>OY776286.1:40041826-40415835 GCA_963675345.1 Trididemnum clinides
CTGCAAAAACGTCTCAAGTGAGTTATTATTTGTAAAACCGGCCTGTTTGCAGTCGGTAGCCATGGGTTCAATTCCCTTCACGAGTCATGCCACACTACCGGCGCGATGGTGTAGTAGTGATAGCGTCCGCATCGCAGTCGGTAGATCTGCGGTTCATTCCCTAAGTCGAGTCATACCAAAAGACTTTAAAAAATGGTATTCACAGCTTCCCTGCTTGGCGCTCAGCATAAAAAAGGAATAGTGTGGAGAACAAGCCGGCAAGATTGCTTGTTGTGTCCTTGGGCAAGGCACTTAACGGGACGCCTCCACCTTTATGTGGCCGACAGTTGACCCACCCGTACTTCACCGGATTACAATTGTGAAGTTGCTAACCCAGCATGTCGTGAAAAACGACTCTTGGGTACCCACCAGTTGCAGTCCGCCTTGTAGGTGGTGGGGCTACCAGTTACTCCTGACTGGTTCGAAATGGGCTGCCATCTTTCCCCTAGCCTAATTTCAATTAGGTTGACAGCATGAACCTCAACTGCCGTTCATGCCGTATCTCCATCCCAAGGAAGAGGAGGGGTAACCCCAAACAAACAAACAGTCATACCACAAGATTTTAAAAACTGTTTTTATAGCTTCCGTACATAGCGCTCAGCACAAAAGAGGACAGTATGGGGAGAAAGCCGGCAAGTTCGCTTGTCGTACTTTTGTGAAAGGTACTTAATGCGATTCCATCGTCTTTATCTGGTAGAGCAATGGTGGGGAATGTAAATAATTGTAACATAAAATGTTTATTGAAGGCAGGTGCCAACCGTAAGTTACTATGAAAGTTAGATCCCACAAACGAACAACTCAGCACAAAATCTTCACACTTCCCTTTTTTGTACGACGCCAGGCAAGAGTTATGAACGAGGAATGTATTGAATTTTCGGTTCGATCTCGCTTGGAATCGAACTGCAAGTCTATCCACTGCAAAGCGGTCACAAATATTTGTTCCTGTAAAAACAGGAATTTAACAATATCTTTATTTTTCCCGGTCCCGCATAATTTTGAACCTCATCTCTGTCTACGTCTTGTCTTTTTGATATGCTAAGAAAAATAAAGGAGCAAGTAGAACTTAAATCTATTTCTGCTTGATAAAAATGATGAGGAGAAACAGCGATACGTCATATCACTACCACTACGCTGTGCCTGGAAAACTGATCTCGCTTGGGATATGAACCCGCTATCAGCTCCAGCTATTCTGGGGTATGAACCCCGGCTATTAGTTATGGGAGATCTTGGTGTTGTTGCTTGTTGATTAAGCAGATGTTAACTGAGGTTTGTGAGAGGTTGGCAGATGTTGCACTGTTTGTAAATCAACGCCGCTGTATTGTTGGTACTTGCTGTTATTTGACTCTCTTCATTTTCTCTACGCTTCTTTCAATTTTCAACCTACAACTCAGGCTGTATGCTTGCCCGCTCTTGTGCTTCCGTGATTTCTAATTCTACATTTAAACTTAGTTGCTACAATAGCCGCAGTGTGCTTAATTTACATTGATTGCAGGGAATGATGAAATGGGCGGAAGAAGGGAAAAAAAGGTTACCGGAAACCACGCCTGAAACACGGAACAAACTTTTACAGGAGTTTGCTAATAGAAATCGAGATAAGATTTCATCTTCCGGTGAGGAACGTCGTATAATGATAATAGCAGGCTTGATTTAATACTAAATTCTTGCCAGATTAAAGTGAAGCAGATAAAACAACGAAGAGTTCTACGTGGTTAGTGGATTTCTTGTGGTCTTGCTATTATCTTCATAATTTGCTTCACTTCATTTCAAAACTAAAATCATCTTTTTTCATTTTTAACACGAGATGATTTTTCGCATGACGTTTTTAATTGAGGCATGAAACCTAACGTGCAACATTAAACCTGCCTAGCACTGTTGGCTTTTCTTGTTTGTCGCGGCTTGAAAGCTGAATCTGAAATGTTGGGGTACATTGTTGTGTTCTTAGGATTTTCTTTGCGCTGCTTGTGATAGCGATCCTTTGTGCCACCAGTTTTGGTTGCTCCGAAGTGGATCTAAGCGCAAAGATGTTTTGCTAGAACTGACAAAAGGTTTTCTCTCGAGTGGCGGATACAAATATTAACTTCCACTACAAATGTTCTTATTGGCTATCATCAATAATTCTAAGAAATTCTGAGCTGTCGCGAACCGGCTTAGGAATCGATTCTGTAGCGAATCTGAATCAGAAATAGAGCACCATGCATTGGAGATAGGCGTTTACTGCTGCCAGAGCTCATTGTTTTTGTAAGTGTCCGAGAGACTTACAGACAACCAATTTTTTAATCTGGTTGTTTTTTTTTAATGGTGGTCGGATTCACCTTGCTTTGTTGTGATGATGTTGATGCACATGGATTTTGAATCGTTTGAAAACTCTTGGAATGATCGTACTTTGCAGGCATTGCATAAAAAGTTGAAGTGGTGCAGTTGAGGCAAAGATGAAAGTGTTATTGATTTTGCATCGCATGACATATGAGGGTCGCAGTAGTTCGGTCTGCAATATGAAACGTGCTTGTGGATTTATTATCTGCCGTATATAATCCAAATTTACCCAAAAAATTGGAAAGAATATACAATTTGCGCTAAAATAGCATGAAATTTTGTAAATATGGCCGTGGTGTGTAATTCTATTTTATTTAAACACTTCCTACTTATCTCCTCTTCGCCAGAGACCACACCTGTATTGGCGGGCAAAATTGTAAGGAACGCACTCACATTCTTTCTTCGGAATTCTTTTTGTGGTTTTTGCAATGACCGTCTTTAATATTTATAAAGATTCAGGTATGGGCTGGCGCAAAAAGATATGGTTCAAGCGAGTAGTAGTGCTAGGAGCGCCGCCCCACACTCGAAACAGAAGTTTAAGAGTTTTTGAAATCCCGTTTGACATAAGGGCGAATGGTGTTCCAACTCACCGGTTTAAAGCAACTTGACCAGACTTTCGTTTATCTTTGGGATGTTTAAAATAAAAGTTTGTCAAAACCGTCCATGGATTATTTGCTGTTGAAGCGGCCATTGTAGAACCCATGAACGGATTTCCGGGTGTGTGCGTGTTGTCAATAATTTTGCCAGCCGCATACAGCGGTGTATCCACCCAAACTTAGTCAAATACTTTTACGTAGCATGTGAAGTTTCTTGTTATTTAAACGTAAGTTACACATTTTATTACGACTTTCTGGATTCTGTTTATTTAAAACACGATTTTTATCAAATCAGCGTTGTGTAGCTCCGTGTATTTGTAGTATACCACAATTTAGTTGTTAGAGATTCAACGTTTTATCAACTACCTACTGGGGGATGAAACCACTTCGCCGTCCCCAAGTTTCTGTTCAACTTCTATTTGACGAATTAAATAAAATTTTCACTGTTAGCACGTGTACTTTCAGCACGAAAGTCCCATCCAACTGCCACTGTCCATCCATCTCCTGCCAGCAATGTTTTTACCAATTCTTTTCCATCAAAACTTCAAGCTAAGAATGATAAAGTAGAAGATAGAAAGTGTGCGTTATGTGGCTTGGTTGATGTAGCAACTGTGGGGGAATATTGCAACAGCTGCCAGGCTTACTTGACGAGACTAAAACCAATCGCGAGCAGCATGAGACGAGGAGGAAACACGTAGCACATCCTTAACAATGTTTGGGGCGTTTGTATAAGGATTATGAACGTCAATCCAACATCATCCAGTTGTTACTAGTTCGCTTTTATACTGTAATAAATTTATGCCAGTCAACAAACAGCTGATTGATTTAACATTTGTTGCAATTTTTAAAAATTAAGACTTTTATCTCAGCTATTCAACATATAGGCGTTGCATGGTACTTGTTATTGTACTGTTACTGTCGGACTCAATTCATAAAATTTATTTAGTTTACTAGTTATGAACAGCACTTGTTTTTGGCGTTTTTGCGATCTTTATGGCTGGTTTCCATTAAGCGTAAATTGCTGGCGTAGCGTGAAAAAATTCTTTGTTTCTCTATTTAGAAAGACGCGTGCGCGCTACACCTGCAATTTTACACCTAATGGAAACAAGCCTTTACTTTAAAGGCGTCGAAACCTCGAACTTGATCTCTGCGCCCGGGCGACACGAAACTGTGACAACTATTTCATATTTTCGAATGAAGTGGTCTTCTCGCGTGACTGAGCAATTATACCGGTGCATAGGAGTTGAACGAAATTGAATTTCATATTAATAGTATGGTCTGATAAAATTAAATTTTAACTCTTGTGTTCTACCAATGAGTAATAATTACCGAACAAATTTCCTTGATGTTACCTTTATTTAGGCTGACGTTTCGTCGGCTAGAACGGCGGACATCGTCAATTTATTATTCACCGGTAGAACAAAAGTTAAGATGTAATTATATTTAATGCCTGGTGAGGAACTTCACCGATTAGTTTGGTCTAATGTTATATCCCAATCCAACCACTAATTTGTCTGATGCCTTTTTGAATTAGGTTATCAACCAAAATGGTAAACTTGTTCATTTTTAACATTTTACCTCAGAGTTACCTATCTACTGCTTTAACTACTGCTACCAAACTACTTGGCATCGTTTTAGTTCAATAGTCAAATGCCTGGCCTCAGGTTCTGCCCAATCGGGCAGCGTAGGCATTGGAGACTGATCATCTGAAAGATTATTTTGTGTTTTCATTTCCGTCCATTTTCAAAGTTCATCTTGTGGTGCTTGTTCATGCTACAGTTGTCATTCGATGATTGTCGCCGGTGTCGTCTTAGTACGCTCTACAGCGTACGCCCAAGTAGAGAAGAATAGGCTCATTACAACTCTTGATTTTATCAATAAGCAAAAATACTGGTGCGCTCGCTTGTTGAGTGTGCGGTGAGGTTCTGGCGTTTAGTGTTTGCAGATTGTTCTGTTTATTGTAAATATGCAGTGGATTTTTGTTTTATTTTATGAAGTGATCGCTTCTATCATATTGTGAAAACTCTTAGATCGACTCCCTCCCTTTAATTCATTTTGGTCTTATTCACAAACAATCTTTTATTCCAAAAATCCGATCTTTTTTTTTCAAAAAGTACGAGAGGGGGATTCCAAAGTAAGATCATTTTTTAATATTAACCAAACTGATTGTTTGTACGGTCTCAGAAATATACTGTTAAGTGGTGGGCTTATTTCATCACCGAGCGCGCTTTGTTTTGTAATTATGTGCCCTCAAGCCTTTTGTTGCATCAATGTACCGTGATCGCGGCCAGGTGAGCCACAGGATGAAGACAAAAAAGCCTTGCCCCTTAATTTCTTGGAGTTAATTCTAAAAGGAAACTACAAGGGTTCTGTTTTTCGATTCGCCCTCATAGTTTAAATTTCATTAACTTTTCTTACGTTGCACTGCATCAAAGTCGCTTTCATGCTATTTAAAATACAAAGTTTTCGTGAAAACCTAACAAGGACACTAAAATAGGCGTAGTTTTAGTTGAACTTTCTGTTTTATAATTTAACAAAAAATTTAATTGCAATTTGATCGCTTCAATGAAATTCATCAATTTCCTTAACGCTGCACTATCTAAAACGTAGCAACATTACAACACTACTTTTCTAACCAGCAAATCGCCGACTCACCACTACGATCGACCGACTCGATGGTTTTTACTGTGCGCCGCGATGCCCTGAGGCGTTGTTATAATTTTCCATTTGCGTCGCTAGAGTCCACGGATCTGCTGATGTGTCCCCATGAGAGGCGCAACAGTCGATCGCCGAATAAAAGTTCAAAAACGTCGATTTCAACCAATAATTCCTAAAAATTTTGCTTATAAAAGGAGCTCCACCACAAAAGGTCTACTTGTGAGAGTTCTAAAGCATCAACTTCACAAGTGAACACTAGAAACTATGTTTACAAGAGGATGTGCCATGTAAACAAACATCAGAATCGTTAAAAAAAAGTTAATCTCCAACAAAAGTTTTTTTACTGGACTACGAGCAAGGACTTGCCTGGTTTGCCGCAATCACCGCCAATTTCTTCACATGCGTCGCAACAAAAAAAAGAAAACCACTCGACTGACCAGTGATTGAGACTGCGTCGAACAGCGTCGTGGTAAAATCAACCAAAATCGCTCGCTGTGGTGTGGCGGCAAAACGAAATCTTAGCGATTTTTCAACGAAAAACCGCTTTCCAATATTTTTTATAAAAGTTTTCAGTCCCTTAATTACAATCATTGCTATGAAGAAAATGAAAAAACGAATTGTACAAAGAAACTATCCTGGTGACGTTGTCGTACTTTCTAAAAGGTTATAGCGATTTTCAAGTTGATGAATCGGCTTTTAGATTTTGTTTGAGCCCAGAATCGTTTTTTTACGTCAAAGACAAAAAAATCCCAAGTAGTTATGACGTTATCGACCCTCTTTTGACATCCGCTTCGGGGTGATGATCAATTGTGCCAAATTTTGTTCCTATGCCCATCAGTGTCGGAAAAGTTCCATGTCACGGACAGAAGATTGTGCTGTACAGCAGGGGGGTGCAACCTGTTTGCATGCTGACCCGGTCTGAAAGTGGATGACCACTCAAAGTTCGTAATGTTGCTACGCGCGGATAAGCTTCGAAGTAGGACTGTGTTTATGCAAAAAGCTGGTGAATACCTTTCTTCTTTTGGAAATCGTTTTTCCAAGATGTAATTAATAGATTTGGCATCCAAGGCCACGGAATTTCACTTTTCGTGCCGCACGTTGCACACCCCTGCTTTACGCAATTCATTGTCCACACGTAGTGCACTGAGCAATGGGGCAGGGGCAATCGCATTGAAATTAAGTTGAAGCGCCAGAACTAAACGTTGCTCTCGAACTTGATAAAAACTAGTAAAGATATTTATAAATTACCCACCGCAAACACAAAACTTATAATTGATCCTGTTTTCATACTTACAAAAATATAACTTGTTGTACGATAGAAAATGATTTCTGGTTTTCAAGAGTTTGTCAGTTTCACCAAAATTTGGTCTTAAGCGAAAAAATTTTGTTGCAGTGTATCTTAAAAAAGGTTTTTGTCAAATGTATCTTAACGCATCCTCGCTGGGAAACAGTATCTTTCAACGAAATCGCTTCGAGCTACTGCCAGCAGAAAAGTAAAATATTATGTTGTTTTTGCCCTTTTTGGTCCGCAATGTTTTATTTTGGCATCAGGACAAATTTTAATTGAACTAATTTGTGCACGGTTCACATTTCATTCTCCATATTACTTCTATTTCCGAGCACAAGCAGAGGTTTATAGGCTTTGGTGCAACTCGACAACGGAAATCAATCAAAGTCCACTGACTGCGAAGTCGATGCTCTAACCAACATACCAACCAGCTGCTAATCAGACGTGTGCGAGTACGATCGAAAAGCCTTGGCAAATCTACGTGTCTACTAATAGTATGCAAGTTAATATAGCGGAGTCCAATTGTTGGATTAGTAGATGTGACAGGCAACTGCTACTGATTTGCGTTCTAGTAAAACTCTTGGTGGGTCTACTTTAGGTTTTTCGATAAGATAGTTTTCTTATCAGCCGCTGCTTCTTGTGCGGATGGGCAAGACTTCATAACCGGCGCGATGGTGTAGCGGTTAGAGCACCCGCTTCGCAGACCGTAAACCTGGGGTTCATTTCCAAAGTAGAGTTCAACCTAAAGATTTAAAAAGATTATATTTACAGCTTCCCTGCTTCGCGCTTAGCACAAAAAGGGATAGTGTGGAGAACTAGCTGGCAAACTTACTTGTGTCCTTGTGCAAGACACTTAAAGGATACTTCCGTCTTTATGTAACGGACAGTTGGCGGGCCCAAGCATTTACTTGTCGTGGTGGCCAGTCTAACTAAAGGCTAAGAAAAAAGGGCTAACAAGAAGCTTCTCCAGTACAAAAGATCTTGCCCAAACGAAGAAGCTTCTGCTTACATTTATCAGCTTATTTAGCAACAAATTTTTTGGATGGGAGGAGATAAAGTATTAAGGAAAAGAAACTTTTGAAAGCGGGAATTTTGCCCTCCAAAGCCATGAAGATCTTTTTTGGAAATCGACTCGGCTCTTTGGAGCCGAGAATTGTGTCTTCGAAAACTCATTTCATTTAAATTTTTTGCGTGTGGGAAGGACATTGCCCTTTGTCCCCACCCTTAAATACTCACTGCTTACGTTTTGCTCACAGTCCGTAGACTTCGCTTCCTTTGTCGAGTCATAAATTTTAAATTGGCACTATGAAATCTGCTTGGTCTTGGCAATGCCTATAATGTGAAGAATAAAGTCTAAAGTTGAATTACTTAATCATGAATTATAATCATCCTTACGTCAAAACTTTGGGCTTAAAAATCGCCGTAAAACTCCGTGATATTTCTTTTTTGCGCTCTGACTAAAGGCGAGCGGTTGCTGGTGGAATTATGGGAGTTTGAAAAGAATTTTTGCCTGCAATGCTGCTATTCATTTAAAATCTTACTTTGAATTAGCAAAATCTCAATGCTTAAACTTTCTCAAAAGAAGACCGCACTGTTAAACGATACAGGTTGACGAACTTGCGATGTACTAATAATGATTTAGCATGGACGCGAAACAACTTCATAAACGTTACGCGCCGATATATTGTGGCGTGAAACGAATTTTTTCGGGCCTCTGCCTTGCATCCGGTGTATGTCAGTGCAACACTGAATAACTCTCGATGTATCCGATCGAAAATCATTAGTTCTTGTTACTTCCACAACCTGATGCGCGCTTTTTGGAAATGCAGTTTGTTGGAAGCATTCTCCGACACATTTTTAGAAAATTTTTTGAAGCGGTAACTTCGATCAAGAGAAGAAACGATTTCTGACGAGTTTTCCGGTGCCTAAATTAAGTTACCGCTTGTGGAAGGTCAGTGGTGACCATCGCCCTATATAATATGGCTTTGATTCGATTACCTCCCGAGTCAAAAACCGGTTCTTTAGTTTTACGAATTAAGCAATAATACAATGTAAGGTACTGTATATCTGAACATTGAAAAGATGAAATGCTGCTGGTATATGAATAAAACATTTCTATTTTTAAAGGTTACCGAGAGTTTTCACGTGTTCGTGTTACTATTTTATATATTTTGTGATATAAGTGGAGGCTTTATTTTTTATGACGTAAATATGCTTGCACCAAGGTAACTTATGAAATCTGGTCATTTTTTTGATGACTTACATGTGTTTGATGACATTGAATATAGGAACTTTCAACAATTTTTTTGATTTCTGTAAATGGCCGAATTTATGTTGCATATTTACGCTTAGTGTTACCATTACTATCATTAAACAATAAAATAGCTTTCATTGACCTTCATCGATCTTTTTACATTCTTGATGCGTGCAAGTAGAGTTGAGCTAGCTACTAGGTTGTTCTGAAGCGATTGCACTGTATTAAAACGTGCTAGTTGGCTCTGCCGATATCGCCCGCACTGTACCAATCAACAGCCGCCTCAACGTGGTGGTGCGGTCCCCGACCCTGTTTGGGTTGGGTCGAAATGGCTTTTGGCCTTCCCGAGGGTCCCAGTTATCCCGGGCACTCCCCTTCATTTTTTCACCATGCTACCCCCTGAACGACCGCAGAAGGGCAGCGCACAGCTTCTTCAAAATCGGTCGCCTGTTCTCTCTTTTTTTCTCCTGCCCTTCTTCGTCTCCTCATCCTTCTCCTTCTGTTGATGAGCGGTAACGTTCATCCCAACCCTGGCCCCATCTTTCCCTGCTCTGTGTGCGCTGGTAATGTGACCTGGCGGGGCAAGTCAGTGCAATGCTGCACCTGCTCCAAATGGGTCCATCTAAGGTGCTCACAACTTTTCCTTATCCAAATTCAGAACTCTTGGCAGTGCTTACTCTTGGAGCTAACCCCCCTGCCATAACACTGTGACTCCCCCTCCTCGGACTCCTCCGACATGTATACCTCCACTGTACAATCTGGCCCCCCTCTGTTAATGCAGCACTCTTGCCCCAACCTCTTATCCCTCATCTGCCCATTCTGTATCTTCTCCCTCTCCCCCCTCACCACCTTCCCTTGCTCCTGGCCGTCCTTCTGCGCCTCCTGCCTCTCGCCCCCTGACTCTTTCAGGGTTCTTCAATGGAATGCTGGAGGTCTTCGAACCAGGAGCACTGAACTACTTCACTTTCAACCCACCCTGTCAACCTTATCTGTATCCAGGGATCCAATCTTAACTCATCTTCCTCTTTCCGGATTCCTGGATTCTCTGCTCTGCGCTCTGATCGCATCCACTTCCGGTCTGGCATTCTCTCTCCTGATGCCACGCACGCTAGCGGCGGCATTGTCATTTTCGTCAGGCAGGGCCTATCCTTTTCTGAACTTTCTACCTCCTCTCTTTCTTCGCTTGATCCCTACTCTGATTATGTAGGGGTCAACATTCCTCTTGACAACTCCTCCTGGCTGTCAATTCTTAATGTGTACGCCCCCCTATTCGCTCCTCCCCAACGGATGGCAGAACCGACTTCTCTCCCTCCATTCTTCCCTCCTCCAGAAATCTCTTCATTCTGGGGGACTTCAATTGCCATCACCCCCTCTGGGACTCAAGAGGTACTTCCGACCCCCGCGAGGAGGAGGTATTCGACTGGGTCATCTCCTCCCTTCAATGACCCGGACACACCCACCCTTCTCCATCGCTCCTCTCCTGACATTTCCTTTTCTCCCTCTTCTCTTGCTTCTGGGAGTGCTTCAGGACCTGGGTTCTGACCAACTACCAGTTCTTCTATCTGTCCCTCTCTCCGGCCTATCGCCCCAACGAGCGTCCCCCTACCTTCAATTTTCATAAAGCTCGCTGGGATAATTTTGCCTCCTACTTTGACTCTCACTGTCCTTCTGCAGAGGAATACTCGTCTCTTTCCTCTGCTGCTGCTCTTTTCACCTCTCTGGCAATAAATGCGGCCAAATCTTCCATTCTTTCGACCGCATCAAACGCCCTCCTAAAGCCTGGTGGTCTGCTGAGGTGGAACAAGCGGTTGGTGAAAGACGCAAGGCGTTTGCTGCCGCTCACAGAAGTGATGAAGATCGCCAGGCTTACATCTCCGATTCTCGACGCGCCTCGTCAGTCATTGCCAAGGCTGAGGCATGTCAGACGACCTGCTCTTCTTTCTCACCTAAATCTAACTCTAAATCTGTACACTCTTTTCTTCGCTATATCGCTGGCTCTCCTTCCTCGTCTTCCTCCTCTCCTAACTTTCCTAACTGTTCTTCTCCCAGGGAATCGGCTTCGGTATATGTCGCTTACCTGCGATCCCACTTTTCCGTTTCTCAGCCAAAGGCCCTGCGTACCACAGCCGGAGACTACCTCTCTGAGGTCCGCCGCGCCACGTGCCCAGAAGAATCTCGCTCGTTCTTTTGCTCTTCTTTCACTCCCGCTGAATTTCTTGCGGCTGCCTCCAACCTCTCCTCGTCCACTGCCACTGGCCCAGACAAAGTTGCCTATCCCATGCTAAAGCCCTTGCCTAATCCCATGCTGATTCCTCGCTCTGGCATGGGTTTTGTTCTTCACATCTTCAATCTTTCCTGGTCTTCGCATTCCTTTCCTTCCATCTGGAAGACATCTTCCATTATTCCCATACACAAGATGGGAAAGCCTCTCGACTCTCCTGCTTCCTTCCGGCCTATCTCTCTCTCACCTCCTGCGTATCAAAGCTGTTTGAACGCATCATTCTATCCCGTCTACTCTTCTTTCTGGAATCTAATTCCATTCTCTCTCCACCAGGCCGGTGTCCGCCCTGGACTGTCTACACTCGATCAAATTCTGTACCTTTCTCAGTCCATTTCGGATGGGTTTAACAAACCCAGGCCGGGCTCTCGGACGATCCTGTCTACTATCGATTTCTCCAAAGCTTTTGACTCTGTCTGGCATCCCGCCCTTTTCCACAAACTGATTTTGGCTGGCTTCCCTTCTTGCTTTGCTCGCTGGACTCAATATTTCGTTTCTGATAGGCGCGCTTCTGTGGTCTTTCAAAATCACAAAAGTCGTTCCTTTCGAGTCCGTCGAGGTGTTCCGCAAGGATCCGTTCTTGGTCCTGTACTTTTCTCTCTTTTCATTAACGATCTTCCTGCCTCTCTGCCTTCTTCCGTCAGCTGTTCTCTTTACGCTGACGATCTGGCCATTTGGTCCTCCTTCCCCTCGGTCCCTACTGCGGTGGAGGCCACACAAGGAGCTCTGATTCGATTGGAGCGCTGGTCTGAATACTGGTGTCTTCCTCTCAATCCGAACAAATGTGAGGCCTCATTCTTTTCAGTGGATCCCCACCAAGCTAACCTCCAACCCAACCTCCTCCTACTCGGCTCCCGCCTTCGTTTCAATCCAACTCCAACTTTTCTTGGGGTCACCTTCGATCGCACTCTTTCCTTTTCTAAACATGTATTTTCGCTAAAGGCCAAGTTCTTCCCACGTCTCAAGGCCTTACGCTGTATCTCTGCTTCCTCGTGGGGCCCCTCTAAGGGGTCCCTCTCTGTTCTGTATAAATCTTTTCTTTGGTCCCTTCTCACTTATGCTTCACCCGGATGGTTTCCTTTCCTAAGCGCTACCAATTTCACCGAATCGGAACGCCTCCACCGAGCGGCCAGTCGCGTCATCACCGGCTGCCTCTCATCCTTCCCTATCCCACTTCCTTTCTCCGAGGTCTTTTTACCTCCCCTACGAGTCACCCTGACTCATTTTACTCTTTTATGAGCGGGCTCTTTGTCTCCCAACCTCTTTTCCTATTTCAGGTTTGGCCAGACTAGGAGTGAAACCAAGACTCTGCAGATCGTCCTGGAGAGCCTTTACGTCCACTCACCCGTTCATGCTTCCTTCTACTTGTTCTAGGGATGCTCTTCTTGCTTGCCTACCCTTTCCTCCTTGGAATCTGCCTTCGTTCACGGTGGAGTCCACCCTTTCCTCTCCATGCTCTCGCTCTGATCCCCCTCTTTCTCGCCAAGGTGCGGCTCTCGTCCACCTTGACTCCCTCCCCATGATTTGGTGCTTTGGACAGACGGCTCTGTTCCTTTTGCTTTTGGCAAAGGCGGCTGAGGCGTACTTACCAACTACTCTCTCAGTGGCACTAACGCCACTCTTTCCTTTTCAGCAGGCCCAGTATACTCAAGTTTTTCCGCTAAAGCCTGCGCCATTGTGCAAGCTCTTTGCTGGTCTCGGCAACCCCAACAAGTCTGCCATTTTTCTTCTACTATCTGACTCTCGTTCTGTCCTCGCCGCTCTATACTTTCCTCCATCTTTCCTTTTACCTCAAACTCTGTGGCAGATCTGGCAGGAGCTGTCTTCTCTCTCCTTCTGTTCTATCAGACTACAATGGGTCCCCGGACACTCGTTTCTCCCGGGGAACGACACGGCTGATAAGCTGGCCAGACGGGGAGCGCTACTTGCGCCCTCCGCAATCCCTTGTAGTCTCTCTCCTCTTATCTCTCGTATCCACTCTTGTCTTATCTCGGACTGGAGGCGTACTGTCTCATCGAAATTCTTTGTCACACAGGTCCCTCGATTTCCACCGAGGAACTTGTGCTCCCTCATCACGCTCGCTGTGTCCTCTCTCGTCTTCACTGCAATGGACACCGCCTTCTTTTAGGTACTTATCTCTCCAGGATTGGAAGAATCGAGAATCCTTTCTGCAGTGCCTGTGGACACTCGTCCCAGGACACCTCTCATCTCATTCTGCACTTTCCAGCTACGGGCTCTTTGCGCCGCTTACTCTTTGGCGACTCTCTGTCTTTCTATGACCTCTGGTCCAGACCTTGGAGAGTTGCCCAGGTTCTGGGGCTCCATGATCTCCCGCCATGCCCCCATCCCTCGGAAGGGGTTGGGTAAACAACAACAACATATCGCATGCAGGGCCCTCCATCAGTAGTGTCGGGGTTAAAATTATCGATTTAGCTAGCCAAGCCAGGTTCACCCATCGTGCCCTTGTGTGAATAGAAAAGATTAAATTCTGTTTTTTATGCCATCTATATAATTCTTGTACACGAAATGTTGATGATCTTAATTTCTTAATCAAGACTGCTCACCGCAATGCCCACAAACACAAAATCTTGCCCCAAGCTATCATTAATACTTATAAAAAGCATGAGGGGAGAGGGATTGAAGCACAGTCAAAAATAATGGTGGGTGTTTTTACAATTATAGAAATAAAGTGTTTAATGGTAAGCCTATTTTGGGATTTGGTGTGGCCCCTTTCGTATTTATATTTGCGGTGTTTAGTTCTTTGGCAGCGGTATTTACCTTGTTTCCGGCATAGCGGCACAAGCGGCTTTGCCTTCCCAACTCATTCACCATATTTTAGTAGGAGTCCATCATACAGACAAAATATTTCCTCTAAATTCTGCTTCACAAGATGTTAGGTTTATGGTTTTATTTTGATTTTTTTCTTAAACTTGGGGTTTTATTACATTGCTTTATGATATAGATAACTCAATAGGCAGCATATCCGCAAAAAATCCTTACTTTGTTGTACATGTCCGCGTCGCCCGCAGTGCTCCCATCGGTAATGTCGGGATAGAGAATATCGGTTCAGCTGACCAAGCCTGCTCCCCCCATCGGGCACTTGTGTGAACAGTAACGAAAATGTTTTCTTTGTGCATAAGATTTTCACGACTTGGTGCTCTTCTTTCGTGGTAGAATTTCTGATTTCAAGGTCCTGGCTATGTCTTAGATGTATGTGCTTTGTTCATTGCTTACCTGAACCCAAGGGGTCTCGGGTTTCGTTGCGTTTGGAAGTAGGGAACACATTTGTGATATTAAGCTATTTTCAAGCAAAATGTCTTTCATGTGGTGCGATTTCATACAGTGACGTTGTTTGCTTTTGATTTCCCCTCAAAGTTTCTCGAGTCCCTTCTGACTACGCTTTATACTGCTTGTTCGTTTTTCCTCGCTCAGGTCATAGAAGTTAAAAGAGTCTGCATTTTCCAAAATTTTCAGCTTTGATCTCGGCAGCTTTATAAAGGTGTTGTCAAACAAAATAGAAAAAATGATTCGCCGAATTATGGTGCGATTTTACCCCGGCAGGTCATGCCATCACCTGTACCGACTTAAAAAAGTATCAGCTGCGCCAACTTCACCGTGCAAACACTTGTGAGAGCAGCAACCAGAAGTTGTAGAAAATATAGGCCATGGCTTCTGTACACGTAATGGTGATCACGTTGGTCTATTGACCAGGACTAGAAGCATTCAAAAAAAAAAATGATGTCACAAACTCTCGCTCGTACTTTTTGAAGCTGTAGAAGAGAGGTAGTGAAACAGTCAAAAATGATGGCCGCGCAGAAGTGGCGGTCACTTTGACCATTAAAGAAACAAGGTGTGTAGTGTTAGGCCTATGTGACGATTTGGTGAGCCTGCTTACGTATTTCCATTGGTGACATTAAGTTCTTTGCCTGCGCTGTTTTCTTTAATTCGGTCATAGCAAGAAAAGGGGCCATGTCTTTGACCCAGGTCATATAATCTATTCCAATAAGCACCTTATTCAGTTCTTTTCAAGCGAAAACGTTTTCTCTAAATCCGATTTTTCAAATTAATGCTAATATTGCTTTATTTTAATCTTTTTTTAAACTTGGTATTTTATTGCATTTAAATTTGGCTCAAATCCAGACCTCCCTACTTTTGAATATAGATCAGTGTTTCGTACCGATATAAAGAGCATATCAATTACAAATATCGGTAATGAGCTTTACTATTTATGTTTGCTATCAAAATGATAGTGGATAATTTTGCCGCCTGCTGCTATTCTCACTGTAGAGCGGCAAGCATTGTGATGTCATTTATAGGGTGACCATACGTCCTCTTTTTGGAGGACATGTCCTCCTTTTTGGTAAAAAGTAATCGGTCCTCCGAGGATGTTTAAAAATGCCTTTTTTGTCCTCCTTTTTAATAAAAACTAATTTGGTCATCCGAAGTCGTTAAAAAATTCCCGTTTTACGTTTACCCTGCGATTAAAAATTATGTCCCTGCATATTTGTTCAAGTGATAATAAGTTTAACTGGTAAGGAATGATAAAAGGGAGTTTCCTAACGGTCTACCTCAGACTGACTGTTGCTTTAGGTTTGAAAGAGTAAGATTACATGGGAAACGGTACAAATACCGGTAAGTTTCCAAACTGCGTTTCTTGTATTTTACGCAGCGGAGATAAATTTTGCTTTGTTGTGCTGGTGGATTGACCTAATTTCAAACAAACCATTTCGGTGCATATTTATTTTAGTTTAAAAAATCAAACAATATTTTCAGTTGAACTGTTTATAACTATTATTGTTGTGATTTTTGAAAAATAAAACAAAAAGCTAAAAAATAAATGCGGTATGCCAAAAAGAAAATCAAAGTTTACTGAAGAACTTCAACAGAAGTATCCATTTTTTAGAAAAGGATGAGATGAGTTCGAAGCAGAATGCATTACTTGTGGCTAGGGAACTTTTGTTTCTGTAGCAAATAAAGGAAAACTTAGCCTAGACATGCATGTAGACAGTTCAAAGCATAAAAAAGCTGTCCGATTTACATTTTTTTGTTCATTGGCACGATAAATTTAAAAAATAAACTGCTGTATTTGTACTAATTATCAAAATATAGTTATCTAAAGCGGTCAGTGTCCAACAAATGTCCAGAAAAATTTTCCCAGCCCTGCAGAACAACTTGTGGGACTGATAATAATTATTATCAAAAAATGTCCTCCTTTTTGGTAATGAAAATATAGTTACCCTAGTCATTTAAGATTATGACGTAACACTGCTTTATAGTAAGATTCAATAGAGAAGAAAAATGCATTCTCAAAAAACACTTAATCGCTTGTTGCACTTTGATACAGCTTAAGTTGTTATAGAATTATTTTTAGCAAAAATTAACGTTTATTCAAACACAATCGATTAAAAAACGGTATGGGCGGGTGTGCAAAGCCACTACATGTCTCCCGAATTTCTCGCGTGCGGGCAACATCTTATTTGCCTTGCTATCGCCGTGGGCGTTCTTAAACTAAACAGAATTTTATCCGTTAAATTGAGCAAGTTCTTGGAAGCATATCAAAGTTGTGAAAGGGCTCCAAGGTAATTGATGTGGTTTTTCACGATTAAGCCATTAAATGTTAGGACCCCTACTGTACATACGACTTTTTCGTTATTGTAGGCGAATTTGCGTGAACTAAAGCCTCTGACTGCACGCAAGTTGCTTAGTCCTGGCATAAAAGAAGCTATGCAAAAGCAATATAACCTGAAATGAAGCATTCACGGTTAAGTTATTACAATAGTGGTGCCCCCATTGATTATGTCGAGGTTAAGAATATCAAATCAGCTGGCTGCGCCAGCCTCATCCAATTGCAAAGAAAATTGCTTTAACATTTAAATCATATGTAGCTTGACATTGACATTTTGTTGCAAAAGATTAAACCAAACCAACATTATCCCCCTTACTTTTTTTCTTGGGTGATCACCAAATGTTTTGTTTGGAGTAAGCTACATTTCTAAAGTTTTTAGAAACTTCATTTTTAGATGATTGTTTTTGAATATTTTGACGGATAAACCCAAAGATTCATGCTATGTTAACCAATGCTATGGAGAAGTAAAGACAAAATGTACCAAAAGACTTACTTTTTGTAGAGACTGCAAGTTTGTGATGTGGAGGCACCAAAATTTGAGTGTTTTTTGACCGGTAGACTAATTTTATAAATGTTTAGAGACTTCGTTTTTTGATAAATGTTTTTGAAATCATAGACAGATAATCTCATAGAACCATGCTTACGAGGAAAAGTAGTCAAAATGTTCCAAAGAACTAGCTATGTCTAACAATTGCAAGTTGGTCAGGTGAAGCAGGATGATTGTTAAACTAAAAATAGAACATGACGTAAAGCAATCAATTTTTAATCAATCATTATGAACAAATGGTTAGCCCTAACTAGAGTCACACTTTGTTGGAAAGCCAATTTCCTAAGCTTTCAAAGGACACCAATTTTTAGAGCTTTATTATAACTTCTATGAATCAAACTTACCTTTGTTTACTCAGCTTACCATTTTTTGGGAGGGGTAGAAAGTTACACCATCGGAAATGTAGTTTAGTTTTTTAGTGCAAAATGTAATACCAAAGACATACGTTACATATTATCGAAATTGCCTTGAAATACCTTTTAATTTGGAAAAAATGTTTTGAAAAAGGGTTGAGAAGTGAGGTCACAAATCAGTTTTTGAGTAAACTGATTTTGTAAAGGTGTAATTTTTAAAATAATCATCATTTGATGATCCGTGGCAGTGAAAGATTGCGTTTATCAAACCAAACCGTATTATGACATAATAGAATGAGTTGTAAGCGAAGCAAAAGAGAAAAAGCATGCTTAGAAGGCTTAAAATGCTTTAGTAAAGAATTGCTCGTTGTATGGCAAAATGAGCTTGAACCGTTGTAGAGTTGATTTTATCAAAATCATCTCGTTAATATCTTCTGAAAATAAGTTTAATTGTGTTTCCACGACAAGCAATTTTTGAGAAAATACAGCTATGTAGCAAATTGTGCAATCAAGCGTTGATTGTAACGCAATCTTAGACTCCAAAGGGATGAACTATTTTTCAAAGTAATTGGTTGAGTGGTAGCTTTTGTTTGAACACAAAACTGTTTTGCTATCTCAAGAAACGTAAATTAAAATAAATTATCTTTGCTTATGACGTCACCAATACCCTTACGACACTCAGTCCAGGTAGTGAACAATCGTGCCAAATTTGATGTTTGTACGTCCAGTAGTTCGGAGAAGTTGAAGCGTACGTAAGTACGAACGTACACTCGTACAGACAAAATCGCGCTTTATATGTATGTAGATAAACCTGTCTGTTTGTTTTACCTTTAAGTACACCAACTGGTTTCAACAAAGATTAACTTCTTTTATTTTCCATGCGAAAAATTTAATAAATCGGAAAAAGTTATGAGAGATCAACTGTAGAAAAGATCAGTGGTCTGCGAACAAACATAGCATTTTTATGCAAGAGGATAGAAAAGGGAGTTAGTCGTCCAGTAGTTTAGCGATAAATACTGTAGCAAGATTTGCAAACCTATTTTGTCATTTTTTAAAAATCTGCAAAGATTAATTTTCGATTTTGGATAACAAATGAATCAAATGTTTTTATCAAGTAATCAAAATTATCAGCCATTATCTTTTAAAAAAATCCTTGAGCTGACCCAATAGATTGTAAGTTTGTTGCAGAATAAGCATAAGAGCCTAATTTCATGTAAGAGACTTTTTTTTCATAAATTTAAACTGTTTAAGAAGTGTAATTTTTTTTAATCTTATTTGTTGTAGAGATTTAATATATAATTTACTAGCAGGGGCCCTCCATCAGTAATGACCGGGTTGAGCATTTCGATTCAAACTGTTGCGCCGGCTTCACGGATCGGGCTCTTGTGTGAGCAGTAGCAAAAAGTTAATGAATTTTATGCATTTTCACAATTCCTGCACACAAAATCGTGATCATCATATTTTCTTAATCATGACTGGTAATGCTCACAAAAAATCATGCCAAAAATTGTCGTCAATACTTGTGCGGGAGGAGCGATAGAAGCACAATCAAAACTGATGGTAGCGGCGAAACGGTGATTGCTTTCACAATTACCGAAATATACTATTTAGTGATAGGCCTATTTTGCAATGTGGTGGTGTCCTTTTCTATTTATATTTATGGCATAAAGTTCTTTTAGCTGCGCTATTTCTCTTGTTTCCGGCATAGTGACAAAAGTGGCAATGACTTTCCCAAAATTATTTACTATATTTTAGCTCTATCGCGACGATGTGCATTGCGAAAAAAATGTCCGCAAGATGGCAGAGCGAAAAACTGTAATAATTTGTCATAATTAGGGCCCGCTAAAGTCAATAAAGTCAAAATTTTTTCAGGACCTTGTTACATGATCAAACGTGTACTAACGTTTGTTTCAGGTCTTCAGGAGTCTGTTTTGCTAGATTTTATAAGTCAAAATAAAGTCAAAATTTTGCATAAAGTCAAAACTTGTCAAAATTGTCTTCATCAAAAATTTCCTTACAAAAACGAACAAATTTAGATTTTTTTATCTTTTTTTGAATTTTTGAGCTGCTATTAAAATTTTATGCGCAGTTTTATTTGATTTTAAACTTCTCAAATAGTTGCAATGGTAAAAATGCGTGCGGTAATTGAGAAGGAAATAGCACTTAGCAAACTGCAGACAGTGACACTGTTTCGACCTATCAGGTCTCTTCAGTGCAGTTGGTGACCAATGAGAAGCTAGAGGCTTTTAATAAAGCATAGCTTAGACCGTCACACATGTGGGACCTCTGTAGTGGTTGGTCTGTCAACCTCACCAACTGCACTGAAGAGACCTGATAGGTCGAAACGGTGTCACTGTCTGCAGTTTGCTAAGTGCATCGCTAGCCTCTTGCATTTCTATACAAATAGCACTTATTATGCATGAAATCGTCATTGTTGATGCATAAACGCATAATTGTTAGACAATTAATCTATTCCTATAAAACCTTTGCGCTCTTTACACGTGGTCTTTTTAAGTCGTAGCTTGCAAAGCAAAGAATGCCTAAACAAGCCAAATCTTCTACAGCGTAGTTAGGCAAATTTGCCAGGAATATCCGGATGAGTTTTTGGCAACTCCTGCCCGCGACTTGCGATGCACCCTTTGCGACGTGTTAGTCAAATGCGACAAAAAGTTTTTTGTGGAAAGCCACCGAAAAAGTAAGCAACACCAAAGAAAATTGGAGACAAAGAGCAAATCCCCAAGTAAGCAGACCTTTTTACGGCTCGATCAAGTAAACTTCAAGGAACAGGTTGTCTCTTCATTCTTAGCTGCAGATATCCCACTTCATAAACTGAACCATCCTTCTTTAAAGTCTCTGTTTACTACAATGGGAAAAGTATTGCCTTCGGAGACTGCAGCCTGGGCATGTGTTGCTAAATTAGCATCCCAAAAAGAAGAACAAATTCAAGAATTACTTCGTGACAAACAAATTTTTTTTAATTGTGGATGAAGCAGAGATTGCTAAACAAAAGTATATTAGTGTGCTTGTGGGCAGCTTAGATGCCCCAAATCAGACATTCCTCGTTGATTGCCATCCACTTGACAGCGGTAGCAATGTTAATAGCAGTATTATTCTGCCCACTGTGGATGACATATTGCGACAACTTGAAATAAAACGCGAGAATTATTTTTCATTGTTCTTGACTGATGCTGCTCGGTACATGTCTTTGGCTGGAAAGACATTAAAGGAATTATACCCTTCTTTGATGCATGTCACCTGCGTTGCGCACTTACTACATAACTGCACTATGCGTGTGCGTGCTCATTTAAAAAATATTGATGAAATAATAGCAACAATCAAAAACAAGGATCGCAAGAAAGATTTTCATGATGCTTGTTTGCCATCTCCTAACCCTGTTATTACAAGATGGGCAACTTGGCTTAGAGCTGGCTTATATTACAGTGAGAACCTTCCAGCTGTTCATACCATTGTCAACAGTTGGACAAGTGCAGGCCTCTTAGTCAGCAGAGCAAAAGACGCTATCAATGTGGAAGATTTGGTGCCGGACTTGATTAAAATAAATCAATACCGGACTCTAGCAGCCAACGTAGAGTTCTTAGAAGGAAGTGCCTGCACGATAACCGATGCATACGGGCTGGTGAAGAATATGCAATTCGATGATGATCCATGCGCAATTAAAAATTACATTAACAAACGACTATCCAACTCTGATTTACTGTACAAACAATTATAAACTGTACCAACTTGACAATTGACCCAACAAGCTACGCACTATTGCAAAAAGCCCAGCCAAGCTCTGCTGCTGTTGAGAGGTCGTTTTCTATGCTCAGTAAATTACTGAGAAAAGACAGAAATTTTGATGTTAAGAACGTAAAAAAATATATGATGCTGTATTACAATAAAAAGTCCTGGTAATTATACTGTGTGGCTTTCGTTAAAAACATCATAGACAGACTGTTAACGTACAGTACAGTTGCGATAACAACGCATTTTTTGTATTACACACTAACTGATACCGGTACACACAATGGCTCGTTATCCTAGGTTTTGACGTCATGCGTCGCTTTGTTGCATTAGCTTCAAGACTGAGTGATTGAGAAAATGTTTAAAGTAGGCTACCTTCTTCTTTAAAAACTTATGTAAATTGCGAATTACAAAACATTGTTAATCAAAAAAGTGCGACAAGACATAAACAATAAGCGAAAGCGGTTAGGTCAAAATAAAGTCAAAATTTTGCTAAAATGAAGTCAAAAATATATTTTTTTAGGTCAAAAAAAATGGCCCTAGTCATAATTAATCATCATAAAACATCCCAAGGTTGTTTGTAAATCATTATTTATCTGTTTACTTCCACATCAAGTGTTATATATCGTTGAAATCTATATTTTTCGAAGATTTCAAATATAATAAAAAATATATGTTGTTGAATGTGCAAATTTTATGCAAATTACCCCCAAAAAGGTGCTGAGTTGACTTCGAAATTAAAGTACCTTTATTTCAAGGATTACTACAGAGTTTATTTTTTTATCAATATTTTTAGAAATGGGCGCTAGATAATGCGGTCAAAACTTACCTAAAAGCCTAGGTTTTCTACAATTTGCAACTTTCTGAGGCCCATAATCTTTTTGTTGACCTGTACTAAATTTTGTTTGTTAAATTTAGATCTAAAATATGATTAGTCATTATCTCCTAAAGGTTAACCAAAACCACGCAAAATTATGAATTTTTGAAAGGGAAATTTCTTCAAGATTTAGAAAATATCAAGTTTAAATAAAAAATGTTGTCACTAACAATGAAACAAAAACTTTTTTACACTTCTCACATTGGCTGAGAAACAAGGGGGATACAGCAAATTTTGATTTAGAAAAGCCAAACTTCTGCCAGCTTTAAAACTTGCATTTTAACTTCTATCTCCTTGGAAACTCGATACAAAACCACGTTTTATGGGTAAAATATTTGCAATTTATTTTATGTTTTTAAAGAATGTAGTTTTTCTAAAAATGATAATTTAGTTAAGGTAAGTCGAAAATTTTTGGGGGTTTGAACTGATAAGACGTACGGCACTCATTTTGATCAAAAAATATCATATATCGCTTAGCTTAGACTATTCAATGTTATATATTGCTGGAAAGATAATTTTCTCAGCTTTCAAATGAGACCGGTATTTAGCAACATATCATATTTTTTACCCCTTAAATTTACTTTTTTCTTCTTACCATACAAATTTTTTTGGGGGGTTTTGAGACCCCCTAAAAATTGAAAATTTTACAAATAAATATTTTTATTATTGCTTAAAATTTTGTTAAATGATGCCATAAAAGAGTAGTTTTCAGATTGTGTCAATAATAAGGGGTTTGGTTTTCTGGAAAACATGTAATCTCGATTTGATTTCAAGGTAGTTTGGTCTTGCTGAAAATTTGGCAATTTTTTGTCGTCTGCGACTGAACTCTTGGTTTTTTTCGATCTTTTTTGGGTAAGAAAATCGAAGAATTAGAACACAAATTTCACATCTTCTGATGCGTGAAGAATTAAGCGTGATTTTTTGAAAATTTTATGAAAATTGGACGAGAAACAAAGTCACAAATCCATTTTTTAGTAAAATAATTTTGTATTTTGGCGGAAAAAAGTTTGAGGGAAACACTGAAAACACAAGGTCATCATATGATGATCTTAATAGCGAAAGAGTTTAGGTAGTTAGCTCTCAATATAAAAATTTGGAAATTTTGTTGTCTGCAACTAGGCTCTTGATCTTTTTAACCCTTTTTAGGCAAGAAAATCTAAGAATTAAGGCACAAATTTTATATCTTTCGATGCGTGAGGAATTAAGCGTGATCTTTTGCAATTTTTGCGAAAATTGGATAAAAAATAAAGTCACAATCCATATTTTAGTAAACGAATTTTGTAACTCGGCAGAAAAAAGTTTGAGGGAAACACTGAAAACACGAAATCATCATATGATGATCTTGGTAGCGAAAGAGTTAAAGTGTATAAATAAATAAGTGCTCATAGCGTTGTTAAACAAGCAATAACTGTCATAAAGTTGTTTTCATCGAAAGCATCTTATTTGTATCTCCTGAAAGAATGTTTAATCGCGTTTTTGCGATGAGTACTTTTTGAGAAAGAACAAAAGACAGATTGTGCAGTGAAGTGTTGATTGTGACGTCATTTTACACCCCAAACAAATGAAAGTTTTTGAAATGTGGTAAGTTGGAAGCTGGTTTTCGTTTGAGCAAAAAGCGGTTGTCCTCTGTCAAGTAATGCAAACTAAAAAAATGATTATGACGTTACCATGACGTCACCAACCCCCTATGACACTCAGGTGGGGTGGTGATTAGTGGTGACAAGTTTGATGCTTGTACCTCTAGCAGTTTCAGAGAAGTTGAAAGAGACAGACATACAGACCGACAGAATTAATGCTCTTTATAGTATAGATTTAAATACGAAGTGGGAAGTTTTGAATTCATTTTGAACGTGGTCAATTTATTACTAGTAGTTGTACAACACCAAAAAGAGGTGTTAGTCCAACTATTTTTGGGTCTACTTAAGAATCAGCCATATTGCTTGAACTAACCTTAATCCCAATTCAAACTCTAACTCTGGCCCTAATTCTAGTCCTAACCATAATTTTAATTCTTACTCTAAATATCTCGAACTGTAACTCATACCCTCATGCCACCCTAAAATGCTGATCCGCAATTTCACGTTTAAGTAGTATCCAATTCCACAAGCCCAACAACGGGGCGAATTCTTTAGAAGACCCCTATTTTTATCACTCCAATTCCAACAAGAAGTTTGTTGCGGTTGTAGGCTATGCTGCAGCATCAGCGAGTTACAACAATACTTCTAGACTCATATCTGAAAACCACAAAGACACCTATGTGAAAATTTATTTAATTTAAATAAACTACAAATGATTGCTCAAAACACACGGTTTGGGAAAAATAAGTGTTGTTTTGTATGTAGGCCTACTACACTTCTTGTTTTTAATTTGTTAATTGAATATTTGTGTATTTACGAAGGTGAAGAAATTGGCTTTTTCAAACGTTCATCTGCCACTACTTACAATCAGATGGCCTACTGTGGTTGTTTGGCTATTTCAACAGTTGAAATAGTCGATAATCTGCAGATTTATTGGAAAAAGTAGTATAAAGATTAGTTACTGCATTATTATCACTTTTATATGCAATTTCGTAAATAAACAAAAACCTAATAAGTTTTATGCTTAACGATTATTTTAATAGTAGATAGAAAAAGTTGTTTTTTTTTAAAGTGAAAATCTTGTCTTAGAAGAGTTGAAAGTCGTTCACCCTCGCTTTTGCACAATTATGTACAGTAACCTAGGACAGAAGGTTTACCTGCCATCGAGTTGTGGTGCCAATCAAAATGCAAGTGGAAAAGAATTGTTTGGGAAAAGAATCCGAGGATGATATAAAGCCACTGGTTTTCAATTTTTTTATTGCCCTGAACTGTTTTGAGAGTCGGCAGATGCTATGGAGCCCTAGCTCAATCACCATGTGGCGCAACTGCAGGCATCCAACTGTAATCCAAGTTAAAATGCACTCCATGTGGCGACTAGTCACTTCTACCATGATAGCTATTGAACGTAGATGGCGATCCATATATAAAGCCAAGTGTTGGTTGGAAAGTTCACACCGACATAAACCACAAACATTATATTGAAAACAATTAAGTGTGTATTGCAAACAATGTACCCAACCCAATTTGACGAGACCATCTCTGGACGCGTTTCGTCCTCTTGGACTCCTCAGCAGAGCCTGTCCCGTCCCCCAAACTAAACCCTTCATTTGCAATCACATAAACTCTTTTCTCCATATGCAAAAGCAAACATGCGTCGGACAAGCGGCGCAAGCACGTTCATGACAGATGGTGAACCTAATAGAGACACTCGGGCTTTTGCTGCAAAATGAGGCTTGCAGAATCCACTGCGATCCACAGACTAAGTCACCTCAAAGCAACACCTTGCTGCCAAGAGCGTCCTCACTTTTTGTGACGGGAGAATCCACTCCAACGACCCCACGCAGTGTTGTTGGCGACATTCTGTCTGTGGTTTGTAGTTGAAGTTGTTGAGGTTACTACACAATTCTCCTCCTCAAGCACGCGCAGCTAGCGGAGACATGCGAAGGAACACAGGAAGTTGCTGAGGTCACAACATGCCTTCCCCGCTAACGTTGAGAGAGTGAGGTTTGAAGTAAGTGGATTCCCGCCAAGTCTTCAATGGAAGGCGGTCTTGACGTTTGGGCTCGGCGACTCGACGATGGTTTGTGCTGCTTGACTGAAAACGCTGCCGTTCAATTACATCGGAGAAGACATAGCTTCATTACGTCACGGTCACCATTGTAGCGTCACGGCAGGCATCTGACTGTGGTCCAAGTTAAAATGAGTGCACTCCATGTGGCAACTAGTCACATTTATCATGATAGCTATTGAACGTAGATGGCGTTCCATGTATAAAGTCACGTGCTGTTGTTTACTTTCTGTTTGTAGTTTGTAGTAGAAGTTGCTGAGGTTGCTATAAGCTTTATTATTATCAATATAATTGGTTAATTTCAGATCTACAGGCCTATACAAAAAAAGAGGCAACACACACACAGACACACACACACACACGATGCATCAAAAATGGTTGGTCTACATCTGACAAGGTGATAGAAGACTTTGCAAACTGCAATTTTAATCTGTTTACAGCACAAATATCAATACAAAGAACTGACTTACAGCCCAGTGTCAGTCACTTTTTGCATGCAAAAAAATTTGCAGAGTAGTGATTTACAAATATTAGAGGAAAAATTTCCACTCACTAGGTACGAGTTTAGAGAGGGTAACGATGTCTTTTTTGAATCCTACAACAACTCTAAATTAAGATCGAGGTACCAAAATTGAATTTCTTAAAAAAACAAGACAAAAGAGCTTCTTGCCACAAGTTGATTTCCAAAAAAAAGATCATCACCTTCTATCTACCAAACTGCTTATCCGGCGCTGCCCCCTCTTCGAAAATCTTTGGTACGCTACTATCCCTAGCCTACCCGTTGGTTTTCTTGGTGTTTACCCACATATGAACTTCTT
The DNA here is from genome assembly GCA_963675345.1 of Trididemnum clinides. Taxonomy (NCBI): domain Eukaryota; kingdom Metazoa; phylum Chordata; class Ascidiacea; order Aplousobranchia; family Didemnidae; genus Trididemnum; species Trididemnum clinides. The sequence goes on from OY776286.1 coordinate 40,068,863, forward strand.
TACCCGTCATGACTGCACACTTTATACCGGCAGCATATGCAGTATACTTTAGTAATCCTTGTGTAGTCCACAAAAAAGTCTTTTTTTAACCTCTGGGGGTTTGCAAACCCTCGATTAGAAACCACCGATAATGTAAACTATGTAGGCTAAATGCAATTTTTGTTAACCCTTTGCAGTCCAAGTACATGTCTCAGATGATAATGCGATTTATGTAATACAGTCCAAGGTCATCTCACAGATGACTTTTTTGTTTTGCTATTTCTATTCGGTCCAAGTACATGCGGGAGATGTACAATGATTTTTTATCGATTTTAATGGCTTCATTTTTGTGTTAGGTCTCTTCCCTAGTGTAAGATTATCTCATGAATGCTGTTTCAAGCAATTATTTGTTATTTGAAGCAATTTCAAGCAATTATACGGAAAAAAGCATAAAATAAATTTGGACCTAGACTGCCTAAAGTGGGAAAAATTTATGGACTGCAAAGGGCTAACTTTATGTTCAATCACTACTTGGATAAAATTATAAAATGAATACCGGTCTTATTTTAATGATTTCAACTTGTCCCTTCCACATGACGTTCGCAAACGCAACCTGTGCGGGAAATTTAGTAGCGCTCTCATCAACATCAAATTTAAATTCTGTTTCTTTTTCTTTGTCAGCATAACAAAAAAATACTAATGCAATAGGATTCGCAAAATTTTTTTTTAAAGAAGCAGAGGCAACGTCGAGGCTGCATAAAATACAAAGCATCGTAGCCATTAGTAATCAGTGGCACTAATTTTTAAGAAATAAAAGAGAGATTGAAGACAGAGAATCGAAACAAGAATAAACTCTAAAAGTGAAGTCTAGCAATTATTTGGGGAATGCTACCCCTTCACCGAGATTTGCGCCCCTGCCGTTACAATCTTTTTTCAGCTTTTATACAGTATCACATTTTTATACTCTATATTTTGAAACATGTTCTAATGTTAATAGCTATTGAAATGTTATAACAAATGTCAAAAAATGATATTAAAGTGCAAGAACAAATAAGTTTTTGTTTCGCGTCAAAGGCATTTTCATGAGCAACTAGTCTATGTGCAATTCAAAATTAAAAAAATGATTGACTATAATCCATGCTATAAAACTTTTCTCAATGTCAAAGGCAATTTTTTGTTACAAAAAATGGGCGTTAACTTTTTTTTTGTTCTATCCTTGCTTAGCAATGGAACCAGTCAATTTGCAACATAAATGTAAATATAGGAACTTTGATTGGACCAACGCGATGATGACTGACGCGATGGCGTAGTGGTTAGAGGCTAGAGCGTCCGCTTCGCAGTCGGTAGACCAGGGGTTTATTCTTTTTGTCGAGTCATACCAAAAGACTTTAAAAAATGGCATCCGCAGCTTCCCTGCTTGGCGTTCGGCATTTAGGGGAGGTTGTGGAGAACAAGCCGGCAAGTTCGCGTGTTGTGTTCTTGGGGAAGGCACTTAACGGGACGCCCCACGTTTATGTGGAAGACAGGTGGCCCATAAACCTCGAAAAAGGCAACTTCCAAGCGAGTGCGCACTTCCCGTCCAAAGTATAGCGATACAATTCGCTTTCTCGTGAATGGAGGATAAATATTGGAAATAAAACAAAACAAAAACCTTTAACGGCCACAAGATTCTTTTTTTGGATTGTTCCTAATAAATGATCCTGAAAATCGCTACAACGGTTCCACAAAGCTTCAATTTTTTTTGTCTAGGCAGTAGGTAGGGTACCAGAGTAAGCGGATTGTTGTTCATTACAGTGTAAGTGTACTTGTGTGTGTGTTTGTAGTGCTCTATTGAATAGTGCCTATTGTTTAGCAGAGTTCTGGTTTTTACACCTTTCTATTTATTTTCGTTTTTACAAATATGTTTTTGGTACATTTAGTAAGGTAGTGGCCAATCATGACATTAACTTGGCAGATTGCCTCTTGGCTGCAAGTCTAGATCCATGTGTTTTTTTAACTGCTAACTTACTAATAGCATGTAGAAAAGAATTGTACCATGATTAAACCAACAATTTTTGATTTAAAAATTTAATTTTTTTAAGAAATTGAGGTCATTTAAATGTCTAGAATGGTGCATACTGGTACTGTTCTCAGTAGCTTTTGGTTTATTTTAAACTGTTTAATTCAGTAGTCCTAATTTGTACATGTCTGTAATGCCCTGCAATGTCTGCATTAATTTTTTATTTTATTTTGTTGTCCATTTTTATCCTTGCTCACAAGAAAGGAATTGTATTGGTATTGCTGTCTTTTGGATGTGATGTTTGCTCTTGCTTGGGAGTTGCCATTTCCGAGGTGTCCAGGCCTCCTATCTTCTATCTTAAGGTGGAGACATACCGTTGAGTGTCTTGCCCAAGGACCCAGCAAGCAAACTTGCTGGCTTGTTCTCCACAACATCCCTTAAATGTCGAGCACCAAGCATGGAAGCTGTGGATACCATTTTTTGAAGTCCTTTGGTATGACTCAACAATGGGAATGAAGCCCAGTCCTACCAACTGCAAAGTGTATGCTCTAACCACTATGACACATTGTAAAAGATTGTGGTTAATTAGTAGACATCATGGACGTTGTGGACATTGCAGAAATGTACTGGTACTATATATTAGCCTACAGTTTGTCCTGTTTAATTTGGTTTACTGTCAATTTTTAATAAGTTGCAATTTTATTTTAGGCAGTGGCTATTTTGCCGTCAATAACATTTTACCCTTGGAGGCTATTTTGCTCAGAGACATTTGTGATTGGTCAATTTTAATAATACAGGGTGTTCCAAAAGTCTTGGGCACATTTCAAGTGCTCATTTTTGCTGATCTATGAATGGTAGTTGAATGAAACTGTTGTCATTTTAATGCTAAATTTATTGAGTTTTTTTGTCATGCTGATAATTCTTTCATATATTTTCATGTAGCTTAAATAACTAAAATAATCTAGATCCAACAATGGCCTTCACTCAACCAGAAAATGCGTTTTGTGTCCTTGAACTTTCAAAAACTGATTCAGCGACACTTGAGGATCACGTTCTCTTGCCCTGATATCCTAGGTCTTCAGATGTCACACCCTGCGACTTCTTTTTGTGAGTTTCGTGAAAGCACTGGTCTATGTGCCTCCCCCTTCCAAAAGATGTAGCTGATCTCAAGGCCAAATAACGGAAGTTGTTGCAACTTGCAACCATAGACAACACAATGCTTGAACGCATTTTAGCAGGAATTTGGCTATTGGCTTGATGTGTGGTATGTGACTAACGGTGTTCACATTGAACATCTTTGAACATTCTATAAAAAACTTGAGACCGCAAGCTTTCAGAATATATCAGATGCATTGCTATTTTCTTAATAGTTTTTGATATATTCAACGTCAAAATGTGCCCAAGATTTTTGGAACACCCTGTATATTAAAGGTGTGAATTTTGGTCATTAAAAAAATTTTCCAATGCACACTCCCCTACACTGTACACTACCTCATACATTCACATACTGCTTCTCTTCTCCAGTGTACACTGCCTTTGTCTGAGTGCCCTGCCAAACAAGATTCTAACCAGTAACCATTGCATTTCAAGGCAGCTGCACTATTTATGCACTACAGTGTCACTGTCAGAATTGTTGCAATTATGGGTATTTAAACACACATGAATGGTGACAGTGAAATATGCTCCAAGGGTAAAATGCCATTGATGGCGAAATAGCTTCTTCCTTTATTTCATGTTCTGACTTTTTTCCACTATAGATGTATGGATATTTTGTCTGCACTATCTATGATGAGTATTTATCAGTGTAGGTTATATTGCTTTTGTCTATTGATTAAATGACCTACTGGTACTTAACACAGTAGGCGCCACTTATTATGACCATGGATAATATGACCAGCCGCTTATTATGACCAATTTGGTATGGTCCGAATTTATGGCGTCGATTGAGGTGCGGTTATGGTGGCTTCAGTTTTTATGACCATTCGGATATTATGACCAAAATGGCCTGGTCCCAAGGTGGTGATATTAAGTGGCATCTACTGTATAAGTGTTTTATTAAGGAAGTGGCTATTTTGCCATTGTCAGCATTTTACCCTTTGCAATCACCATTCACATGTGCTCAAATAGTCATATTTGCTAGAATTCTAACAGTGATGATGTGGTGTAGTGGATAGTGCAGCTGCCTTAAAATGTGATGGTTAGGCCTATGGGTTGGAATCTTTGCTGGCTGGTTATTTTGACAAAAACAATGTACATTGGTGGGGAAGGCTGGGTATGTGAATATATGAGGAGTGTAACACTGGTGGTACAATAAAATTGACCAAGCAGAGATGACAAAAAGTCACATGTTTAATACTTCAATAAATTGGAATGTATTGATGATAAAATAGTCTCAATCACACATGTATTGATGACCAATTAGCCACCAAGGGTATAATGCTGTTGACGGCAAAATAGCCACTGCCTTTTATTGATTCATGAAACATAGCCTATTTAATGGAGGTATCAGGATTGCAAGTACTTGTCAAGTGTGGCAGATCGATGTATAAATGTAAATGTAAATCAGGGATTGGGTCAAAAAGACTCAAAACTTAGATTTGAAAAAAGATGTTGCTTTATGCACAGGAATTTTGATTTTCTATTAGATATTGCCTACAATACATAGTGTTTTTATGCTGCAGTTTTAAAAAGTGTATTTAAATTGTGAAGCATGTAGCTAAATAGTGATTGATTACTGCTCATTTACATCAAGTTGAAAAATTAAGCTTTATAAATAATGCTTACTGAAAGCATCTGAATTAAGTCAAATACAACTGTTGAAGAAGCTTTACAATCTATATTGTTATAACAGTGGCCTGCTTTGGACTACATCTGTTTCAGAAACACTTAACTGGGTAAGCTGGAAAGAGATTTGGTGCATTATTTTTGGCAACATACTAAAATGCTGAACTCTGTTGAAACCATTGCAGAGATTCGGTTGCTACTGCAACTTGGACATTTAGTGGCATTGTGGGTTGATGTCTAGTTTGGGTTTGGTTAGTTAGGAATAGGGTTGGAATTAGGGTTAAAGCTAGGTAGTCGTTATTTTGCTGTCAAGGGCATTTTACCCACAGAGGATTTTTTGTTATTACCGTTCAAGTGTACTTAAATAGGCATATTTGCTAATATTATGGCAGTAAACTGTGGTGTAGTGGATAGTGCAGCTGCCTTGAGATGTGATGGTTATAGTTTAGAATCTTGGCTGGCTGGGTACGGTTATACTTTAGAATCTTGGCTGGCAGAATACCAAGACAAAGGTGGGCACTTTGGAGGGAAAGGCCTGGTATGTGAACGTACAGAGGCATGTACAGTGTGGTGGGGGAGTGTACACTGGGGACAAATTTTTTAATTTGTCATTGAAACTGATCAATCAGAAACAACCAAAAGTCATATGTTTAATACATCATTAAAATTGACCAATCTCAAATGTGTGATGGCAAAATAGCTTCCAAGGGTAAAATGCAGTTGACAGCAAAATAGCCACTGCCTTAGAAGTTGTGATTAGTTAGGGTTAAACTTAGGCAGTGGCTATTTTGCCGTTGACGGCAATTTACCCTCAGAGACTATTTTGCCGTGAGTTGTTTGTGATTGGTCAATCTTAATGACGTACTAAACATGTGACTTTTGGTGGTCTCTGATTGGTCAATTTAAAAAACCAAAAAAAAAAATTTTGCACCCCCAGGTCTCTATCCCCCACCCTGCACACTCCCTTGCAGTGTACACTGCCCCGTACATTTACATACCGGGCCTGCCCCTTCAGTGTACACTGCCTTTCTTTTAAAGCCCTGGCCAGCTGAGATTCGAACCCGATACCTTGGCATCTCAAGACCAGCGCTCTATCCACTACACCACAGAGTCACTGATGCGATAATAGCAAATTTGGCTATATAAACACACGTGAATGATCACGGCAAAATAGATTCCAAGGGCAAATTGCCGTTGACGGCGAAATAGCCACTGCCTTAAACTTAAGGTTAAGTTATTTTGCAGAATTTCCAATTTTTTAGTAGTGTCTGTATTTTAGGGCAACTTTAATATACAAAAATCCAGTTTTATGAAAATACTAAAAAATCAAAAGCAAACACCAAAAATTGTGGAATTCTATATGAAAAATAAAGTTTTCAAATATTTTTATAAAGTGATGAAACATGAATTTCATAATTTTAAAGTGATCAATCATAGGTTTCTGTAGTTTTCAAAATGGAATTCTGTTGTCCACTACAGTAGGCGCCGCTTATTATGACCACAGATAATATGACCAGCCGCTTATTATGACCAATTTGGTACGGTCCAGAATTTCTCCATTTAAAATTGTCCGTTTAATATGACCAACATTTTCTCCATCTCTCTTGTTACAGTACAGTATTTTTTCCTGCCATGAACTTATAACTTTGCCTTTTCATCATATTGTTACACACTGTACTAAATTTTACCGTCACTTGTAGTGTTACAGTACTGTACTTTGTTTTACTGCCAATGTCACACTGTTACTTCAGGTAAACAATGAATTTGACGGTATTTGGACTTCTTGAGGCTTATGGCGTCGATTCAGGAGCTGTTATGGCAGCTGTTATGTTATGGCAGCTTTGGTTTTTATAACCATTCGGATATTATGACCAAAATGTCTGGTTCCAAGGTGGTGATATTAAGTGGCGTCTACTGTATAGTGATCAATCATGAATTTCTTTTTAAATTCTGAAGTAATAGTATATAGATGCATAATTTCATTAAACATGATCAAACATAACTTTGCATACTTTTAAAGAAATCAATTAAGGGTTTGTTTAACTTTTAAAGTGATCAAAGACAGGTTTTTGTGAATCTGCATTTTTTCAAATTTTAATGTTGTTTGTAGTTTGTCAATCTTAAGCAATTTTTTATGGAGGCATTAATAAGGAAGTGACAATTTTACAATTGACAGTATTTTATCCTTGAAATCTATTTTGCCACTGAATATTTGTGTGTCTTTAAATAAGCATGTTTGCTATAACCCATGGAGTAATGCTGTGACCTAGGGGATAATGCTGCTATTTTTGAATGCAACAATTATAGGCTCTAGTTTTCACAGGCAGTGTACCTTGACAGAGACAGTGTACACTGGGGGGCAGGGGAGGCGGGATAAAATTTTTATCAAGGTACATGTTTAATTCATCATAGAAATTGACCAATCACAAACAACCAAGAGCCATGTTTTTAATACGTCACTAAAATTGACCAATCACAATTGTTCAACTGCTAAATAGATTCCAAGGGTAAAAACGCTGTTATCCACGAAATAGCCACTGCCTATTAATAAAGGCAGTGGGCTATTTACATGTTGTTATAGTACACGCCATTAGCAAGATAGCTATTTTTTTTTTTATTTCTGGAACACCAACAGACCAATGGGTAACAGAAATGATTTTCAAGAGATTGGAGTATGTGTATTCGTTGTTTGCAAAATCTTTTTAGAGATTGGTTGTGCTCATCTGCCTTTAAGAATACCTTTTAAGAGATAACCTGTTTATTTACTCAAAATGTTGCTCTAGAAAACAATGTGAAATGCATTTCTTACAAGCATAGCCATCATGGGTGGAGCCAGAACTGTTGAGAGGCTAACGTATTGTTATAGTGTTACACTAAAACACAAAAATCCAGCGTTACTGTGCATTCTTGCTGAAATATGGACATGCATACCATGTAATACAAATTCATACCAAAATGCAGAAGCACTGTGTTATGAAAATTCATATTCTAATATGGAATTACTAAGTTATGAAAATTCACTACAAAATTTCAACAACTACCAATTAAAAGTATAGAAATTGCATTAACATGGAAAAGTGCAGTATTTAAAAACTAAGTTGGTTTGATTGGTTATTCAAGTTTTGTAAATTTCTGTAATTCAGCTAGTGTTTTTTGTAATTTCATAAATCCATAATTCCATGTTTTAGTGTTATCTGCTGGCCCACACTTGATGTAAAGTTGGTAGGCTTGTGATGTTTATGTAAGTTGAAGATAAACTCTTTAAAATTGATTTCATTGCTCTTTGTCAAAGCAAAGACCTTTTTTAAGTATTTCAGACAAATGTTTGGAGATCGACTTGCTTTCTCAAGTTGACCTTATTTTTTGAAGATGTCAAAGTTGAACTTTTGTAATTTTGTTTTGGGGGGCACAACTGCAGATTCCTGTTCTCCTTAATTCATTTTGGACCTCTAAAAACTTTCAAGCATTTTATGATAGGTAGGTTGCTCCTGTCAATGCTACTAGATGCAGCTTTTTACTTTGTAGTACAGAGGTTTGCATTGAGACAATTGGCAGCTAGTTGCATGGCAAATTTAGCAAAGTTAAGAGATAGGAAAAATCTGTAATGTTATACAAACAGTGATATTGGTTTGACATTTATCAACAATGGTAGATTATTTATCAGTAGACTATGTTCAGCTTCTTTTTGTTTGGTCATGCTTTATTTATTTGCTTCCTATTATGCTGTTTTGGACAAACATATAATACCCTATGAACTTGCTACTAATTTTGACCTAAACGAATGGCTGACTAGAAAGAAGTTGCAGTTGGTGAACTGGACTAGCCTAGTGGTCTATTTGTGTCAGCCTAAGCTACTGTACCAAAGGCTGGAAGTGTTGTAGCACAAAGAGTAGCCAGAAACAAAAAATTGGAGAGGTCAAAATTTTCTGTCAGCTTATTTGTCTGTCCTTCATGTTTGTTAATAGCCTTTTTTTAGAGACCCTCATGCCACATGTAGTACCTTTTGTTGCGAGATAGCTTCTTCATTTTGAGAGCAATGTTTTACAGCCATTTTATGTAAAAATAGCTTAATATCTTGATCAGCTTCAGATAATTTAAAAGGCCATGTCTTTGATGCTCATTACCCCCAGTCCCGTCACTGTGTTAATGTAGCTCCTGCGGACAAGCACCTTAATTGGCACCCTTTAAAATGTGTAGGATTAAAGAAACTGCTGAAAAAAATCATTAGTTCTGTCAAAATTGCCTTAATGCAGATATTTAGTAGTTTTTAAATAGATGAAGTTTCCTCATGTTGGTGAAACTACTCTTTGGCTATTTTTATAAGCTCAATTTTCACAGTAGACTGCTGATCAATCATTAACAGCTTAGTTCAGTGTGATATAGCTTTTGCTCATAAATGTGTGATTGCAAATTTAATGCCCATATAGGCTCTTCGTTATTGTGCTCTTGGGAAAGACACTTAACGGCAGTTTTCCTTACTTGGTTTTAGGTTTATGGTAGCAATGTTGTGAGCCAGCAGTACTGGTTACTCTAAAATGGGCTGGCACACATCAATGTTCACTGCATAGTCACTAGGATTTTTCTGTGACCAAAGGATAGAAATGTAATAACTTAATACAAAGATAAGTTCTATTCTTGTTTGCCTGATGACATTATTTATTGACCATTTCATTTCCTGTTGGACAGTTTGTGCACAGTTGCACCTACATTTTCACAGACTCATACCCTGATTTAGAGAAGAGTGTAAAGGGTAGCTGAAATCCGTCCTCATGAATGTCAAACTCTACAACTCCCATTATGTTATAAGGTTAACAATAATTCTTGATGTATAAAATTTTATCATAAATGTCCCAATGAAAAGCCATATTGCATAATTCCATTAAATAAAGTGCTTTTGTTAATGCGACTGATGAGTGCACTACATGTGTGCTGTATTGTTGCAGCTAAGGAAGAAGTTTATTCCACCTATTGACAGAATTGGATGCAGACAGATGTGTTGGAGAATGCAATTTGTAGCTAGTGTATAATCTCTACAAAAACTTAAATTATTGCACCTATATGCATACTCATTTTGTTCAAATCTTTTAAGGTTGTAGACAGCATCAATTGTCATATTTCTAATGACACTTGCAAAATCCAGCTTACAAGCCCAATTTATCTCAGAATGGAAAACTAGTACCAAAGTAATGCAAGAGGCTAGCGATGCACATAGCAAAACTGCAGACAGTGACACTGTTTCGACCTATCAGGTCTCTTCAGTGCAGTTGGTGACCGACAAGAAGCTAGAGGCTTTTAATAAAGCATAGCTTAGACCGCCACACTTGCGGGATCTATACTAGATCCACTTGGTGGATGGTCTGTCAGTACTCTGCGAAGCCGTATCACTCGTGAATGAGTGGCGGTTGTCGCAGATGCACTAAGTCTAGCAACTGCTAGAACAATAGTGCTGTCACAGCCTAGTGGTCACAAGGTCTTACATGTATAGTAATGCAAGAGGCTAGCGATGCACATAGCAAAACTGCAGACAGTGACACTGTTTCGACCTATCGGTCGAAACCTATCGGTCGAAACAGTGTCACTGTCTGCAGTTTTGCTATGTGCATCGCTAGCCTCTTGCATTACTATACATGTAAGACCTTGTGACCACTAGGCTGTGACAGCACTATTGTTCTAGCAGTTGCTAGACTTAGTGCACCTGCGACAACCGCCACTCATTCACGAGTGATACGGCTTCGCAGAGTACTGACAGACCATCCACCAAGTGGATCTAGTATAGATCCCGCAAGTGTGGCGGTCTAAGCTATGCTTTATTAAAAGCCTCTAGCTTCTTGTCGGTCACCAACTGCACTGAAGAGACCTGATAGGTCGAAACAGTGTCACTGTCTGTAGTACCAAAGTGTTTGAACTTTCCCAAGTACCCGTGCCATTTTTAAAGCTTGAGGCAGATAAGGAGTTATTTTACTTGTTATACATAAGATGAGGGACAGTTTGGGAGATTGCAAAATGATCTCATGGCCTTTGCAGATGATGATGAGTTATTTTACTTGTTATACATAAGATGAGGGACAGTTTGGGAGATTGCAAAGTGACCTCTTGGCCTTTGAGTAAGTTATCATCCATAGATGTTGTTGTGGCCAAAACTAGCCATGGTTTAAATCAGAGGTGGGCAATTGTTTTGGGCTGTGGGGCGCATCGCGGTCATGGAAGCTAGCTGAGGGCTGCACTTATTAAGAAAGGCATTGTGAGGGCCGCACTGAGGATTGAAGAGTCGGTCGAGGGCTGCATTGACCAACTATAAGTGGCCGAGGGTCAGTGCTCAGGAATTTGCAATAGCCTGCGTCAGCTTCATGTTATACGAGACCTCCTTACATTGACCTTATACCGCGCGTGGACATGGTTGTCTCAAAAAAAAAAAGGTCATCACCCTCTAATTGGACAGAAAATGCGTCTGTACAATCTATCAAAGGCTCTTTTCAACATGGCATGTAATACCTTTTTCTTGCCTCTGTAATACGGCTATTGTTTCTCCACTTGTCATCGTAAATCAGCTCTACTAAAGTTTCAAAAGTGTTTGCGGGCCACATAAAATGCTCTCGGGGGCCGCACTTTTCCCACCCCTGGTTTAAATTCAAAACGTGATCTTGAAAGCAAGTGCTGATTCTACTTGGTATTGATGCATGCAATGTGGCCTTCTAGGGGCCTAACTGTCAGTCATTTAATTACACATCTGACGTCAGTGCACTGTTCCACACCGCCGACGTGGTGGTAAAGTTTGGGACAAGGTAGAAAAAGAGAAAAAGATGAGGACTATTGATAACCAAAATGCACAAATATTTTACGGTCATATGTAAAACATTTTGCAGAAATTTTCTTTCTTTCACATAAATATAGCCTATGGGCTTTGTATGGTCATGAAAAAATGGCTTGCAAGATTTTTTTTATGATTATGTAGAACTAGGCGGTGCCATTAAAAAAATTAAGAATTGGTACTGTTTAAAGAAGTTTCATTCAAAATTTTGAATGCTATTAACCATATAATTTAAGTAAAGTCATCTTTTTTAACAGACTTTGTCAAAGATGGATCGACATTTACCATTGCCTCCTGATCTGTATGAAATGAGACGATTTCCTCCAAGAAGTCCTACTTATCCAGGTCCTGTTCATGCACCCTTCCCACATCCTCATGATGGATGGAATTCTCGCCCACCACCCAGATATGAACTGGTTAGGTCACCTCCTCGCAGGTTTTCACCTTTACCTCCTCCTCCTGGATTTCCTCATGGACCACCTCGACTACCTTTACAAATGATTCGAAGGTCATTAAGTCCTCCTCGTTCTCCTCATTATCGTTCTCCTCCACGACGAAGAGAAATTTTTACTGAGTCTCATATATATGAACGAGAGCTGGGACGACCATTTGATAATAATTCTCCAAGAAATGTTCCTTATCCTCATGTAGCGCCTTTTCCTACAAATGAAGAGTAAGTTTAGTTCCTATTTTGAATAACTGACAATAGGCCTAAGTCGTTTTATCTGCATTTAAAGTGCCATTGAAGTCAAAATGATTGTTTTTGATTTATTACAAAAATTCTATTGCAAGATGCCAGTTATTATTTTTTAATAGAACTTCAATTTGGCACTAATTAGTCATTTTTAGTAGAGTGCCTTCTACACCATTGCTATTTTAAATTGTAATCAGTTTTTGATGTCATCCCACATTTTATTTTTAATTCATATTTACAGTTCTTTATGAAAAAATTGTCTCTGTGCGTAGAATAAGTTTAACCTGTCAAGCTTTTATTTACAAAATGCAAATTTACCAATACTCTAGAATTACAATAGCACAGATTGTGCAGTATGAATAATGCTTTCCTGTGTGTTGCCAAGACAAAAATTCTAGTTGCTGCTTTTTGAAATTGAACTTTTGGCATTAATTTCGAGATTTTGGCAATGCTCACCTACGTAAATTTTGTACAATTCACTGGGACATCCTTAACATCTGCGTTTTTTAAATTGAGAAATCTTAAAGTGGACGGTTTCAATGATTTAAAGTGTTAGTGCTTGATTGTTTTATTAAGGGAAAGAGTTTGGTCAAACTAGACAAAGATGTTAAATTTTGGAATTTGCTGAGTTGTTTTCAAGTTTATATCGTTACAGTTTTATTTCTGGTAAATTCAATTCAGCTGGGCCAAACTTCAAGATCATGACTCAATAAGTACCATACTGCTTTAACGTTAATTTCATGCAGCTATTGTTTTTTTCAATAAACTCAGTTTTGGTAATACTTTTGTTAAGTTGTTCTTGTTCATTCAATGAATATCATAATCATTAAATAGTTTTTAAATGCTTGAACAATGGACAGAAGTTAAAACCGTGTGCATATGGGTAAAATTATATAGATGCCAAGAGCGCTATAAGATGGCAAACTGTGCTTAAACAAAAAGCTTACAAAAAGTGATAGAAATGATATGTACAATTACTGCAATTGAAATTTATTGTGGAATATCAATAGCAAAAATTATGACTACTGGCATTTTTGGAGCCTCTGATTCAAGTCTGAAATTGAAGACATTTTTACTGAAATCATCCACAACTATCGGCAAATAGCCTCTCTGCCTTGAGGATTATCCATTAGGTGAGGGAAGTCTAGGGGAGTAAAATCTCAACTGAAAATCTAGAGTGAAGCCTCTAAGGTGGTGTACTAAACATTGTAGCATCATGTGGCAACTTCTGCAGCTGTGTTGGCTTCAACCATATCGACTTGTTGTTATGATGGACTCTGTCAGAAAAGCCAAGATTAGGCACTCTTAAGGTCTCCGTAACCTCTACCTAGGCTTCTGCTGTGTGGAGGACACTTCAGTGCCATTGAATTAACAGCAAATACATCGCCAGAAAGAGATTGGTTATGAGTTACAAGTGTAGAGCTAAGTGATATAAGCTCGGGCACCATATGCTGTCTCCAATAGTGGGAGGAATTGCCATGTTTTATTGGTCAGGCATTGCCCACTGAAAGCTTGACAGTCCCCATCCAAGAAGGTGCGACCCGTAACCGTCTGTTTGTCTATGCTTGGTTCTCAGGTTATGAACTGAAGAGCAGGCTTAAAACAAATCACGCAGCAATGAAAAAAAGAACTAAAAAGGCTCCAGACTTTGTTGTCTCTCAAGATAGAAGGATGCCAACATTTTGTATGCGCACAGTCAAGTTTCTTTTTGACTTCAATTTTGTGTACTGTAGCATTCATTTCGTTTCAGTTTATCTTTTGAGGCCTGGCCATCATCTGAAATTGTCAGCATCGAACAGTTGCCTGCAGCCATGCCTCCACTTATTTCTATCCTGAGCATCTTCAAGCTTTAAATTTTTCTCTTCATGTCATCCTTCATTGTCTCCCAAGTTTTCTTTGATCTGCCACTTTTTACATTTTCCACAACTGTCTGTTTTTGCACTCTTCTGATCAAACTTTTGATATTCATTTGTTCAAGATGCCCCAACCATCTCAAACAGTATTCTCTGTGATGCTCATCAATATTCTCAACACCTGCTTAGTCTCTTATCATACGGATGATAATTTTGTCTATAAGTTTCTTGCCACACCTCATTCAGATCATCTTCATTTCTGTGGTCTACATTTGCCTTAGTGCCCAATATTCAGCTTCATTGCACATTACGCTTCTCACACTTTACAGTATACCAGAGAGCATTCTTTTGTCTGAAAGAGAGAGCAGTCTACAACAAAGTGCACCCAACAATCCTTTGTAATCTCTTTCCATCCAGCTCATATCCTTGTTGTCAAAGCTTTGCTGCTGCAGTCATGTTTTCCAAGCGTGTCTCTCAGGCAATGAAACTCTTTTAACAATCTTGATCTTATTGCATACCAATCTTATATGTTTTTCATTCTCTTCATTATTGATACCATCTTTACAATTGCAACGCTTGTAATTATTTCATCATGTGTACTGTAGGTAATGTGAATTTATTTTATTGGTGTAAAAAGCATTTGCCATGGTTGAATGATGTAGCAAACCTACTTTAATCTGTTTTTCAGTCCCCCCTTGTTTCCTAATCATGACATTGATATGAGAGTTCCGCCTTTGCCTCCTCCACCCCCAATTCCTAATCAATTGTCATTTCCTGAAGCAAATAATTTCAATCATACATCGAACCTTGATCCGCAGATGCCTGCTCCTTCAATAGGTAAGTTTTGTAAGAACCTGTTTCACTGGCTGTTATGCTAATTCGCATATTGAAAGCAGATATTACAAAGCACAGTCCATTAGATGATGAACGATCAACTTCAAAAAGCAGAAGTAAGCACAAGCGAAAGAAACATAAAAAGAGGTGGGTGGGGACGTCAGTTGTAATTTATTTTACATCGTGTTGATTTACTGTTTTGCATTTTTCAGAAGTTCATCAAAAAAAAGGCATGGCAAACATAAATCTCATAAAAGGTATAATGTTTTTTTAATGTTTAGTAAATGTGTTGTTGTTACTTGATAAGTTGTAGATGGGAACAGTTGTGGCACTTGTGGTAAAATAAGTTACTGAGATACTTTCATGTATATAACTGTGCTAAGTTTGAATCGTATTTTATACAAGTCACTTTTTTTAAACAATTAGTGGCTGTTTTTTGTTTACTTGGATTATCAAACAAGGTTTTAACAAGTTGAATGTCTAAAATGATCAAAATCTTATTATTTTTATCTTGTATTTGCACAGGTCTGCTTCAAGCACTGATAGCAGTGATAGTGAGGAAGAATCAAGTTCTAAGTCAAAAAAGTCATCCAAGGTTTGTATTTCAGTTACGACATTTAAGAATTGGTGCAGTAAAATTGCATATATGTTTTAGCATAAATATTTGCTTTTGATGTTTAAGTTCAGGTATCATGTTCGAATCAGTTTGTCCTTTGTTTATTAATTATTATTTAGAAAGCGTGAAAAATGTTGATATTTTTTACTGTTTTTTTTCTATGAATTTTGAAATTTGAGAGATAGTGTGCAGTAAAAAATTGTGTTAAAATGTGTTGTTATGTCCAGAAATCAAAAAAGCACCGCAAAAGTCCTTCTGCAATGACAGTGAAAGATCTTGCTGCTCAACTAAGTGAACATAGGAAGAAAATTGCTGCAGAGAAAGCTGGGCTTGGTATGTTTTTCCTTTCGTTTTGCATTGCTAGTTGTTGTAGCTGACAAAAGTTTTTTCGAAATCATTGGTTCAAATTTCAACATTAGTAGTGGAAAGTAAGTTTTTAATAACTCTGTATGACATTGACATCTTATGTAATGTTTTCGAGTCATTTGAAGTTTAGTTGTTTTTAGCATAAAGCTCTTTTTCTATGTTATATGATAGTTCAAAAAATTTTTGATTATAAATGTGTCATTATTTTTTATCAGATTCGGACAGTAGCCCTGAAAAAAGTCATCGACATCACCGCAAGTCCAAGAAGAGAAGAAAAAGTAAGAGAAGCCGCAAGGAAAAAAGAAAGAAAGAAGAGAGTAGAAAAAGGAAAAAAGAATCACCAAGTGAAAGCGATGAAAATGTAATTTTATAAAACAAGATTAATATTTTGTCATCTAAAAATGACCATTGTATTATTGTTAACAATGCCCGACTAAAATTTGTTTAATATCTGTTTCATATTTAAGAATCGCAAAAACATTTTTATATATCTAATTAGTTTCGAGTAATCTTTTTTCGTATACTCTGATCGCAGTGTTAGAAAGAAAGTTCAAGCAGATTTTATTAGAAACATCTTTAGGGGGTTGTACATTTGGGCGGTTGTGGAGCATATATATTGGGATATGTTACCGATCCGGATTTGCATTGGTTTGTAATTTCAAGTCCCACATTAAACGTATTTGACTCAAATCAATTAAGGAATTTCTTGGTACTATTGATTTCGCATGTGCTGCAGGCAGTGATTTTCACTGCCAATTTGCTGTGGATTTTATTTGTACTACCCTATAGTACAGCCTATGCTTTAACAAAATAAATTTTGTATGCGTAATCAATAAAAAAAAAAAATAGAAACAAGATTAACGGTTTTATTACCTTGTTGATTTTTTTTTGCTGTGAACTGGCTGTTTTTTTTTATGTAATCGGTCCATAAAGAATTATTTGATTTTTAGCTATCTTTAAGAATAGATACTTTTTAGTACCAAAAATAAAAGTATGTTAGATTATAATTACAATAATTGACACTTGCAACGTGGCATTCTTGCACTTGTTATGAGAATTCATAGCAGCTTGGCTGACTGCAATAATCTGTTGGCTGGTAGCACTTAGGTGATCAGTTTGATTGCTGACAGTGCTTTGGCATAGTTGCACCGTAGCGAAAAGTACTTTAAACCAAATATTTTTCTTGGTAACAGTGCTTGTGACCAAAATGCACTATGCCTGCTGTATTGATAACTCCGAAGAAAGTCCAAGCACAAGTTTTAGGTAAAACAGTAGAAGTTTTCATGTGGCTGGAGAATAAGATGTAGAACATTCCAGGTTTCTGCTGAAGAAGAATCTGATTTAGAAGAAGATTCTCCGCTTCATCAATCAGCTCGTGGCTTAAGTCCCCAGTCAGAGCTCTTAGACGATCCAGCAACAACTTTCAATTCACCAGTTCATGGTAAGTAAGCAGGGTTAAACGTTGCATATTTTTTTAATTGATGATAATTTGTTTGTAGATGAACAACTACTCATACATCCAGTTGACCGAAGTGCAGCACAGGTAACTGCTTTGTTTTGAACTACGTAATATTTTGTTAGGTTTACTGACCACAGGGTTGGTTTCTAAGTTTTTAGGTATGCATTTTGATGTTATAAAACTGGTTGAGACAATTTGTTTAGGTTGCAAATAATTTATGCATAGTATTTTTGCTTTTTATGCTCTGGCTAACATTGAATTCCGGTGAAGAGTTGGCCTCCACAACTGTGCTTCCATTGCCAAAATTATGAAGACAAATATCAAAATCTGTCGCAGATTATTTATGAAATCAATTTTATCTCGAGAAGACATCATTGGCTGTTTATAAGTAGTTTTAACCAAATAATATTTGAATAAGACTACTGGTAAAAAACTGACAATGTCCCGTTGAGACGCAATAGATATTGGTAGTAAATGTCAGACGGCAGATTTAAAAATTTTATCTTTATAATTTTGGTACTTGATAGTCGATCAAAATTGTTGCAAATTCGTTGGATGTGAGTTAATTTTCTGAACAAAAAGCATGCTACATCATTAGTTGCTTCACTTGCTTAGAATAGTGACGCTACTTGTCCAGCTTGTCGTATTAGCAGCTTTTGGCCATCCAGTATCGACAGTCTGTCTTTGTTGGTAGTGAGGTTACCAGTCTGCTACTTGCATTCTTGACTGCTTTGAGACAGAGTGGTGATTTCTTTAGCCTGATCTTAATTAGGTTTGCAGTAGGAACCGGGAAAACCGTTTTATACGTTGCCTCCATTCCAAGGAAGTGTAGTTGTAAACACAACATCTCGACATGGACTCTCAGTGTTTCAAGGCCATCCTTGTTTATGACATTATAAGCTTTTTCCGTGCAATAACTGTGTAATGCTTGTGCAAGATACAGATGCATGATCAACATCTTATTGCATTTAGCCCGAGTCGTAATGACTTTCCTCAATTTTGGTGTTTTTAAACTGACTAGGTCACTTGATTTTGTAAACTGCGTTGTATCACTTAGGTTGAATTCAAGGACATGGATTATCGGTTGCTAATGCCACCAAAAATCGAGAATGGAAGTCAAGTTCAAACTAATAACGTTGCTCAGACCTCTTCAGCAGGTGAATTGTGGTCGTTTTTAGAGTACCAGTTTGTTATAGGCACAATCCCTTTTTGTAGCTGATTGGTAATATTACATCGAATTTTTAATTGCTTTTTTTTAGATATTCTTACTTGCATTTTTTGCGTTATTGGCAAGTTTTTGCGAATTTACTTGTCTATTGATCTCTGTAGAATATAAAGCAACTGCTTCCTACACTTCAACAATACTCTTTATCTAACACTCAAAATAATTTTTTTAGCTGAAGTATCGTCTCTACCGACCCACCCTCTTAAAACTAAGGATGACTTGAAAACTGAAGGAAAGACATCTGCGGGATCACAAGATGCAGAGTAAGTGATCTGATGGATGAAATCGTTTATTTCAAGCTGATTACGTATACACTTAAAAACTGGTGAACGGTTTGCTGTACCATCAGGCTATTAAGCAAACTTTGAAACTTTGAAGCAGGTCTGCCTCTCTATTGTTCTTCTGTGAATCTGAAAAAATATTATCTTCACAACTTGATGAATGAAATTTTTGACCAAAGTAACAATGCAGATTTTTAAGAAGTTAACTGACGGTTTTCTAGAAGGACACTTAAATTTATTCATGTCATAAACCATCTTTAATCAAGCAGGAAAGCCTTCCTGTTAAGTGTTTTCACCAGACTTAACCATGCGCAATTTAGGTGTTTCTGACCTCGCATTTGCTACTGCGTCGTTATATTCTTTATGTATTTGGAATCAACAATTACTATGTTAATTTTGCAGGGTTAAAGTTGATAGTGAAGCTCGTGTTAGAAAGAGATTAAACGATCTTCCTCTTCCACCTGTGCCTCCGAATCTATCTGCTTCCGACTCTATTTCATCAAAAATTTCTCCATCATCCTTAGAGAAAGAGCAGCCTGTGAGAAAACGACCGAGGTATGGTGCTGTGCAGTGAACCAATCACAGCTGCTTTAACTGGTTTAAAGCATCTATATATAGACGCTAAGATAGATACTGTGTCAATAAAATGTTAATAAGAATCAAATAATTGGTTAAGATTTTGAACCCAGAAGTAATTGATTTTTACTGAAACACAGGTAGTGTGTTTTGCTTACAGGTTTTTCGCAAATTTTGTCGGTGGCCTTACACCAATCTGTTGGTATTATGGTATTAGACGTTTGTTTTAAATGCATCAAGTGATTGATCTGCTAATGCAATGTTAGCACTTTCAAACTTAGTTTAGATTTGGAGTTATTTGAATAGTATTACTTCACATCTTCTTTTATTTCACTGCGAAGTCAGTATCATGCAGCTGATGATGTTCAACAAGGACAGAGCTGACCCTGTTGGGTTGGTTCAAAATTGCTATTGGTCTCCCAGGGTTCTCAGGAACTGTGGGTACTTCCTCACCTATCATTTTTTGTGCTCCCCAGTTTTAAGGACTGCCGAAGAGATTCTTGCTAAAATCGAACGCCTAAGTTTTTTCTCCCTCTTCATGTTTTTTTTTCTGTTACGCTAAGCAGCTACGTTTATCCCAACACTAGTCCTACCTTTGCTTGCTATGTCTGCACCAGCAATGTGACCTGATGGGCAGATCACTGCTGTGCTCTTTCTACCAGGGATTGGTATCCTTGCCGTGTTCTTTCTTTTTTGGAGTTCAAATCCCTCTCCAATGTATGGACTTTTTCTACCTGCACTGTTTCATTTACTTCGGGGAGTCTTCTTTCTGTTGCATGACACAATGTAACACCTATTTTGTCGTTCTTCAATATGTATAGTTCCTCTGTATGTTGTTCGATCATTATTTCCCCATGTTCTTTTTTTCAAGCTCGACTGGTGACTTCTTACTCCCATTACTGAATCGCTAGCTTTTCCTGCAGAATCTTCTCCCTCTTTTTCCACACCTGACAAATTTTTTTTCAATTCTTTCTCTCACTTGAAATGCTCTGGGTTTTTCAATTGCGCGCAGAAATTTTCCGCCAGACATGTGGAACTTATCACTGTATCGTTGCCTTGATCTGATGTATCCAGGAATCCAATTTAAGTTCCTTTACTTTTTTTTGGAATCTGATTGCATGTCGCTTGGGGTGGTCCTGAAATGTATGGAAAAAAATTTTTTGCGATAACATTCCGACCACCCTGTCATTTTTTTACATTAGCTAAAAGAAGGTAACACGCAAAATTTAAGAAAAATTGGCTTATATTTAGAGATGCCACACGAGGTTTCAAATCGGAAAAATGCACCATGACTAGTTTGGTGCGTTAGTCGTTGCATAAAATATTGCAAAATCTCTAAAGCGTTGCAGTTCCAGAGAGAACATTCCGCTTTCATGAAAAGATAGGAAGAGCTGTGGCAGCCTAGGTTGATGCTAGATATATTGTGTTCAGAATTTGGTTGTACAGGTTTGTACAACTTGACACCCAGCCTTTTGCTCTTTTGTAACTTAACATTTGTGTTCTGTTTGTGACCCAAGATAAAGTACTTTGATTTATATCAGGCAAGCTCCAAGGAGTTTATTGACTGACTGAAGGATAACTTTCATTCACTAAAGGATCATTAAACAATGTGCTAATCAAGTTCTTAATAATTTTAGCTTTGTATTTTTTAGATGTCCAAGAACAGTAATGCAAGTAGGCATAGTATCAGTGGAAGCCCAAAACCAGAAAGAACAATTATGTTTGGTTAATTGGTCCCACTTCCAAGAAACTGTCTGGGAGAAAGCTCTTTCTGCAAAGAAAGTCCTTAGCGTGTTCTTTTATCTTCTTAAAATCGAGAAGGTTACCATTACAGAAAGTAGCAAAGAAGTAACTAATATGTGTATTTCATTCAGGGAGAAAGCTAGAATCATAACAGGCACAAAAATACATGCAAGAAAAAGAGAGGAAAAGTTGTTTCTGCGATGGAAAGAGTTCCGAAAGGCAGCTTAAGGAGAACTAATACACAGATAGAAAAAGAAGAAAAGTTTACCGCAAATCTTGACAAACTATATGACATAGCACATGCAAAAGCAGTGCTTTTGATTACTATCGAAGAACTGTTTTCTGTTGGCACAAAGAGATGGACGAAAAGGTTTCCTCTGTCCGGTTGATAAGGAACTTGCTGCAAAAGAAACACGAAGTTCAAAGCGTAAGCAAGAGGAGCAAAGCCGGGCTGAAGAGGCAAAAGTATGGGGTTCTGCAGCACAAGCATGTTATGAAAAATATGTCTCAACATCATCATTGGAGTCTGACAATACTGAATTATGTGAGCAGTACAGTTCTTCAACAATGCAGTCACCAAAGAAACGGAGGTGCACAATAACTAGAGCTAAGAACCTGATCTCTCCATCTCTAGCACATGCTCTGGACTGAACCAAAGTCGGTGATAGAGGAGCTGTTGCATATCATTGCTGCAACATTTCAAAGTTTAGGCCATAGTGTCGAAGAATTGACGATTAATCAAAAACTATCCATTAGTCCGGAAAAACATTAAGACAAAAAGCTGCTGCTTTTGGTATGGGCAATTTCAGTCTTCACATTCTTGACTCTGAAGTTAATGTTGTACATTGGGATGAAAAGTTGCTCCCCCCGACACTGCAGGGTGCCTGAACAAATATGATAGGCTATAGAGCTTGTATCGTATGGTGGTACAAGTCGCTTGCTGTACCAAAACTAACAAGTGGGTCTGGAAAATCTATGGCTTTAGCAATCAAAGAAGCCCTGAATGATTAGGAACTAGACGACAGAGTTGTTGCAATGAGTTTCGATACAACTAAGAGCAACACAGGACAAAAGAAGCATGTCACCTTTTTGAACTATAGTTAGGAAAGGAACTTTTGTGGTTGGCTGTCGGCACCACATATTTGAACTAGTGATTGAAGCAGTATTCAATAATTCATTTGGACAGTCTTCTGAATCTGAAATCG
Source organism: Trididemnum clinides (assembly GCA_963675345.1). Classification (NCBI taxonomy): domain Eukaryota; kingdom Metazoa; phylum Chordata; class Ascidiacea; order Aplousobranchia; family Didemnidae; genus Trididemnum; species Trididemnum clinides. The sequence goes on from OY776286.1 coordinate 40,091,285, forward strand.
AGATTTTCAAGAAGTTTCAAGCGTGCTTGCCGCATCTCAAGCAAGGTAATTAGCGTCAAGTGAACCTTCCATGGAAATTTATGTCGCACCAGTACGTGATTCTCCGTTGATGTCTCCAAAGAAATTCCTCCATATGCAACAACCTAGAGAAGATTACTGAGAATTTCTAGAACTTATAATCTTCTTTCTAATCTGGGTGTTTTGGATATCAGAAAGCCTGGAGCTTTTCACAGAGCATGTTTGATGAGCAAGGTCCTTCATTCGCTCATGATTTGGATATTGCGGGCATAAATCAAGCTGACAGCAGAGCAACAAAAAGGCCTCGCAGAAGTTGTTCTTTTCATAGTATTGGTATATTTCAGTGCTTGGTTCGATGCACCAACAGCAGTTTCTGCAGCAGCCAATGGCTTTGCTTTTTTGAAGAATTTGAAAGCTTATGCCTCCATCAATAGCAATATCTCCAAGATAGCATGCACAAAGTTCCTCAATCATCTTTGGTGCCTAAGTGAAGAGGTTGTGGCACTTGCATTCTTTATTGCTGAAGGGAAGAAACAAAGAATGGTCAAGAATCTTGCGAAACCAGGGAATTTCAGCTGTGCGGTAAAAGCCAACTTGACGATGGAAGAAATTGAAGCAAGTGAGGTAGAAGACTTTGTGTCAGTAAAGTCTTTACAACTTTTCAAAGCTTTCAATCTGTCAACAGATTTCCTGTCATTATCACAGGCAATGTGGATGTTAAATGATGGTACATTGAAGGAAAAATGAAAGAAGAACAGTTAAGAGTGATTAACAACACAGCTGTGAGAGGAGTGGCTCTAATTCAGGAGTATATCTACGTTCTCGTGAAGAATAAAACACAACGACAATTCCTCTTTCAGGTAGTGGCAGATCATCCCAAAAACTTGACAGATGCAACAAAAAAGACTGTTGTTGTTGTTCTAACAAGATCTCATTAAAGCTGACCCATGGAATAGACATTGAGGTTTTGAAGTCACAATAACCTAGTACAAAATTGTTTAGATCATCTCTGACTAGTAATCGTTCTTGTTTCTATGAGAGTAAAAGGAGTTGTAAAATGACCTTGTTTTTACTGACCTGAAACAGCTAGTAATTTTACGGTATTTAATATTCTGTCTTCAATGTAAACTTGAATGGCTTTGTGGCATCTTTAAACATTCTTCAATCCTATCAAAATTTTGCGCAGTAACATCTTTTAGGCATTCTAAAAAAAAGGAAAGGTGGTCACAACAAAATTCAAAAAAAATTTTCGAGGCCACCCTAATGTCCCTACAATTTAATTGCACGCACTCGTAGTCTTGCTTTCTCTTGCGATGATTTACACGCTTATGGTGGGGTTATCATTTTCATCATATATGGTCTTTCATTGAATTTATTAATTTTATTTTCTTTCTTATGACTCTCACATAATTATGTGGGAATGAACAGCTCTTTCTCTCCAAAAAGATTATTGAAAGGATTTTGGTTTCTATATTGAAATTCACTGTTCTTTACTTTGATATTTCAAAAAAATAATCCTCTTTTTGTCTTTATCCATTTGCGCTCTTCTCTCCTCTGGCACTAAATACGGGTAGATCTTTCGTTGCTTTCAGTCCGGTTAAGCGCCAAGCTGGTTGGTCATGCGCAGTAGAATAAGTGTTTAGTGAAAGATGCTAGGCCTTCGCTTACACTTACAGAGGCGATGAAGAACACCAGGTTTATGTCTTTTTCCCAGGATACTTTTATCTATTATCGCTATGCCCCATGCTGAAGCATCTTTTTTTGCTCTGTTGTTTTTTTTTCTTCACATTCTTAATCTTAGCATTTCTTTTTTCCATCTTGAAGACTTCCATTATTCCCAGTCATGAGACGGCAAAACTTATTGAGTTTTTTGCGTTCTTCTGATTTGTTTCTGACCTGCATCTTAAAGATGTTGGAAAGCATTATACTATCTTGCCTGCCCTTTTCCTTGAAGTCCAACTGCATTTTTTTGCGGCCAGGCAAGTTTTGGGATTGATCGGTACTCTTGATCATGTTCTTTTTCTTTCTCATTCCGTTTTGGATAGCTTTTATAATCACAAATTCAAACCGCGCTTTTCCGTAATTCTTGCTACTGTCAATGTTTCTAATGCAGTTGGCTCTTGTCTGGAACTGCGCCTTCTTCCACATTCTTGTTTGACGTTTCTCCTTGCTTTGTTTTGTGGATTCAGTTTTTCCTTTCTCGCAAGCGTGCTTGCTTTAAAATCAGAAAAAGCTGCTCCAGTTGATTCCGCCGATGTGTGGCGCAAGGATTCTGTTCTTTGTTTTCATCAACTGTCGCTGCTTGTATCGATTAGCATCTCTTTTTATGTCGAGCCTATCCCTGTTTACCTGCTGCTATGGAGGCTGCACAAGAAGCCATGGACTTAGCTCTATTATCTCCATTTCCACCCGGGCACATGTGAAGCTTCTTTCTTGTTAGTGGATACACCATGCCAATCTTCAGCCCTGCTCAACTCCCTTTTTGATCACAACACCACTCCATTCTTCTTCGGGTCACCCTTGACTACCCTCTTCTTTTTTTGATACCTGTATCTTCGCTCAAGGCCAAGTTTGCTCTTGTCATGAAACCTCATACTGCTTATGTGCTTTTTTATGAAGCCCCTCTAGGAATATCATTCTTCTACAGCGCTTTTCTACGGTCCGTTTGTGTCAATGCTTTTCCCATATGATTTTCTCTTTTTGTTATTGACATTAATAAAGTTGGAGTGCCTCCACCACGCGGCAAGTTACGCCTCTTGTCCTCACCCATCTCCCGCCTTTATGAGGCTGCTCTGCCTCTCTTACGAGTCAACCTGTGTGTGGTGGTACCTTCGTCTACGATTTTTTCTTATTTCAGGTTTGGTTGAACACAAAGTAAAACCAAGGCTTTCCATGTTCTCCTGAAGAGGTTTTGCGTCCACGCACATGCTCTCCTTTCTCCATGGAGGTTCTGCTTGCTTTTCCTCCCTGGAACCCTCTTTCAGTTTGGAACTCCTTTCACTCCGTGCCCTTACTCTGATTCACCGTTTTCTCGCCCACGTGCTGCTCTTGCCCACCTTGGCTCTCTTCTTGATCACGATCTTGTGGTTTGGACTGACGGCTTTGATCCTTTTCTTTTCAGCAAAATGGGCTTCAGCGTCTTGGCCAACTGTTTACTATGTCGCACTAAGAGCTGCCTCATTTTGCAAGCTGTTCGCTGATCTCAGTAAAACCTATAGGCCTACCTCTTTGCTTAGACTATTGCTCTGTCCTAGCCTTGCTTTCTTTCCCTCCGATTGTTTTTCTGGCATATATGGCAGGAACCTCCCATTTTCTCCGTTTCCTTTATTCTCTGGCTTTAATAGGTTTACGGTCACTCATTTTCTGTGGACAACAACAGGGCCGATGAATTGGCCAAATGAGCTGTGCTTCCTCAGACATCTACAGCCCCAGTTTTTGCACTGGAGCCGTACTTTTAATCAGTTATTTTCGACACAAAAATCCCCCTAGTCTTTACCGAAGAACTTGCGCTTTTTCGTCACGCTTGCCCTGTTTTTTCTCGCTGCAAGGGTACAGCTTTCTTTTGAGCACGGACCTCAACAGAACAGGGAATGCTTTTCGCAGCTCTTGTAGTCATCCGACTCACAGCTCTTCTTGTTTCATTCTGCCCTGTGCTGCTGAGATCTCTTTATCCCGGACGCTCTTTAACAGAAAACTCTTTATACGATATCTGGAGCAGTTCGTGGAAAGTTGCGTTGCTCCTAGGGCTACATGGTCTTCCACTTCATTCCCATACAGAAAAAACGGGCGGATAATAGCAACAACAATTTCTTTAAGTTGACGGATATACCGATGTTGCCTTATTCTAATGACGAACAAACTGATCATGATCCAAACAAGCATCTTATGTAAGAGTAGATCTTTGATTTTCGTCCTTTCAGTAGTTCTTTTATTTTTATGATCGCAGGCCTATATCCTTTGCATACCTGCCGCATGGCCTTGTTGGCTGATTTAAGGTATTGCCAGTTAATTCTTATTTCGAATTATGCCGATTTTGTTGGTGATAGTGCATAGCATTTTTAACATTGAAAACTAGTGGCAGCTTCACACTTTGTCTGCCAAGAGAAAGAGAGATCTAAGTTTTAAAATCCGGTTTTGTCACTGTTAACGGAGATGGTTGTTTCATTAAGCCCAACGTCCACGTTTCTTCTAAACATGACATATCCATCAACTTTTGGCTATTTTTGCAATTAACTCAACATCACACACATTACATATATATGTTTTGTTATAGTTTCAAATATACATTATTATTGTCATATTTTGAATTGACTTAAAGCCAGATCCAATTATATCATCACCAACAAGCAAACAATTGTCGGTAACATATAACTCGATTTTCTTAGCAATTGTGAGTGTTTTTGTGTAACCTGATCTCTATTTGCTTATTTTTAAGGTTATGTGGACCTCGTACTAGAGAAGTCGTTCAACGCGCTAATGATTGGGGTTCAATGTGTGTGGACGAATACGAAATATTGTCAATTACTGGTGAAGGAACATTCGGACAAGTTTATAAAGCTAAAGACAAAATAACTGGCGATATCTATGCTTTGAAAAAGGTGAGCTTACTTGTTTTACAACAGTCGCGTTTTGTGAAATCAGGTACGTAAAATTGTGACCGAACCTTAGTTGTTTAATAGCTTGCCAATGGATTTCAGAATCATATGTTTCTCGCGTTTTAATTACCAAGGTATGCTTATCATCTATTTCGTTCAAGTGAAAATGTAGCAAAAGCGTTGACATAACCCACTTTCAGAAGCACCTAGTGAGGAAAAGGATTTAATCTGAGATGTGTTGCATGCAGCGTTATCAACTGTTATGGTGTTAATACCATTATCAATCATAGTTTTATTTAAACAAAGCACCTTTTTTATTGCCCAAAAACACGCAACAAGCAATGGTATAGTACCCCTGCTGGGGTTGAATTTTTGCCTTCTTGATTTCATGAATTTTGTCATTGCTTGATATTTGAATTACGTGTAATGTTTTAGGTACGTCTTGATAATGAGCGTGAAGGTTTTCCCATCACAGCTGTGAGAGAAATTAAGATCTTACGCCAACTTCAACATCCGAATATTGTTAGTCTCAAAGATGTGCTCACCGATAAATCGGACGCAACAGACTTCAGAAAAGAGAAAGGTCAGTACAGTAGCAATTTGTCAAGCAGTTTTGTTGAAGTAAAAATGATTCTTGTGGTAGAGTAGTTTCAAAATATTTAGATGGTGTTTCAAAAAGTACAAAAACAAAATATCTGGTTTGTAGAGTAGAACATTGGTGTGTTCGTAGCTGTTTTTTATTTGTCACAGCAGCGTCTAAATAATGTAGTTGTTTCAAAAACAAAAGTTTCGAAATCAACGCATGCGCTCGTTCTTCATTGTTGCATCATAGCACAAAAACTTGAGCACAGTTTCACCTGCTCGGTTTCAGTTGCGGTGGAAATACAACGCGCCCCGCTACTGACTGCGTTGTGACAAACTTACTACTGACACCGCGCTAAACTCACGTAGTTGTGTGCATGAACTGGAAGGTTATTCAGTGTCGAGGAAATAAACGTCAATTTTTCCAGAGTGTGCTTTCTATCTTGTATTTGAATACATGGATCATGATTTAATGGGATTGCTTGAGTCCGGTCTGGTTCATTTCAATGAAATGCATGTCAAATCATTCATGAAGCAGCTGTTAGATGGTCTCAATCACTGCCATAAGAAGGGATTTCTACACAGGTACAGTAACTTGAATTATGAATTAGACCAGCTGAATTCAGTAAAATACTTGCAAATAATTTGGTGCTACCTGTGCTTTAGTCACCAAATGTATTGAGGCGCAGGAGATGAAACAGTGCTTTCAATATTAGTAGATTGCAGCAAAGTTTGATTTCTGTACGTTGCAGAGACATTAAATGTTCGAATATTCTTCTTAACAACAAAGGTGAAATAAAATTGGCAGATTTTGGGCTTGCTCGTTTCTACGACCAAGATGAACCGTGAGTTGAACGTTTTTGGTTTTGTGCGGAATGATCTTGTGCGATGTCGGAAACGAGAGATTACAAATTTAATGCTCGCACTTGTTGTTTTTGCTTGTCGACTGCCTGGTGCGATGGATTGAGTGCCAAACTAACATCCGCAAGTTTGCGAGTTCAGCTCTGAGCGTCACCTTGCATGCGTCATGGTTGAGTGGAAACGTTGTTTGCTTTCTAGCCTTGGGTTTAAAAGTATGACTTGCGCCGATTGCAATGACATGTTTTAGCGACTGGTGACTCGAAGACCGTAAGCTCACTGCAGTCTCTCAAACTCTCCGTTGTTTGTGTGTTCGGTGAGTTGAATAAGTTCACTCTTCATTTTGGGAAATGGATTTTGCCACAGTTTACCCGCTTAGTTGCGACGCTTGTGATAGAAATGTACGGTGTCAGCAGTGATGGTAACTCGGAAGCGGGTCCAAACGCAAATTGTAGTTTGTTTTTAAAAAAGATTAAGATAGACTTTTGTTTTAGCCGTCCATATACTAACCGTGTTATTACGCTATGGTATCGTCCTCCTGAACTGCTACTCGGCCAGGAAACTTACACTCCATCTATTGATATATGGAGTTGTGGGTAAGTGCAGCAATATAGTTATAACTAATACATTTGCTCAGTGTGCAGGTGCGACCAAGTGCACCACTAGCCATCTAATTTTGAGTGAATTTTTGGTTAGTTGGAGCAATGTTTCTTTCATCACATAATCCAAACAGATACGAAAGGATGGCTGAACTTTGCATTTCATAAACGTAATTTCTTGAAAAATTGGCAAAATGGCCTCAAACATTCAATTTGAATCGAATGAGGGGCAGTTACATTACATGGGCACCTATTCGTTATGTAGTTGTTATTGGTCTGGTACATTATTGCTAGGGTGTCTTGTTCGATTCGTCCGAGAATTGACTGCCATGTCATAAACCACTTTTTTTTGCAGATGTATCCTCGCCGAGTTATTCACAAAAAAGCCACTTTTTCAAGGTGATAGAGAGTTAACCCAGTTAGATTGCATCAGTAAGATATGTGGTTCACCATGTCATGCTGTGTGGCCGGACGTACTGACGTTACCTCATTTTCATACGATGAAGCCAAAACGGCAGTATCGTCGCCGACTAAGAGAGGAATTCGCCTAGTAAGTGCATAGAAATTTGCTTGTGTACCCAGACACCGGTTGGATTGATGTTGTAAATTATTTTATGGCCTATTTGATTCAAGTCAATTGAATTGACATTCAAGATCATTTTTGCTATCTTTGCATGATTGTTCGCAATTATTTTTTTTCGTGCTCCAACAAGAAACTTATGGAAACTTTGAAGTTACTGTGTCTATGTGTTAGAGAATCGAAGAAGCCAAAACTGGTACTTTTTTGAAAGTCTTGCAGACAGCAATTTTCCGTTAGTTCAACCTCCCAAAATTATATTGTAGTTAGGTGTTCATTTTTACAATAGCAATTTAAACTTCAATTTAAATGAAGGACAACGTGAAGACGAGCAACTAATGCATCATGTTATTGCAGTCTCCCCACCTTAGCTATTGATCTTCTCGATCAAATGTTGGCTCTCGATCCGAAAAAGCGATTCACAGCCGAAGAAGCTCTCAACTGTCCTTGGCTAAGAAATGTGGACGCTTCGAACATGGCCATGCCGGAGTAAGCTTTCAGTGTGCAGTAACAACTTAAACGCTAGTTTAAAATAAGTTTTGCAATGCAGTGAACAAATTATGCTTTGAACCAGAGCTGAGTAATGCTAAAGTAAGACTTCCTAAATTTATGCTGTTCATTGATTCCTGCATTTCATTTTCAAAACCTAGTGTTTTTTTCTGACATCTTTACACTACGAGGTAAGCCGAAAAAGTGGAAGCAAATGCAGCATGTAATGCTGTTGCTACAACTGGTTTTGGTCGTAGTTCATCGATATTGTTTATTACAGTCGTTACTTAGTTGCATTATTTTCAACCGCACCACCATTACATAGATTTCCTCACTGGCAAGATTGCCATGAAATGTGGAGTAAGAAGAGGCGAAAGGAATTGAGAGAAAGCGCAAGAACAAGAGACGAAAGTGGAAGCAAGCAAGAAACAATATCGGTGAGCAATTCAACTTAAAAACATTTGCGAGAAAGTGCGTGGAATCCCTGCAATCCTCGGGAGCGGGGGAGGGAAATAACAATTTTGACCTGACTTAACGGCGTCGGGAACCGCACCAACATGTTGAGGTTGCTGTTGATTGGTACAGTTTGTAAAGACGACGGATCTTGGGGCTCCGTGGTGTTCCACTATGCTTTTATCCTGAGTAAGGGCGCGAGTAACAACAACAGCAGGAAGATCTGCATCCGGATTTACGTGATGTAAACAAATATACTGTATTGCATTGTCTTGCTAGTCTGCGTACAGGAACCTAAGGTCCTTTTGTGATTTGCTGTTCCAAATATGATAACACACAGCTTTGTCTTTAATGTGCAGTTTTTTAGAACATGAACATTGTTTTTTGTAGATTTTTTTCTTTTAAATTTTTTCAAAGTGAAGTTCGAAAGCAACTTCCAGTAAACCTATTGCTAAACAAGCACAGTTTGCTGTCAAACTAGCACTTCGTGTTCACAAACTGTAGCTTGCACTTTCTGCAGTTAATGCACGCACATTGGACATTTGCACAGTTCCATTACCAATTGTTGTTGCTACATATGGAAGAACATATGCTGGTATTTTGCAGACTTCTTCACACAATCAAATGAAAGTTCCGATTACTAATCAACCCAAGGTGAAACCACCCAGCGAAAGAACGACGCCTATAAACGAGGTAAGTTTTTCAGGAACAAGTTGTGATGGCACAGCGGGTAAATTTACTCTTCACATCATTCTTAACTGTATAGTAGTGTCAATTGCTTTGTGAAGTATGACGCGGTGGCATGGGCACGGGTTAGTCTTCATAGCAACAAAGGATTTATTCTGTACGTTATTGTAATGCTATGACGACCAATTTGTCTGAGCCACCTATAAAAAATAGCTCGCTTTATTGCAGTGGGATATTATTTTAGTACGAGTTTTTAGATCAACCAAAAGTGGCATCTTACCAATTGACTATTACCATTGGTTGAAGGTAAAAGATCGTTTACACAAAATGTTTTTTTGAACTGATTAGGCCGCGCTTATTGATGAACTTATGTGAAAGCGTAAGTTGTACTTTATGCAATAATACATGGTTTTTTCAAGCGCTTTACAAAAGCTATTGCAAGCTAATTTTTTAAACTGATTTTCGTTACATTGTTTAGTTAAGTGGAACAAAATCAAACAATCAGGAAGTTCTATTGAAGTTAGCCGACAGTAACCCCGACATGAGTCTTGCTCAGTTGGCAAAAGCTTGGAATGTTCCTATCGAAGGTGATAATGCTAAGGTGATGTCATCAGTCAATATCAAAGCTCTTTGCACAGCATTAAGTCAAAAAACTGGTGGAGATGCTTCTACTCCAGGTAAGCGACCAGCTGCTGTCATGTACTGTATTAAAGTGATAAGAACTTGCTTGTTCGAGCAACTTAAATTAACCCTTAAGATAACACATAGCTTCCTCTTGTGATTGAAATGTATGTGATCAAATTGCTGGTTCACCCTCCGCGTTCAAGGACTGAAAAGTCCCCGCTTAGAATATTGTTGAAGTTCACTGACCAGTTACTATGTTAAAGAGGGAATTATTGTTGAGTGCTTGCCATAAGCAGATCTGGTGGATGGTGGATTTGCTATCCGGCTTCTCATTTGAAATCGACCATTATACCAGTCTTAGCGGACGACATAATTCTGATTAGATATCTCATTACCAGAAAGGCAAATTTGCGCAGGTGTGCGGTCAATATTGGCTTATTACGTTATACTGGGTAAGTAGCTTCACTGTTTTAACCCGATGAAGCACTGGAGCCAAGGCAGTTCTAGATGTATTTATCAAAAAGCAATTATTATAGTCACGATATTTTGCTTTTAGGTTTGGGTGCTTTATTGGAAAAACTTCAAAAAATACTAAGTCAATCAAATAGGGCTCTACCTGGTACAAGTAAGTATATTGTGCATGCCGTTTGGATTTGGAAGTAAATGTGAAAGACTTACAGCCTAGGATCTGTAACAAAGGTTTTAAGTGGCACCAAAGCACTGGTAAACGGTCATCAAAACGTGATCTGTGATTACAGCTTGACAGAAAAAAGGTGTCTATGCCAGCATTGTGTGACAGTGAGTTAGTGGCTTGGCCGTCAGTTGTGCTTGATCAGCATGTTTCTTCATCATTAAATTTGTCGTGTAAATGTTTTGCTGATATGATTTTTTTGCTATGTCTCCATCTTGTGACCTCTAGGCTGCCATCATTAGGCAACTTACTTTTAAGCATACTTTTCTTTTGTCAAAGGTAGTGCTAAAGCAGTTTTGATTTTGTTAAAATTTTGGAAAATTTCAATTTTTTAAATATTTCAGCAAACGTGAATGAAAAAGGTCCTAAAGTGAGCATGAAACCCATTCCTACTCGCCCTGGTTTGCAAGGTCCGGACAATCTCAAACCTTGGACTGCAGGTTTGCTGTTGTTTGCAATCTATTTTATGAGGTGGCGCCACGATTTGCCAATTATTTCAATTGTTGCAAAACAGTTCAAATTTGACTTCCCAACCGCAGGTACTCGTATTCCTGTTGGGATACGGGATTTGATTTCATGGAATACGAGTTTCAATTTTTTATTTGTTTGCATTAGCAAAAATTTCACTAAATGCTATAAATGGTGTGAAGAATTCTCCTACGATACCAAGGGATACGGTAAGCAAAAACGGTTGGGAAGCTTTTGCTTTGGATTGGATTTTTTGTAGAAAGCCCCCGCCACTAATGCAAAAATGTGAGGTTTGAGCACTCCCGCCACGTTTAAGTACTGCAGATTTTAGGGTTAGGGTTAGGACATAATATTCGCCGACATCGCTGAATTCAGTGCTAAATTCCATCAATGAATAAAAGTTCTAACTGGATAAGAGCGGTCGCGGGGGTGTTTTTTTGGCAGGGGCTTTTTACAAAAGATCTCATGGATTTTTTGGGTTTCGCTGGTCTTAGTTCGTAACTTTGCCAATAAAGCTTCTTTGACTATTAACAAATTTACAGCCCTTTTAGTGAAAGTGCGACAAAAACAATTAGTGGTAACTTTATTAATTGATTGGCGATTGACTTCGTGCTGTTTTTGTTGTTCTTTTATTGGAGGTATTCCAGTTTTATTGCCTAATCTTTCGAACTTCGGTTCGTATTTTTTTTAATACCGTACTTTGTTATCATGTTGGTCTCTTGCATTGTTTCATACAAATTTTGTGGAAATTATTGGAGGAGTGATTGAATCATGTCAGATTCTATACCAGTCTACTAGTTAAGTGACTTCTATAATTTGGTATTACTGATATTTTTAAGGCTTCCTAATGCTTATGCAAACTTATTTTTAAGGCTATTCTGTCAGCTTGCTCTGTGGCTATGCTAGTTTGCGATTGTTATCGTAGATAAAACCAGCTTAAATTTTTTTTAGGAACATCTACCAGTAGCTACTCTCGGAAGAATGACAACCGGTGATGAGATCTGAGAACTGTGGGTTCGACTGTCTAAGTCAAGTGCTTTTCGTGTGGCGAACATTTAAGCTACAGCAGGGCTTCAAAATCGAGCAGGGAGATTGACAATGGATCGTTCGTTTAAACTGGTCTATGCATCTACAGACTGCTAGCAAGGACTGAAAAGACATTCACATGTTTTTGTTAATCAAATGACGTGTTAGTTCGTCGTAGCTGTATATCAGCTGAAACCTGCGGGAACAAGAAAAGCATATCATGTTTTCAACGAAACCGTAATGAAGAGTTTATGAAACAAAATTATGTTGAGTAATGTTATGTTTATCATTGCGCCATTGCAGTTTGGAGGTTCGATATTTTTTGACTGTAGTCTGTCAATACAGCAAACTGTGAATGAAGAATTTTTTTTTGTATCAGGTTATAAGTAGCCATTGGCCAAAATGCACCATTTATGCAAGAGAGGGTAGTGACAAATACCATAACACGCACCCAAGCGTGTCGTGGTTACTCGCAAGTAGAGCATCATCATCAGCTTACGATTTCTCGGTGATATATTTGCGGTATCTATGCTACTGGTTCGGTAGGTAGGAACAAATCTGCGTTAAGGTTTACGATTGAAATCGCGCTGCGTAGCTTTAAAAGCAGGTGCTTAGATTTTTGATGCACTCTGTGGCTGTACGAGCAATCGTCCTATCACCATATAATAAACTGAACTAAACAATTCGGCCTACTACTAGGCTAGTATTAAGATTCGTTTACTGAAACAATCTTAAGTGTTTAGTTTCTGTTCATATTGTAAGTAAAGCAGAAGCTAGGCTTATTCAAATGTACCATGTTCAACTTGTTGCAGCTCATGGGCTATAAAGCTCAACGGTTTAGGCTAGGCCTACTCTAACGTGAAGTTCAATAATGTATCCACCCCTGCCGAAATTAGAGATTGCTACATATTTTGTATTGTGGTTCTCTTTGTACGGCTGGGCCGTTGCGCAAGTGTATTTCAAGTCAACTGATTTAGGTAAGCTGACCAGAAAATAGTGATGTAAGGTGTGCTGTGAGTAGATATAGCTGTTATTAATTGAATACATTGTTATTACATGTTTCTAGACCCTAGCTTAGAGAAATAAATTGTTAATAAAGGTAAGTAATATGACCAAATGTAATCTATGCCAGTGTAGATAAACTTTTATTTAAGTAAGATCACCTCTTAAAGTTGCTGGTGATTAGATCACTAAATATGTCCTGGTGATGCTAGGAGTTTTACAAACCAAAATAATTCTAGAGAAAAGATTTTTTTTATTTTCTCTGCTGGTATTGAGATATTAAATAACCTACAGGCATAACATGTTGCACTAAACAGGCAGAGTAGGCCTGCATTATGCCTCTTTAAAACCACTCTAAAATGTGTAGAGTGTTGAAGTCTTAAAAAAATCAATAAATGAAATGGTGTTAGGTTGATGAGTCAGTTTGCTGTATGTTCTTGTGAAACCATCATGTGCTTTCCGATTTGTGTTTGGTTTAAACATAAGCTTGTACAGATTGCAACAAAATGTATGGGAAACTGGTAATTAGCAAGTCCATGGAATCATTTTGCAATCTGCCAAATCTGTTTAGGTATGCTATTGGTCTAAACAGATAAATTTAATAAATTCTTATAGCAATCTGGTAATGCTATGAAAAGAAAGTGACTTGTTTGCCAGATCAATAGAACTAGGGATAATAAATGACTCTTGCATTACCCTTTGTAAAGAAATAAAGGAAATGGTTATTTTGCCATCAATGGTATTTTATCCTTTGAGGCTATTTTGCTGTTAGACATTTGTGATTGGTCAATTTTAATGATGCATTTAGCATGTAACTTCAGCGCTTCTGTTTGGTCAGTTTCAATGACAAAAAAAAGCTCCCCTTGTGTACTCTCCCCCACACTGTACACTCCTTTGTGCATTTACTTAGTGTACAGTGTACACTATCTTTGCCTAATTACCCTGTTAGTGAAGATTTAATCTTGTAATCATTGCATTTCAAGGCAGCTGGACTATCCACTGCACAGCATCACTGCCAGAATTCTTACAAATATGGCTATTTAAACACACATGAATGGTGGGTAAAATGTGCTGGACAGCAAAATAGCCACTTCCAAAAATATACAGCAATAAATTTCTATGCTATATCTTTTTTGGTAAGATGGGAATCTGAGCTTTGTGATTCACCTACTGTTCATTCAAAATGTTCAACACTTTTAATATGTTACAGCATATATTCGTACTGCAGTATTTAGAGGAGATGTAAAAGCTGTTCAAGATTATTTTGCCCTCCATCTTTTCAAAGTAAGCATAATTTAAATTTTGCAGCATTGTTTCACCTTTTTAAAGCTGGTTAGAGTGAAGTTGAATTTATCTTCAGTCTAGGGAAAACTTTGAAAGCAAACAGGTTGTGGCAGGTCCACTAAACCTGCTGGAGTAAGTCTGTAAAAGTAGATGTAAAATTTAGCTAATAGTAGAGCTACAGACTGCATTTTCAACCAAGACCACTTTCACTAATTTTTTTGTTCATCATTGATTCGTTTGACCCACCTCATCACTGTGCTGTAGTCTACAGCTTTGTCACCATACACATGCTTTACCCTTCTGCTTATGCTAAGAGCTGTTTCCTCCTCTGTTGGTAGAAATTCAATAACAACTCTTTTGCTTTTCCAAGATTTCTTTGTGGCAGTCATGCTGTTTTTGACTTCTAATGAAGAATACATCAAGTGGTTGCTTCAACTTTGAATTACAGATTGCTTAAGCTACTTTTAAAAAAAAATATCTAGGTTAAACCTTAGTTACCAATCTATAATCTGTAAAAGAATCGGATGTTAATTAAATGAGTGTTGCAAGAATTTAGATCAATTGCATTACTTTCTGAGCACACCTTGAACATAATTTTGATTTCTAAATATCTGTAGAAAATTATCTATCATTTGGTAATATTTGCTTCTCAAAAGCAGTTGAATTTTATCAGCTTGTAAGCAACAGATATTTTGCTTTTTACAACTTCCATTTTGTGGAATCACCTTAAAAAAGTAATTCCACAAAAATGCGATCAAAAAAATGTTTGTAGCTTACCAGCTGAAATGGAAATTTTCAGCTAGTTTCCATTGAGATTATAAAAATTATATATAAAATGTCATTATGAAATTTTGTAGTGAAAATAATATGGTAAGCTACTAGTGCAGTTAGTAGGGTGGAGTGAAAAATAAAAATTTTTGAATTTCAAAAAGTGGTATTGATATATGTCCCCAAATATCAAATGATATACTTCTATCATGATTTTGGGTTCTTGCACCCTCTAGTGGCTGTACAATTTCATCAAACGAGCTGAAAATAGCCAATTTTGCCATATCTCACTAACCGCTTATGCTAGGAAGCTAGTTTTTGGCTTAAAAGTTGCAGAAGTAACACATTCCTATCTTTATTAAAGAGAACTTTCTCTCAAAAATGTTCAGAAAAAAAGTTACAGGCAAATAACGGATTTTTGAACATAGAATGAAATACTAATGCAGTGGGTGTCCTTGTATAAGAACGACTGATGTCTTGTCTAGCTATTTTCCACCCTCACTTGTTACACCTAAATTTAAGTGGTTGAAATTTATTGAATCTAGTCCTCATCTTAATTTCAACAATTTGAAAACATGGTGAATACATATTGAACTAAGGAGCACCCACTGTATGTCACATAAAATCTAATCACAGTGGTGTTTAGCGCTTTATGGTATGTAGAACAAATTACTTTTTAAAAACTGATAACATCTGAAAAATCAAAGCAATAAGTGTCTCGTCACTATTGGCTGTGACACTGGTCCAGTATTACAGTGCCTGTACAGTTAATCAATCTTTTTATGTCAATTTCATTATTATTTTTCACAAACTGCAAAGTCTTGTTTTGTATTAAAGAATTGCATCAGTGCTCGGGATTTTAGTTTTTGTCTGATTAGACCATCTCTGTACTCAAAGCCAGTTACATGAGCTGATGCCTCAGTTACAGCTTTCGCATGTCTTTCCACTGCCTGATTGTGGCAAGGGTGGTCAAATTTCAGAGGAGAGTTTCTAAGGTTGTCCAATTCAAGATCTGTCAAACATTTGATTGCTGGAGGTTGCTGAATATCATGGAGGTTTAAGTTAACAATCTGGTGAAAAGATTTTGCCTTGATGTTGATCACTGGAATTTGAAACAATCTGATGTTCATATCAATTTGGATATTATGAGAATGAGGTTCATTCATGTAACCACCTTCAAAATCATCAATTGGAATGTGACATTGAAAAACAGAGTTTCACGAAGCTGCAATTTTGTTGACTGCTAATCTTTAAAGATTTTCATCGTTGTCACCTAGCATTCCCAATAAAACATTTTCAGGATGTGCAAAATATCCATTTCTCTGAGACACATTTGAGTGCAACAGTGCGAATTTGTGCATTGGGCAGCTTTGTTACACGATTTACAATATTAAAGAAATTCTTTGCACCATCCACAATTGTATGTTTCCTCTTGATTTCAAACCATGATGGAAAATAGACTTCCATACAGAACTGCACAAGATGCTTCAGATTTGTTGATGGCTTACTCTGTGACACATAAAACCTCAATATGCGGCATGCCAATGTCAACCATCTTGAATGAACGATTGGCCCTACCTCTAAATACTGAAGGTCTGGTTCAACTGAACCAATCATAATAGCTGTGCACATTTGATAAGCATGTTTTTGGTCTGTGCTTAAGTCGTCTACGATACACTGAGGCAATTCTGGAAAATGAGGGTTTATGATTTTTTTGAATTGAACAACAGGCCATTCAGAAACAGAGCCATCTAATTTTGAGCCAATCGGGCCGCTAAAGCTGTCCGGACTCTTTGTAGTTCCATTTAGTTCGGTAAAAACATGTCGTAAAGGAAGCTCATTGGTATGAAGTAAGCAGATGGCCCATTGGAGTGGTCTTTGTATGAGCTCTTCCATTTCACAAATGCAGCCATTAAATCGTCCTGTCATTGACGCAGTGCCATCTGATCCCAATATCATTAAGTTTCTGCAGAGTTTAGTGTCAGAAATAGAGTCAAATATTTCTTTAGCCAAAACCCGACCTTTTCCATTTGGGGGTGACAAGTGTGTGAGGTAGTATCCTCCAGGTTCTCCCACTAATACATAATGTTTCTCCAGCTCTGTTGTTATGAAGGATTTGCCTATTGGTGCTTTAGCCATCATTAAGGTTGCATCCTTTTGTCCATCAAAGTAGAGCCCATTTATTAGTTTGAAGTTTTCCATTTCTTTTTCTTGTATTTCTTTTCTGCACTGCTCTCTTTCTCTTTGTAACTTGCTATGGTCAAATACAAATGTATTATTTTCTTGATCAATCATTCCAATGTCTTGTAATGCGCAGGTTGCAACAGCAGCTCCTGCACGGTCCAACAAGTTATACCTTTTGCGAGCTCTTGCCAAGTTGATCCATTTCACACGATTTTGATTTGCTGATTGAGCATCTTCCATGAAAGTTGAATGATGACCACACGATACTGACTCCACTGACTCTGCATCAGTTGAGTGAAAGCCAATCTGCTCAGCTGTTGTGTTAGTATCATCATCTTGCACAATTTTCAACTGTGGTCTGAATCTTTCATCAGTGGAAGATAATGGTAGAACTTCACCCAAACATTTAGCCTTGTGTTCTCCTTTTTGATCTTCTAAAAATGCATAATCATCAGAAGACATTCTTAAGCCATATTGAGCTTCATATTGTCGTCTTTGTTGATCATCATGGCAAAAAATGTCAAAAAGTTTATCAGCATCTATTAAGAAAACACTTTCAAGCTTTTTGTATTGGTCTGATTTTTTGGATTTTTGGGATATCTTGTTAAATCACTAAATTCTACCATTAGTTGTTGGACTCTTTGTGCAATAGTCAACTCATGCAGGGAATAAATGTTGCACCACACCCATCTATCGTGAAGTTCTTTTGCAACAATTCGAGCTGTATCTAATTTCCTGAAGTGATTGAAGCTTAGCATATGCTCAATGACTTACCGCTTTGTTGGCAGTATTCCAGATGGAAAATTATCAGAACTTTGGAAAACTTCTCCACCATGCAGTTTTTTGCTAGCAACAGTTGACTTAGATTTTTTTCTTGTTAACATGGTAGTGTAGTAGGCCTAATGATACAGTTACAATAATGATTGAATTTACTGTATATAGAATATCTGCAATAAAATAGGTTCGGTTAGGTTATTTTATCACCAAGGCTAATTTATATTTTTGCAACTGATTTCTTTCAAAGTCTATATTGATTTTTTAGGAAACTAATGTATATTTTTAATAAATTGACTACAAATAGTGCTTGGAGTTTAATTTTATACTAAATTTAGAGTTCAATGCAACAGCGCATAATGCTTTTGCTTACCAGATATCGTGATGATTATGAAGAGTAAACCTTGCTAACATTTACTAAAAGTTATGAATAGCATACTAATGACTGAAATAAATGATACCAAGCAAGATTTTAGCCAGCTATAATAAAATTGCGACTGGACAATAGTTTACTAATAATAGCAGATTTTTAGCAATTTTTTTATGCTTGATCATAGATTGGACACCAATGCTTTTGCGAAGCAGGTCAATACACGGTTATTTGCCTGTAACTTTTTTTCTGAACATTTTTGAGAGAAAGTTCTCTTTAATAAAGATAGGAATGTGTTACTTCTGCAACTTTTAAGCCAAAAACTAGCTTCCTAGCATAAGCGGTTAGTGAGATATGGCAAAATTGGCTATTTTCAGCTCATTCGATGAAATTGTACGGCCACTAGAGGGTGCAAGAACCCAAAATCATAATAGAAGTATATCATTTGATATTTGGGAACATATATCAATACCACTTTTTGAAATTCAAAAATTTTTATTTTTCACTCCACCCTAGCAGTTAGGGTTTTGAAAGTAATTTCATGATGCAAATTTCAAGCATTAAATTTTAATGTACAGTAATCAGTTGTTAAGTGACTCTTATTGGCAGTGGTGAGAATAGATTGCGTTTGTTAGCAGTACTACATGCAAATAAACCAAAAGCAGCATAATTTTTTTCTTGATCTCCAAAATCCAGAAAATTTTTATTGTTTATGACATGAATTGTTGCTTTGTTTGATCTCCAAAATCCAGAAAATTTTTATTGTTTATGACATGAATTGTTGCTTTGTTTTGAATGAAATAACCAAAGTTGTTTTAGGATGTAGTTGATTTTGAATGGAATTTATGGAATCACTGGATTTTGAAAATGATTATTTACAGTTATATTATTCATTTTGTAGTATTACGAATTTCAGAAATTTTCGCAAAACAGGTAAGCAAACTATTAATTTGAAGTTTTTCCTTTTTAATAATTTTTTAAAATTCTGCAACAAATAGCATGCTTCTTGTAATATTTTTCGGAAAAAGTGTCATAAAAATTTGTTACAATAAAGAGATGCGTCTATGTGCAGTGGTTACAATGCAAATTTGTAATGCAGATTTACTGGGGAGTTGGGATTTAATGGTATTGAGCTGATACAAATCTATGCTTTAATTTATTACTACTTAGAGTACAACATTACTCAACCTCTTCCGTTCTTTTTGCAGTACAGATTTCACACATCGGCATTGTTTACTATTTGTTTTTGCCTGTACTTTTTTGGTGTGAAAGGGTTTATCTTTCTATTGGTGCAATCTGTTAGCTGCTTGATTGTAACGTACATGACAGAAAGTGTTATAGTGACTTGGGTGATCAGCATTGCATCAACCTGTGTTTATAGTAGCTCATATTCCTTTGCACAGTTGGTGAGTATTTAGTTATGTTTTTATGTTTTGACAGTTAAAAAAGTATGAAAAATGTGAAATAATTATTGTATAAAATGCAGGAATTGCTAGTTGCTAATTGGCAATTTTCAAGGGGGATCTCCTATTAAGAGGAATCTGCCTCCAGCATGAAGGTAAAATATAAAAATTTTCTCAAAAATGATCACCAACATCATACAATACCATACATTAGCCTATTACATCATGTCAATAACCTGAAACCGGTTCAACCTTGTTGGGTCTCATCAGGCGGGTGCAAAAACACTCAATAATGAAGTTGCTGAAAAACAAATTTGCCCTTGGGTGCACAAAAATGCAATACAAAACAATGTGATACAGCAATACCCATATCATAGGGGTCACATTCAAGGACACACACACTTGACAAGGACCACAAGTCACATTAGTAAGCCCTAATAGGGGTGTAGAATCTTTGTCGAGACTTATCATTTTATAAAATACAGGAGTTGCAAGTTGCTAATTAGCAATTTTCAAAGCGATCTTCAAATAGGAGAAAATTTTTATATCTATTCTGAAATAATTATTGGTAAGATGTCTCAAGATTCAAGAATCAAAACTCTTGTACGCTTAAGGCAAACTCTATTTTTGGTATCATTGCATTTGGAGGTGTTGGATACCAATAGGTTCATTCTGTCTAAACTAGCATAACCAATAATCGTAATAACTAATGCTGTTTTCTTGGAATAAAGTCGATTGTATTTTAATGATTGCACTTTTGTAACAATTTCTTCTTGGGTAAATAAAAGATTAGAAGTGGGGTTTCTTAATATTTTCAATTAAATAAAATAATGATCAGGCAACCGAGGCATTGGTTCATCAAGAAAAGGGTAAATTTTTCTACAACAAAGTATCTTAAATTTTTAGCACAATTTTATTGTATTTAATTTTTCAGTCTTCATTGTTCAATGATGATTCTTATCTTTTGGTTTCATTTATATGTGCATCCTCCACCTGTAATTTACGTTACACTGCTTATTGCTTGGAATATTGTTGGATGATGAATACAGTGCGGAAAGAAAGAGTGAAACAAAAAAAACTTTCTGAAAACGAAAGTGATAATTCTCAAAAATCATTTCAAAAAGCATTTTTGAACATGATGTTATATCAGTTTTATTTTCCGTTATTCTCCGGTGGACCAATAATCAACTATGATTCATTTCTTAAGCAGGTACAAATATATTTAAAATTTTGTTGTTCGTATTGACGTAACCTTGCTCTCCTGCTTTTTCAAAAAAAAAGCATATTGCCTGATTCAGTTCTTCTAGGGCAGCAGTCGCACAAATTTTGTGTGCTCTTTAAATGCCCATTTTGTCCACAGTCCACACCATCTACTTAATTCAAAGCTAAGTTGCTTAATCAAATTTTGCTACAAGGAATAATGAAATTGACTTTTTGTGCAAAACATCCGATAATGGTACTGTTTTGACCTCTTAGGCCTCTGTTCAGTTGATGACCGACAATTGTCCTATAACAACCGTCACTTAATTAATAGTGGTACGATTTTGGCGACTGCTGACTGAATTTCCTCCACAGTGGATATAGTTTAGATCCCATAAGTGTGAAGTTGTAGGCCATGCTTTGCTTTAAAACCTATGCCGAATTGCAGGTTACCAACAGCACCGATTAGACCTAATCGGTTGAAACAGTGTGCAGTGTTTGTAGCTAACGCTCTAAAGTAAACCGATGGCCTTTTGCATGAATCAAACTTTTTGTGTTCCATAATTTTTATTCAAGACCAGAATCTTTGACCTACGTTATTAACTTATTTTTCTTGAACAAATTTTTGTAATTGGTGTACCCATCTTCTAGTACCTGATCTAATTTTGATGGTCAATTTATTTGTATTTAGTCGCACAACGAACCGGTTTCATGGAGTGCTTCGTTTTTCTTTCGTTTTCTGTTTGGTTTAGGCCGTTACAGCCTGTGGCACGTTCTCACTAACTGGCTGCTGCATTATTTTTATTTTCCCAGTATGCATGATGATCTTCGACTGATGAAGTCCGTGTCCTTGTTAACATTATGTAAGTGTATAAAACCTGCATTGTTTACGTTTATTATTTTTTACCAATTCGTGACCAGTTTATGCACTAAACAAGTTGCTGTTAATTGTGTGCAACCTGCACAGTGAACTCTGTTACGCAAATGTTGAATAGCGTTGTAATTTCAAACGGGGTTGACGTACTGTTCATGAAATAAAATAATTTGCTGCCAATTCGTGCATAGCTTTCGAGTTCCGACCGTTCTTATGAACGACGTACAGGTCTGATCCTTTCATATTTTTGAGTGTGTATTTTACAAATCGTTGAGAAAGCTGTGAAGCCGTTACATTATTAATGTTTTCGCAGCCATGGCTTAGATTTTGACTAATACTTTCAATGAAATAACAAATACATGATTGTACAAAACATCAATACGGCATTGCGCAATGCTTTTTGAGTTGAAACTATTAAAGATGGACTCATCAGTTGCAGCATCGCGTCAGTAGAAAAAGCAGGAATGAACACGATCAAATCAATAGGAGCGGTAACGACAAATCTTTGAAAGAAAACGCATTACGCAATGTTTTACCGCATCTGATGAGTACGTCATGAAAACTTGTTTCAAATGAACTTCTTCAAAGCGCAGTAACAGCTGTCATATTCAGGTGGTTTGGCTTTATGCTACGTTCAGTTTTTTTGCCTTAAATATATTGTAATGTATGGACTGCCTGCAAAAATGTCAGTGGCCGATAATATGGATATTCCTGGAGCTTCTCATTGCGTATCTGCCAAACACAAGTTCAGCTTTATGTGGAAGTAGGTGCTACTTTTTCTCTTAAAATGTTCCTTTGCAAACTAGTTAGTTATTATGACAACAAAAGTACTCCCAAATTGTGTTGGTGGAGATTTAATTGTGATGTATTTTTTTTAAATGGACTACTTAACAGCGATAGCAGATACAGATGATGGATAATTACAAGCAGTAGTGCAAGTAATTTTTATCTGTTCCGTAAATGGGAAACCGTTATTTTGAAGATTACGACCCAAATTCTCGAACGCCCAGGCAACGATATATTGAGACCAATTGTTAATGGAAATTTTTTTATTTGTTTATATGTTTGAGAAAAAACTTCAGCTCCCCTAAACCCCAGAAAGTAAATAGATGCAGTTTTAGAGAACATTACTACTTTTTGTTTTCAATACACATAATCGCACGCAAGCAATGGAACTTATAACTGATGTATTAAATATTGGTTTACACCTGATAAAGCCACGATTTTGTATCGAATCGGCAAGGTCGTTGTAAAGTGTATTAAGCTTCAGTGTTTTTGCAGATACTTTGACAAGGGCTTGCACAAGTGGCTTGTGAGATATATATTTGTTCCTCTTGGTGGATATGGCCATTCGTGGGTTCGAGGTACAATTACTTCAATGCTGGTATTTGCTTTCGTCTATGTATGGCATGGGTTGCGAAATGATCACTTAGCTTGGGCAACATTAAACTGGTTTGGAGTATTTGTTGAAAAAATTGCAGATGAAGTCTATAAGAAAAAGTCAATACAAAAAATAGAGGTGATTACTTTGATAAAATTGGTTGAGTTATCTTAATATTGAGGTTCATAGCAAAATCTTAAATAGGTAAAGCTACAACAATACATATGCTGCGTGCAGGAAGTAAGATAGAGAAACCAAAGAGCTCGATTTGTCGTTGGCAAGGGTAGGAGACACAAGCTGTGGTGGTCTGGAAATAATGATGGAATAGGAGGTGTTGGAATTTTTGTGAAAGAAGAATATGTGAGAAGGTGGTAGAAGTTTCAAGAAAATGGAATGGAATAATGGTAATAGTGCTGATTTTTGAGGAGGAAGTTATGACAGTAATATGGGTCCCAGGTGGGAAGATGAGACTGCAAGAAAGATCAGTTTTGGTATAAAATGGCATGTGAGTGGGGATATAACTCTGGTAAAATTGTTCTTGGTCTGGTGGATTTTAACGGATATGTTGGGAGACGGATTGATGGTTTTGAGGGTGTGCATGGAGGAAATGGAAGTGATGAAGGAAGAATAGTGCTTAGTTTTGCGATAAAAAGGAGTTATGTTTTCCCAACATCTGGTTTCAAAGGAGCATAGATGAATATCATACAGTATGGATGGGATGAAATGAAACTGAGATCAATTTCGTGTTGGTTGACAAAAACAGGAAAAAGTATTTGAAATATGTTAAAGCTATACTCTGGGATTTGCAATATCGGCTGGTGATAACAGACGTTGACAAAAGAAAGTAGTGAGGAACGGACAAACCGTAAGAAAAAGAGTGTGGAAATTGAAGAAAAACTATGAAAGCAAGATTTCAAGAAAGAGTTGGGGAGTTGGTTAGGGTTGGTGTGGCCTATATATGATATGGTATGTAAAGGCTTGTGATAAATATCTGGAAAGAAAAAAATCGTAAGGAATCATGTGGGTACGTAGTGGTGGACTGAGAAGGTAAAGAAGTAAAAAGACAAAAGAAAGTGGCGTATAAAAAGATGTGCATGCATCGATGGAAGGAAGACAATGCTAAATATAAGAATATTAAAAATCGAACTAAGAAAGTAGTTGCTAATTCAGTGAGGAAAGAAGCTGAAAGGCACTAAACAAATTTCACCAAAAAACCAAAATTACATTTGTAAAGTGGTGAAGTTTTGTGAAAAAAATGGTCAAGATATTGATGGAAGATGCATCAGAGGAAAAGACGGAAGGTTAGGTTTTAGTGAAAAAGAAAGAAAAGGAGTATGGAAAATTATATGAAGAAGGAATGATAGAGATAATATAGCAGAAGCTAATATGATATAGGATCCACTGTAAAGGTTAGGTGGGAAGAAATAGCGATAAGAGCTATAAAACCAAGAAAGGCAGCTGCACCCTCCGAAGTATGTGCATTGCGCAGAGACAATATCTGTTAGTGGAGAAGTGGGGATTATAATGTGGGGATGAAATTTTGCCTACTTTTTTTGGATGTTAAAGGAAAGCCAAATGAACGGCGAACAAGTGTGCTGATGCCGATTTTCAAGCGAAAAGGTGATGTAAAGAATTGTAATGCGTACAGGTAATGAAGCTGTTTGAGCAGCCTATGAAGATCGTTGAAAAAGTGCTAGAAAAAAGGATTCAAGAATTGATGAATGTTGATGCAATTCAGTTAGTCTGTATGCCACGCAGAGGAACAGCAGGAACTGCAAAGTTTGTTGTGGGAAGAATGCAAGAGGAATATATAGGTGAGAAAAGGTTGTATGTGTGTTTGTGGATATTTTGAAGGCATTTGATAGAGTTCCGACACAGGGGATGGAGTGGGCAATGAGGAAGAAAGAATTATTGAAAGTAATTGTTATAGCAGTGATGAGCCTTTAAGGGACAAAAACGAAGAATCAAGAGCTATATGAATGGTTTTTGGTGTGAGTTGGAGTACATTCAGGTCTGTGTTATCACTGTGGTTTTCGCAGTTGCGGTTAATGTAGTCGCGGAGTAAGCAAGAGAAGGTGTAGTGAATGAATTTTTATTTGCAAATGCTTTGGTGTTAATGAATGAAAGGATAGAAGACTCAAGAAAGTTTTTGACATGGACAAAGGGATGAAAATTATTCTCAGGAAGACTAAAGTGATGGTGAGTGGTTCTAAAGAAAAAATACTCACCAGCAAAGTCGATCCATAGCCCAAGCGCGGCGAAAGAGTGATGACCAATTCAGTGATGTACGAGGGTCAGTCAATAAGTAATGAGACTTTCTCAATAACTCAAGTTTGCAATGACTGGTAATCAAAAAATGCTTTTATATTTTTCAACATAGTCTCCCTCCTTTGCAACACACTTGTTCCATCTTGATATTAGATTGTCTATTCCTTTGGCATAGAATTCCGTGGACTGGGTCCTTAGCCAGTTGCTCACAGCAGCCTTCACTTCTTCGTCAGTCTGGAAGTGAATTCCTTTCATACTCTCTTTGAGTGGGCCGAAGAGGTGAAAATCAGATGGTGCAAGGTCTGGGCTGTAGGGTGGGTGTGTTAGAAGTTTCCAGCCTAAATCTTCAATTTTGGCTAGGGTTCTTGCTGCTGTGTGGGGCCTTGCATTATCCTGAAGAAGAATCACACCTCTTGATTGAAGTCCCCTCCGTTTGTTCTTAATGTCTTTTTTCACTTGAGTTAGCAGCTCACAGTAGTTCTCTGAGTTCACAGTATTGCCCCTTTCCAAGAAACTGATAGTGATCGGCCCATTTCTGTCCCAGAACACAGTGAGCATGACTTTCCTTAAACTTTTCTGAGATTTGAATTTTTTCTTCACTGGGGAAGAAACATGCTTCTACTCTATTGATCGTTGTTTCGATTCAGGTTCATAATGAAAAACCCAGGTCTCATTAGTTGTCACTATTCTCGACAGAAATGCATCTCCCTCTCTGTATCTGCGTAGTGATGCTCTGGAAGCATTTTGTGATCATCCGTTAACATCTTGGGAACCCAGCGACAGCTGACTTTTGAAAAATGCAGCTTCTCACGCACAATTGCGTACACTGTGCCATGGGAGATGTCCAATTTTGTAGCAATTTCATCTAAAGTGACCCTTCTATCAGATTTGATCAGGTCTTCAACTGCCTGTACTGCTTCTGGGGTAGAGACATCCACAGGTCTTCCACTTCTCAGATCATCAGTAATGCTTTCGCGTCCATCTTTGAATGCTTGCACCCATTTGTAGAAATTTGCTCTAGACATACAGGAAGGACCATATTGTCTTTGCATTCTAGACAGAATCTCACATGATTTTACACTCTCTGCCAACAGAAATCTGATGACTCCTCTTTGTTCCAACGATGAGCTGTTTGCTAGCCTAGTAGTCATTTCAATTTATCATCACACCTACAGTAATCTGAAAATAAACAAGTTTTGTGGTAAATGAGATGACAACTCCATTCATAATCATCACATAAAATTTGAGTTCTTTAGCTACAAAAACACAAAAGCAATTGAGAAAGTCTCATTACTTATTGACTGACCCTCGTACACGAAATGTTGTAAATGGGTGCTTGGTAGATGGGCAAAAACGAAGAAAGTGTCTTCTACTGTGGCAAAAAGTTTTGTTTGAGAAAGATGGGTTGAGACAATACAAGGATTAAAGGAACTAGATGAAAAGTTATTATTTTGTGGCTAGGTGGGGTTAGCAAAGAGTTTTTGTTACTTGGGAGACAGTTTGAATGCCAGTAGTGGCAGCAAGAACAAAAACTGGATGGATAAAATTTAGAGGATGTGGAGAGTTGCTTCAAAGAAGAATGCTTTCGTTTAAAATGAAAGGAAGGATTTATTAGGATAGTGTGACGTTGGCGATGTTGTGCGGAAGTGACACATCACGGTCTGAGGGAGCATGAGATGGCGATTTTTAGAAAGACTGAGAAAGAGAGCAATGCGTGGTGTTAAAGTAATTGAGAAAAGGGGTAGTCAAGAACTTATGGATTTACTGGGTTTGGAAGAAACTAGACCGACTGGGCAAAGCAAATGGACTGCGATGGTATTGACTCGTTTTGGGAGATTTGATGATGATGTGTTAAGAGAAGCGTTAGATTTTGAAGTGGTTTGAAGAAGAGAGCGAGGGCATCTGTACATGATATGGAAAAGGCAGATCGAAGAATGCGTTGGATTAGAAAAGAGGGAAGATGCTATTCACAGAACGAAGTGGTGTAATCCTGTTTATAAACCTTCGAGGAACATGAGGTGAATCCAGCTACCTTCGTTGGCAGAGACAATATCGAATTGAAAAAAATTGGATCGTTCTCTCATTAGCCCTCCCTTCTATTTGTGCCATTTTAAAAAACTAGGTGCTGAAAGGTCTAAAAGCTGCGGTTGGAAGTAGCTTTTTGAAGAAAAACGTCTGAAAAGAACAGCTTCAGATCTTTAAAGGGCCAAATCTCTCAAAAGAAGTACGCTTTTACAAATTTTTGGGAAGGTTAAGTAAATCTCTTTTTGCTTTTGTATAGACGGCCGCAGTTTACTTAATGATGACCATAGTCACTCAAAATTCTCTAGGCTACTGTGAATGAAGCAAAATGAATGAAAAGTTATTTGTGCCGGTGATGCACAAGATCAGCATAGTTTGAGAAAATATGAAATGGCCTTTTGCTCTGCCAGTCTGCACACAACTTGTACTTGTATTGTGAAATGTGCAAACCACAGTTTGAATGCGAATCTTGAAAGCAAGCGATAGTTCTGTATGATCATACTGCAGACACCACATGCAATGTTTTGCTCCAAGCGTTGAACTATCCAAACATGCGACTGCAACTTGGACAATCGATCGATCGCGCTATGCTGTCTTACGCTCGTAAAATTACTCCTCATCTCAGTCAAAGCGTTGGCTGCGTCATCATGTTAATATTTGGTGTATGTAAAATTTCTTGGCTGTTTTATTCATACAAATTCTTGTTATTTCATTAAGCTTATTTTTTAGAAACGTTACTTTTCACCTGAAATGAGCAGACGCATTCGAGCTGCATTTTCCACTCCATTGTTCAGCCTCCTCATAGTTTCAAATCTTTACTTCCTCGCTGGGATAACTTCAGCAAATATATACATGGTCAGAATATACACAGAAGGTAGGTAGCACACTACAACGTGCTTCTGTTTACAATTTCGGCTGCACTGAGCTATAGATTAGCAATGTTCATCCGTCATGTTGAAGCA
This sequence comes from Trididemnum clinides, assembly GCA_963675345.1. Taxonomy (NCBI): domain Eukaryota; kingdom Metazoa; phylum Chordata; class Ascidiacea; order Aplousobranchia; family Didemnidae; genus Trididemnum; species Trididemnum clinides. The sequence continues at coordinate 40,119,444 of OY776286.1, forward strand.
GTTAAGTATTGGACAATGGACAGAGCCAGAGCTCGTTGTAGGTGGTTACTTTTTACTAGCGAGGTTGCTAATACAATTATAGCAGTTTAAAATTTACTTTTAAAGTTTGTGTGAACATGGTTTTTGAAATAACGTCCACTAAAGCCTTTTTTCTTCTACTGTGCTATTAGCGCCGGGCACCTTTTAGTAACGTTGTTGTTTCTCTTTTTTCCCAAAAGAGAGGCACACGGCACAGTATCAAACGGTTTTTCAAGTTCATATCGCAAACTTAATGGAGATAATGCTAAAAGAAAGCAGTAATCAATTTCAAATCGATCATGCATACTGCAGACTGGTAGAGGCAACCCCACCACAAAGGCGATCTAACATCAGTGGGTGCTCCAAGTCGCTTTTTACGACAAGCTGGTTTGCAGCCTCGCTACTTAAACCAATAAAGCACAGTTCAGACGCTCTAGTTTTTTCGATCTATACATATCTGTTTAGCTGGCTGTGCCGCCTTTATTCAAGAAACTGTTGTGCAAAAGCTACATTCATACCAACAAGTCGAACAGCGGTCATTAGCTGATTGAAATAGAGCGTGACATAACCAGAGTTGCTGTTTTAACCATTTCGACCATACCAGCCTGGCGGCTGATATCTTAAATTTTGCTGCAGTTTATGAACTAAGAGATGTTGTCAGTCGATTTGTTGAAAACAGGTGGAGAGGTACTAAATCTAGACGTAGATCCAAATTTCTGTCAGTAGTTTCGTGTGATGAAAATAAATTGTGAGTACTCCTATACTGAGTAACCAAGATTGGCTGATTTAGTAACTACTAACTGTAGATTAGGCTGCAACTAGTTGCATCGTTAAATTTGTTTCAGAATTTGAAAATATACGTGCAAAAATATTAATGCAAGGTATATTTTAGATCTTTTTTCAACGTTTCTAATACATCTGGTTCTTTACTTTGGGGCACAGTGTTCCATGGAATTCACTAGATACGGAATATAATGCTTACAAAAGTACTTTGCATGTTATATTAATCCTGAATGTTGGTTTTTGTGCAATTTTTTGTGCCTTGTATCAATCATGAATTCTTGCAGTAGCTTTTATAGAGAATTGTTTTTGATAAAGTAAACCTAGTGCGATGCATTGTTTTTGGAATTTTATTTTGCTTTTAAATTGTACTTGCAATCATTATTTATGCTGGTAATCAAACATATTTAAAAGATATTTTAAATTGGTTTTTATCAAATTCTTATTGATGTAATCGCTTGTTATCGGACTGTATCAGTTTTTATTCTAGTACTTTCATAAAAACATCATTTGATATCAAAATACAGTATATTTGATTTATTTTCGACATCGATGTTTATTTAAGTAACGTAAAATTCCTGCATTTACAGCGTCAATTGATCGGGGAAAGCCGAGAAAATGGGTGCATCCCATTGAAGTTAAACTAGCCTATCATTCTCCGGTGTTTAAAACCTTGGCTTTAGACGTAGCACATGGTATACACCAGGGGTGGGCAATCTATGGCGCTTGCCGCATTCGAAATTGCCATGTGTGCCCGGCCGCGGCCGCATTAAAAATTCTTGATTTTTCCAGGTTTCCGGGATGTAAATTCAACGTTATATTGCCTGTATCTTGCATGCAGTGATGTGTTTCGGCCTACGTTGCCCACAGCATGGGGTGTTTGGGTTAACCACTAATGCGGTCTATTGAATTTAGAATAAGCGTTATTAAGTATAGCGCCAAAATAAGTGTGTGTGCGCACATTGGAACCGCGTCGTGGAGTTGTGTTGAAGTTTACAGGGTGTTTGGCCCTGCTTATTAGTAGCCCAGGAAAATCTGTTCAAAGTTAAAATTTTAAACAAGCAAGCAGTTTATTTAATATTTGTACATAACGATGGCTAAACGCAGGAAGATTGATGTCGAATGTCGAAGCTTTCAGAAATCTTGTTCTTTAAGAGTACGTTTTTAAGAAGCATTTTGGAAAGCCTGGCTGCCTTATTTACCATGACAGCATAGGTACACAAGAGTACAACGTCAAGCGGTAGTACGAAACTAAGCCTGCATAATTTAAGAAACTGAGTGGGCAGACCAGAAAAATAAAGTTTGTAAACTTCAAACATTTGCAGCAGCAGTCTTCATTTTTTACAGAAAATGAGCGTAGAAACAAGCATAGCAGAAAAGATGAAGCCTTTTGTAGGAAAATTTATAATTAAATGTTTGATAGCAGTTGTAGGCATTGTATGCCCCCCAAAAAGTTGTTATTTTTATTCATTAGTCTTCCTAGAAAAACAGTTTCAAGGCGAATCAAAGATGTACCAGCAGATGTGAGAAAAAGCTTAAAGGACACCTGAGCCAGAGTTGAATATTTTTATGTGGCTCTTGATAAAAGTGCAGATTTAACGATACTGCACAGCTTTCAGTCTTCGTGCAAGGAGTAATGCCAAGTTTAGATATTAGATATTAAAGAATATGTCTAGTTAATTTCAATGAAGTGTACGACTACAGAAGATCATTTCAAAGCCTTGCAGACAGTAATGCCAGACGTGAAAATTGATTTTTCAAAACTTACTGTTATTACTACAAATGGCGCCCTAGTAATGGTCGGACAAAAAAAGCGTGGTTTCTTTCCTGAAAAAACGGATAAAATACCTTGAAATTTCTTACAAAATCAAAAAATTCACTGCATCATTCATCAAGAGGCGCTGTGTGCGAAATCCCTTCAACTAAAAAAAGTATTGGACGTGGCAATAAAAGCAGTGAATCCAATTATAGCTCTTGAACTGAATTAGGAGACCGAACATACTTCTGCATTATGCGATGGCTTACAGTTGTGGGAAAATGATACACAAAAAGTGTATGCTTTGCGTGAAGAGATTGGAACATTCCTCGAAAGCAAAATTGAAGAAGTCTCACATTTTGAGTTTCAAGTTTGGGATTTTTGGTAGACATTATCTAGCATTTGAAATACTTAATTCTGCAACTTCAAGGGAAAAACCAGTTGTGCAACCAAATGTATTGGCACATTACAGCCTTAGAACGGAGACTTCGCTTGTGGGAAAACAAGCTTCAAAATTTTTGCTATGCCCTTTTTTCGAGTCTTTGAAGAAGCCAACCATTCAATCCATTTACTTTTAATACGGTTATTCGTGTGAAAGCTGAGCACGCGTCAAGTTTTGCTGACTCTCGTTAGTATGCAGGCAACTTGAACTTATTTGGGACTCTTTTCAACGCGGACATTGAAGATGTTCCGAAAAATTTGAAAATGGAAGTCACTGAGATGCAGTTTATCGATCTGTTGAAGAGTAAATCTGATGCAGATGATATATCTATTGTTGATTTTTACAAGAAATATCTTCTTCTTTCTGGAAAATTTCCAAACTTGGTGGAGCACGCTAAAAAGATGGTATCACTGACCACTGTTAAGCACCACATACGTATGTGAGCTGTTGTTATCAAAAATGAAACACATTAAGAATCACTTTGAAAACAAAATTGACAGACGCACAGTTAGATGACATACGCTGCTAGCATCAACAAAATTGTTCATCTTACAGTATGTTGAGATTTTATCTTGCAACAAGTGAATACATTTTGTCACTGGTTAATCCACAGCTACTTGCACTAACTTACTTCTGACACGGATAAAAATATTTTTCCCTAGAAGTGTTGGGGTTATGTTGTCCACGTTATAAGGTGTGTAAGTTTACGTTTGGACTGAGTCTCTTAGGAAATCGTATTACTATTGATTTTATTTCATGAGCATCGTTGCAGTCCGCCTTCGCAGTATCAACATAGTATTCTGCTCACGCAAAGATATCCCACCCTTGGTATACACCTACAAATAAAGCTGCTTGTTTTGCAACAATGCTGCTAGGTTTCGCACTCACTCTGCGGACCGAGATGTAGGCTGCATGGCAACGCAACACCTTCTTGGTGTCGCACTTGGTAAATGTAACCTTTTAAAGCTGTATTTCTCGCAGAGTTACAGGGATGTACCGTACGTAAAATATTGATGTTGTGTAACCAATTTTCCAGCGATCGCTCACCAAGATAAGGCTATTGATACTGCATCCCCCACCAATAGGTATCATACGTGGAATGCCCAAGTAATACCACTTTTGTATCATATGTGGTAATTATATACTATAGATGGTATGGGCAGGAAAAACTACCCACACTGCACCGCAAACTCTTGCAGCACACGTACAAAAACCTACTTCAAGTTAAAATTTTAATGTTTGATGTAAGGCAGGGATGCCGAACCACCGCTAGAATCAAGGTGACCAATATGATTCGTCGTCACGGCAGAAAAATCTGGGTAAGAGTGAAGTGGAGCCTTTTTTTTAGGAAATCAGTCGTAAATGTTTGAAAATTGGCGCAATTAGAAGCGAGACTTTTTTATTTTGAGAGATCAAAATAGTTGAAAAGATCAAACAGTTGAAAAATTTGTGCTTTAATTAATTTAGGTGAAGATCTGTTTTGGTCTTATAGCTTTAAGCCACGAAACTGTTGAACCCATGAGCCACTTATCTTTTTCTCCACATTAAAATCCAATTTTTGACTCATTTAATGTAAAGGTTCGTCATCCTTGGTTTAAGACACAGAACTTTTATCTAAGACTTGAACCAACAGTTTTCACCGACATATCCTAAGTATATTTTAGTTGAATCTAATATATAAAGCGCAATTCTGTCTGTCTATTTTAACTCCTCTGAAACTGCTACAGATACAAGCATCAAACTTGGCACGATTGATCACCACCCCGTGGTGAGTGTCACGATGGGGGTTCGTGACGTCATAATCAAAAATAATGTTTTCAGAATTCTCATTATTTGACAGAGGACAACTGCTTTTTGCTCAAACGAAAACCAGCTTCCGACTTACCACATTTCAAAAACTTTCATTTGTTTGGGGTCTAAAATGACGTCGCCATTAACAATTTATTGAACAATCTATTTTTTGTTCTTTCTCAAAAAGTACTCATCGCAGAATCGCAATTAAAAGTATGGGGCGCCATTTGTTCACCGCTGATTACACATGTTTTAGGACAACATTTATGACTAAATCAAATGCATTTGTTTAAATGCACAAATACATTTAACATTTGTTTAAATGTTTATAACATTTGTTTAAATGTTAACATTTGTTTAAATGTTTTTAACATTTGTTTAAATGTTAACATTTGTTTAAATGTTTTTAACATTTGTTTAAATGTACAAATACATATGTCACTCAACCGTATCATTCACATATGTCACTCAACCGTATCGTATCGCTCTTTAAAGGGAATGTACTGCGAATAACGCTTTTCCGATAGATTTGGTCATTGGACCATCACGTGATAGGTTTGCGACAGACTCGTTTGAAATGGGCGACAGGCGCGACATAGTTAAAATTCTTGAAACATGTGGTCTGCAGCAAATTAAACCACCAACCGCAAAAGTCCGAGTCTCTTACTACAAGATGTCTGCTGGATAGGATATAGGATGACTGCTGGAAGGAAAAGTGCAACATAGGCTGTATAGATTTATGCTGTTAGTCAATGAACTCAGTCTGCCAGTTTCTTGCAGAAAATAATGATACTTATGAAAGACTATATATGTATGTATATACATCATAGGTAGGCTGGCCATTTTTCGAAATGCAAAACCGGGACGCTTATTGCAGACTGCTATTATGACTAGGTAGGGTGGCCATACGTTCCGATTTAGGCGGGACAGACCTCCAATTGAGCGTCCCGTTTTTGCATGAGCAAATAACGGGACAGTGGATGGCCGCCTTTCACGAAGCCAAATACTTGGGCTTACTATAGACTCTAGATCAAAATCGGGACGCTCAAGACCGCGGTCGCGCCTACGGTGGGGTGGATCTCCAAAAAAAAAAGGTCACCACCTATTTCGCTGCCCGTTTGTTGTCATTTTCGGTCGGAATCATCATTCAGGTAGGGTTTGCTGCCAACATGCCCTAGTTTATCACGGCTAACTTTGGCATACTCTAGGTCAAGCTGTGCTGCATGACTGAGCGAAAACACCAGACATTCCATAATTTAACTGGGACAGGCCTGAAAAAGCGGGACTGTCCCGCCTAAAACGGGGCGTATGGCCACCCTAATCATAGGATAAAACATTAAAAAACCTTTTTAATTTTATATCCTATGATGTATATTTTCTTTATTATCTTGTTTAATCAATTTACTGTAAATGCCGACTCGTTTCGGCCATGCTACATGCAATGTAACTGTAAGTGCTAAACTCGCAGTCTTTTTATGAATATAAGTTACAACATCTTTGAGCGATTTATCATTCGCCAAACTTTTCCTCTGCTTTTCCTCGCCCATTTCAAGAATTTTAACTATGTCGCGCCTGTCGCCCATTTCAAACGAGTCTGTCGCAAACCTATCACGTGATGGTCCAATGACCAAATCTATCGGAAAAGCGTTATTCGCAGTACATTCCCTTTAAAGAGCGATACGATACGGTTGAGTGACATATGTGAATGATACGGTTGAGTGACATATGTATTTGTACATTTAAACAAATGTTAAAAACATTTAAACAAATGTTAACATTTAAACAAATGTTAAAAACATTTAAACAAATGTTAACATTTAAACAAATGTTATAAACATTTAAACAAATGTTAAATGTATTTGTGCATTTAAACAAATGCATTTGATTTAGTCATAAATGTTGTCCTAAAACATGTGTAATCAGCGGTGAACAAATGGCGCCCCATATAAAAGTTCTTTCAGGACATATTAATGAGCTGCTTTTGTTAAAAACAACTACAACAATTAAAGCTTATTTGATTGTGCTACGAGCAATTCTTTATTAAAGCACTTCAAGCCATCTATTCATTTTTTATCTATTTAGCTTGCACGCTTAATCTGGGCCTATGACCTCATAATATGTCTCGTACGATTAACACAAATGTTCGCTACCGCAGATCATAATATCAAGATGTTTTAAAAAATTGCAACCTTTTTGCAAAATCAGTTTATTAAAAAACTGATTAGTGGCCTCATTTCTCAACTGATTTTCAAACGTTTTCAACAAATTAAAGGTTATTTCAAGGCGACTCCGATAGTGTATAATATGTAGAATTAATATTAGTTTTTATACTGAAAAAACTGAACGTTAAGATCTGTGGTGTAACTTTTTATCCCTCCCAAATAGTGGTAAGCTCGGTAAAACAGGTAACTTTAATACAAAAACGTTATTGTAAAGTACTAACAATTACTATCCTTTGAAAGCATAGGAAATTTGCTTTTCAGCAATATGTGACTCCAATTACTTGAGGCTAAGGATTAGTTTATAATAGCTGATCAAAACTTGGTTGCCATACATGATGTTTCATTTTTAGTTGAACAATTAGCCTATCAGAGTTAACAAACTTGCAATTGTTTAGCAAAGTTAGTTCTTTGGTACATTTTGACCACTTTTTCTCAAAAGCGTGGTTCTTTTGCATTGTCTGTCGACGTTTTCAAAAAGATCCATCAAAAACTGAAGTCTCCAAATGTTTATGAAATGTAGTCTACATCAAATTATTCAAAAGACTCATCTATAAATTTTAATATATAGCCTATTCCAAGCAAAACACTTGGTGATCACCCAAAAAAAAGACAATGGGTAAACATGGTTCTTTATCTTTTGCAACAAAATGCAAGGGTCTAGCTACATATGATCTAAATGTTGAAGGAATTTTCCTTTGCAATTGGGCAAGGCTGTCGCAGCAGTTAGCTAATTAGATATTCTTGACCTCGACATTATTTATGGGTAGGGTTACCATACGTCCCGCTTTAGGCGGGACAGTCCCGCTTTTTGAGGCCTTGTCCCGCTTTTTTCATCGAAAATCCAGCTTTTTGATTCAGTCAAACAAAACAGTTTGATCTCGGGAATGCAACCGTGAGTTCCGGTAAGTCGGGGCAGTATGGCATGGGGAGAGAGATCTCCAAAAAAAAAAAAAAGTCAATACCTGCTTGGCTGCACGCGTTCCGCAATTTTCGGCCTGAAAACGACCCAATCTTGCAGCCAAACAAGTGGTCACCTTTTTTTTTTTGGAGATCACCCCTTTTTTTTTATCTTTTGAAAGCTGAACCTCTCCCTTGACATTCAAGTCCAGAGCTGCATTTCAGCGTCCCGCTTTTGTTAAAAAAAAATTTGAAATGCCCATAAATTTGGTCTCGTGAAAAGTCGCCATCCATTGTCCCGATTTTTGCTTTTCCAGATATGGTAACCCTATTTATGGGGGCTCTCGCTACTGCTATAACGGAACTGTGAGTGCTTCATTTCGGGTTAGTTTGCTCTTTGCATGGCGACGTTTATGCCAGTGCCAAAGAACATGCACGCAGTCAGAGACGTTAGTTCATATTAATTCTCCTACAAGGCCCTACAGTGACGAAGAAGTGGTAAGTAGCAATTCCAATAATAATGGATCAAAACGCATTGCGAGGTCATAATGTTAAATGCCATCACAATGCTTGTCATTATTTAGTGGAAACAGTAGCAGGCAGCAAAATTATCCACTATCATTTTGATAGCAAACAAAAATGGTAAAGTCCATTGTAATTTGTAATTGCAAGGGTAGGCCTATCGGTACAAAACACTAATCTTGGATGTTTTGTAGAAACTCCGCGCCAAAAGAAACACCCCCAATACTTAACCCTTACTCTCATCTTCTTCGTCAACCATGCAACGGTGAGTGCTGCAGTACTTAAAACGTGGCGGGAGTGTTTTTCTCAAATCTCACATTTTTGCATTAGCGGCGGGGGTTTTCTACAAAAGATCACTAATCTTCATTTAAAAGTAGAGAGGTCTGGATTAGGGGCAAAAGTTGAGTGCAATAAAATCCCAAATTTAAGAAAAGATCAAAATTAAACAATAATAGCATCAATCTGTCGCACTGGATTAAGAGGAAATGTTTTTGTTTGAAAAGAGCTTAATAGGTTCCTATTGCAATAGATTGCATGACCTAAAAAAAAGGCAAGGACCTCTTTTGATGCTAAGGCCGAATTAAAGCAAACAGCGCAGGCGAAAATCTTAATGTCACCAATATTAATACAAAAGCAGGCCCACCAAATCGTCGAACATGCCTACCACCAAACAGCTCATTTCTTTATGAGTCAAAACGACCATCACTTGGGCGACGTCATCAATTTTGACTACGTTTCATCTTCCCCCTCCCCCTTACTCTTTAAAAAATAACGACGGTAGTTTGTGTCATCGTTCTTTCTTTTTGAATACTTCCAGTCTTCATTAATAAACCAAAATGATCACCATTACATGTACCGGACTAAGGCTTATATTTAGTAAAACATTTTGCTGTGGCTCTAACAAATGTTTGTTCGGTTAAGCTGGCGCAGTTGCATTACTTGATACGTTTTAAATCGGCGCGGGTGATAGTATGACCTGTCAGGGTAAAATCGCACCATACCTAGGAGAAATATTTTTTCTATTTTGCTTGATGATAGCTTTATAGAGCTACCGAAATCAAACCTAAAAATTTGGGAAAAGCAAGAACCTATTTAACTTCTATGAGCATGTCTAAGCAAAAAAATAAATATGAATCATAATGCGTAGCAACAGGGACTTAAGAAAGTTTGAGGTGAAATCAAAATTAACGTCACTATGTTAAATCGCACCACATGAAACATACTATTGGAATTTCGCTTTGTTATAGCCAGTGGTGAAAGTAGAAAATTTTTCTTACCGGTACTATGCATGCCAGAAGCTCATAACAGTGGTGGAAGTAAAATAATTTTTTTGTGGTTGCTGATCAAAAAAGGCAAATGGGTCTTAGACATCCACTGATCCAGACACGAAACCCTAAACGCCTTAATTATACCTAACACTTCAAATTTTAACGAACTATAAAATATTAGATAATCCGAAATAACTAATTGTTGCTGGATTAGAATGAATCGCTAATCTGAGACTCGAAACAATGTCCTGTAGTACTGTTGCCTGCAAATTGGAGAGTAAAAGGTTTGCCAGAGAACTATATTGACACGATTTGAAATAGCCTATTTTGGGGGATAATTACAAAAGATCCCCAAAACCTAAGTTACTTTTGGTTCATTATTGAAAGTTTGCAACCACAAACATAACGATACAATTTCAACCAAGCATATAACCACATAATCCAAATCAAACACTCAATTATTTAAAAACTTTCCATAAAGGTTCATAGTAGTTAGCCTTTTTCAAGTTTTGTTGTCGAGCCATGCCGCTTGTTGCATGAGCTGCTCTTCTTCCCTTTCCAAGCCAAGTTCTTACGTATGGCTCTGGATTCCATTTCTCGCTCTGGATTCCATCTACTTGTTGAAATGACATTGCTTTTTCTGCTTGTTCAGCCATGATGGAATGTTCCTCCGGGGAAGCAATAAGGCTTTCTATACGTTTTGTATACGCAGTGAGTAAAGTGTGGGATTTTGGCAGCGTGGTATTTCGGCTTTGTAGTGTTTCTGATAAATTTGTTAATTCGTTCAAGACATCCACCATCAGCGCTAAATTTTTAACAAAATTTATTGTGCAAAATTTGGACAGTATGCCTCGAAATCTGGCCTTTTCTGTGCTTTGCCTCGTTTCGTCATTTGAAGCTTTTTCAAAATGTTGCGCCAATGCTGGGAAAGAATGCCAGACTGCTGATACTGCCCTGAAGGATGAAGCGACCCAGCGATTAGTAAACACCTTGCCGATTCTTTTGAGGGTCGTTTGCAAATCATGGGAACATTGGTCAAGTTCACGCTTGTTCTTTGGTGACTGGCTGTACAGCGAATATAAATGTTCAAGAAATGACTGAAAGTCATTTGTACCACCGATAATTTCTAGTGCATTTCCTACAGCAAGCTCAAGTCTGTGATTAAGACAATGCCACAATATTATATCAGGAAATTTGTCTTTGAGCAACTTTCCGACTCCTGACTTTGTCCCCAGCATCACGCTAGCTCCATCACTGCAAAATCCGATGATTACTTCTTGGAGTAACTCGATGGAGTAGCCGTTTTTGAACAAACAGTCCACAATTTTGTCAGCAATATGAGAAGCGCACAGACTTTCCAATTCTACTAAATCTAGCGGAAAATTAATAGGCGCCGCTTTGCCATCAATACTAGCTCTTAGAAACACGATTAAAGTTGATTTGTCACCCACGCGAGTTGATTCATCCGCTAGAACATTTATCTTACTTCTGCTCTCTATAATTTTGGTTAAAAGTTTTTTCTTCATATGTGAAGATATATGTTCAATTATGTCAACAGCTACAGTTTTACTGTGTAAGACACGTCCCATGTCTATAGAATTGGCTTGCTGAAGGTTAATCAATTTTTCAAAGTCTGTAAAAGGTTTGCTATTTTTTGCCACATAATAAGCTGTCCTGAACACTCGCGCTGTGGATTGAAACGCAGTTTGCTCACTCTGTGCATTTAAATTAAGGAGTACATCTTTCTTTGCCGTCTCTAGAATATTAATAGTATCTTGGTGCGCTTTTGAGTTTCTGTGCTCACAGATCTTTTTTCGAAGTGATGAAAGTTGAACCGTTCTTGTGCTACCATAAAAAGTGACATTGCCATCTGCCCATTGAGTAGAAATATTAACACCACGAGATGCTCTTACTCCCAAATTATTGACTTCATGACACGGAGTACATCCTACTTTATCATCACTAGCGTACATCCAACTGTTTTTTTGCTTAAATTCCTCATACTGTTGTTCAGTCCAAATTAACGGATAGGCAGTGGAACATTTTTCCTCAACTTGATCTTGATGCACAGGTAGAGGATCGCTGATTGCACCACTTTGGGTAGGCATACTAACATTGCTCTCCGTTCTTTGAACTTTAGTTGCTACTGAACTCAAAGTCTCATCACTGGTTTCTTTTCTCTTCCAATAATGATTAATTTTTCTTTGCATTTTATAAAGGTATAGTCTTTAGGCTGGAAATATTCCTAAAAATCAAGCTTTTAAAATATAATACTCGCTATGTTTTATCGGTTATTTGATATTCGTTTAACAGGAATCCATAACTTGAAATCCATAAAAATTTAAAACAACCTCTGTAAGTAGAAGACTCACTACTAAACTGTTGTCTCCACAACACTGCTTTCTATTTTAGTCGAGTCTGAGCTGGTCTGAGTACTTAGTGCGTATGCAATGAAACTCGTATTTCGTAGTGCGTATGCATTGAAACCAGCAGTGTTGGGAACACTACGATTTTCACGAGTCCGAAGCCGAGTGGAGTCCTTAGGTCACGAGTCCAAATCCGAGTCCGAGTTCATTAAAACTGAAATTTACGAGTCCGAGTCCACAAGCTATGAGTCCGGGTCGGATGTTGTGAACTCGAGTTCAGTAAAATTTTCACCATGAAACAGGTAAACAAGTAATTGTTAAATCAATCCATTCTTACTGTACTTTGCTACTGGAACACTACTAGAATACGGTATTTCTTTGGACATGATGCTTAAAATCTATCTTATTTTTGTCTTCAAAATGGCAAAAAAGTTTTATTCATTTTAAAATTCTTTGCTCTAACCTCGACAAGCTGGCTCACCATTTTTTCTGCAAGGGATTTGGATTCTTATTAATATTTAATTCTAGCTCACTGTTTTCTTTTCCGCACAACATTGTCTATAAAAAACTATCTTTCGGAATTTTGTATCACTTTTAAGAGCCTTTCTTCTGACACCAATCTATTTGCTACTGTCCAAAACATTTTTCAGAGTAGATTAAAAAGATGCTCAATAATAGTTTAACTTTTTATCGCGACTTGACGGTTAATTTAGATTTAATAACGTTTGTGAAACAAAACGTTTGCAATTTGCAATTCTCCAACTCTGAAAACTAGTGCTTGGTTCAAGTTACTGTACTTATTGCGATGGGCCTATGACTTGAAAATTAGACTGAAACTTTATAGAGTAAAGTTGTGACTGGAATCAGTCAATATTAGAACTCACACTTTATTTAACAAATCGATTTCACTAAATTAGCATCATCAGTGTTCTGCAAAACAACCGCAATGATAAATTATATATACTTACGTCAAATTGAACGAACAGGCTCACAAAACTAACTCTATAATAAACCGAACTGACTGCAACAAGAAAACACTGCACACTTTAAGCTGATACAACGATATGAAGTTTTCCTATCCGGAGCTGCTAAGTAACTAGAAAATTTAACAAATTGCCAGAGTAATACATATGATAACGATTATGACAAGGTATTACTAATAATCAGATTACGTAAAACATGTAATAATGAACTACTGCAGGCGCAACAAACAGTTTATATAAAAGAAGATACCATTACAATAAATTTATAATGTAAAATAAAAAAGTAATAACCAAACAGTGGCATGAAAAAGAGGGGGGGGTCAAAAAAATTTTGGTAATAAAGTCCTATTTATATTTATTGTAGCTTTTAATTTTCTGATCCATTTGCTTTCGTTAATATCAAGGTTATGGTAATATCTAGGTTCCTGTAAAAATATGACATGGTAGCATTCAGAAATGTCTGGGTGAGAACTAATGAAGTTTTTGTGGTGATTATGGAAATGAAGCAGAAGAGCAGCTTTATCAGTATGGTTTTGTGTGTTATTATTTTTCCAAAACGTACGGTGGTTAGTCCATCTAACAGAAAATTTGTTTTTGGTTTGTCCGACATAAATTTGATGACATAATTTGCATTGCGCTGGGTATATTCCGTAGTTGTCACAAGTAAGGCGTTGTGTGAGAAATAATTTTTTGTTGTTTTCACTAGTAATGAAACCAGTAGATATTACCATATTAGGGTTATTACCGTGTTTGCCGCATAAGGAGCATTTATTGCACGGCTGGGAAATGCCGCTATGATTATCGTCCTTGGTGGTGTTGTGTGCAATATATTGATAATTTGTTAGTATTTGACGGAAAGTGGGAGGGTTTTTATAAATTACTGAAGCAGAGGGAATGAGCTTTTTTTCTGTTTTGTCAAAAGAAAGGAATTTAGTGAAAGGAGTAGCCCAAACAAGTTTTTTAGATTTAACTTGTTGACTAGAAGTAGTACTGTCAGGACTAAAACGACTTTGCCAAGTAGTAGCTATTTTTAAGATTTTATTGACCAATGACAAGTTAAAATTTGACTTAAGGCATTTGGTTTTGAGTTGTTGTAAACTGTTTAAGTATTCGTCAGTAGATTCATTTAATCGTCTCATTCTAACCGCTTCCGAATAAACAATTGATTTAAACACATGAGGAGGATGGTATGATTGACCATTTAAAAATAAACGATTAGTTGCCGTAGGTTTTATGAAATTTTTTGTAAAAAAGCCACAACTATAAGAACTGTCAATTTTATGCTCTACGTCAAGAAATTCCAAAGTGGAGCCAGAATCCGCGGTGTTGATCATACGAAAAGTCAGATCCAAGTTGTTATCTTGAAAGGTTTTAAGGAGACAGTTCTTGATTTGGAGGGTGGTTTCCACACCGTATGACAACCAAATTATATCGTCAATAAAACGTTTAAATAGAATAGATTTTTTAAGGACGTCAGATATGGGTAGAATGACGTAGTGCAAGGTAATATTGGCAAGTGATACTGAATGATTGTCTCCAGTAATTATACCAGTTTTTTGGGTGTAAAAGTTTTGTTTATGTTGTATAATGACATTGTGGAGGCAAAACATAGCTAGATTAACCAAAATATCGATAACAGCCTGAGTAAAAAACGAATGGTAAGTAAGAGCAAATGTTAAAGCTTTTTCCACCAAAGACCTAGAAATGCTAGGGTAAAGAGATTTAACATCTCCTGCTACTATGTACAAATTGTTATCATTAAGATCTAATTTAGCATTATTTTTCCAATTAACTAATTTTAGGAGATAATGTTTGCTGTCTCTGCAGTATTCATCGAGTTTGCTGGAGCAAAACTTAACGCTGATAGGTTGAAATATATATTCAAGGAGAGCCGTAATTTTAGAAGTGGTAATATTACCTGCAGATTGGAGAAGACGTGTAGGAATATCAAAAATAGAAATATTCTGCAATCTATCTGCATCAAGTTTGTGTGTTTTAAAAAGTGGGTAAGCATAACCTGGCTTATCACATATAAAATATTTGGCTAAAGTACCGGGAATCTTTTTATATTTAGTGTGATCATAGAGTTTAATTCCAACTGTGTGTTTAAGCAAATCGTCACTAATTGCCCCATGTTGGTGCAACTCAATAATTATATCTTCAGCAGTTTTTCTTATTTTGTTGAGATAACTTTTGATGTTGTTAGTAGTTAAAGTATGTAGATGAGAAAATTTACTCAATTCTTTTTCGATAATGACATTATAATCGTGATAATTAAGTTATCTCAACAATTTTCTCATCTACATACTTTAACTACTAACAACATCAAAAGTTATCTCAACAAAATAAGAAAAACTGCTGAAGATATAATTATTGAGTTGCACCAACATGGGGCAATTAGTGACGATTTGCTTAAACACACAGTTGGAATTAAACTCTATGATCACACTAAATATAAAAAGATTCCCGGTACTTTAGCCAAATATTTTATATGTGATAAGCCAGGTTATGCTTACCCACTTTTTAAAACACACAAACTTGATGCAGATAGATTGCAGAATATTTCTATTTTTGATATTCCTACACGTCTTCTCCAATCTGCAGGTAATATTACCACTTCTAAAATTACGGCTCTCCTTGAATATATATTTCAACCTATCAGCGTTAAGTTTTGCTCCAGCAAACTCGATGAATACTGCAGAGACAGCAAACATTATCTCCTAAAATTAGTTAATTGGAAAAATAATGCTAAATTAGATCTTAATGATAACAATTTGTACATAGTAGCAGGAGATGTTAAATCTCTTTACCCTAGCATTTCTAGGTCTTTGGTGGAAAAAGCTTTAACATTTGCTCTTACTTACCATTCGTTTTTTACTCAGGCTGTTATCGATATTTTGGTTAATCTAGCTATGTTTTGCCTCCACAATGTCATTATACAACATAAACAAAACTTTTACACCCAAAAAACTGGTATAATTACTGGAGACAATCATTCAGTATCACTTGCCAATATTACCTTGCACTACGTCATTCTACCCATATCTGACGTCCTTAAAAAATCTATTCTATTTAAACGTTTTATTGACGATATAATTTGGTTGTCATACGGTGTGGAAACCACCCTCCAAATCAAGAACTGTCTCCTTAAAACCTTTCAAGATAACAACTTGGATCTGACTTTTCGTATGATCAACACCGCGGATTCTGGCTCCACTTTGGAATTTCTTGACGTAGAGCATAAAATTGACAGTTCTTATAGTTGTGGCTTTTTTACAAAAAATTTCATAAAACCTACGGCAACTAATCGTTTATTTTTAAATGGTCAATCATACCATCCTCCTCATGTGTTTAAATCAATTGTTTATTCGGAAGCGGTTAGAATGAGACGATTAAATGAATCTACTGACGAATACTTAAACAGTTTACAACAACTCAAAACCAAATGCCTTAAGTCAAATTTTAACTTGTCATTGGTCAATAAAATCTTAAAAATAGCTACTACTTGGCAAAGTCGTTTTAGTCCTGACAGTACTACTTCTAGTCAACAAGTTAAATCTAAAAAACTTGTTTGGGCTACTCCTTTCACTAAATTCCTTTCTTTTGACAAAACAGAAAAAAAGCTCATTCCCTCTGCTTCAGTAATTTATAAAAACCCTCCCACTTTCCGTCAAATACTAACAAATTATCAATATATTGCACACAACACCACCAAGGACGATAATCATAGCGGCATTTCCCAGCCGTGCAATAAATGCTCCTTATGCGGCAAACACGGTAATAACCCTAATATGGTAATATCTACTGGTTTCATTACTAGTGAAAACAACAAAAAATTATTTCTCACACAACGCCTTACTTGTGACAACTACGGAATATACCCAGCGCAATGCAAATTATGTCATCAAATTTATGTCGGACAAACCAAAAACAAATTTTCTGTTAGATGGACTAACCACCGTACGTTTTGGAAAAATAATAACACACAAAACCATACTGATAAAGCTGCTCTTCTGCTTCATTTCCATAATCACCACAAAAACTTCATTAGTTCTCACCCAGACATTTCTGAATGCTACCATGTCATATTTTTACAGGAACCTAGATATTACCATAACCTTGATATTAACGAAAGCAAATGGATCAGAAAATTAAAAGCTACAATAAATATAAATAGGACTTTATTACCAAAATTTTTTTGACCCCCCCCTCTTTTTCATGCCACTGTTTGGTTATTACTTTTTTATTTTACATTATAAATTTATTGTAATGGTATCTTCTTTTATATAAACTGTTTGTTGCGCCTGCAGTAGTTCATTATTACATGTTTTACGTAATCTGATTATTAGTAATACCTTGTCATAATCGTTATCATATGTATTACTCTGGCAATTTGTTAAATTTTCTAGTTACTTAGCAGCTCCGGATAGGAAAACTTCATATCGTTGTATCAGCTTAAAGTGTGCAGTGTTTTCTTGTTGCAGTCAGTTCGGTTTATTATAGAGTTAGTTTTGTGAGCCTGTTCGTTCAATTTGACGTAAGTATATATAATTTATCATTGCGGTTGTTTTGCAGAACACTGATGATGCTAATTTAGTGAAATCGATTTGTTAAATAAAGTGTGAGTTCTAATATTGACTGATTCCAGTCACAACTTTACTCTATAAAGTTTCAGTCTATTGATATTCTTAATGGAATCGTCATTTATTAATTTCACTTGTGTGGAGATTCTCCTAAAATCATTATGATTTATATTCTGACTTGAAAATTGTAAGTAATTTTGTAATTGTGATAAAATAAAACCTATTGTGTTAAAATGTATTGTGTCAACACAGTTTCAAGATAAGAGTAAGTAATGCCACAAATTGAACTTGATAACTTCTATTTTTTCACCGATACGGCGTTCCGGCAGCAAATCTTTTACCGGAACGGCGTACCGGACCGTTCCGGCTTACTTTCACCACTGATAATAGCTTTATAGAGCTACCTGGGTCAAACCAAACATTTGGGAAAAGCAAGGACATTTTAACTCTCCAGGGTAGGCCTACGTCTAGCAGGGAGAAAAGAACATGCTACATAATGCGTAGTAGCCAGCGAGAAAGTTTAAGGGAAGATCAAAAGAAAATAGCGTCACTGTGTCAAATCGCACCACACGAAAGACATTTTTGCCCTTTTTGCTTCAGAATAGCTTAATATCAGAAATGTAATCCTTACTTCCAAACTACGGGAAACGCAAGGCTCCCTTGGGTTCGTGTCACCAATGAACAGAGCACATAGACCTAAGGCATAGCCAGGATCTTGAAATGAGATATTCTATTAGGAAAAAGGAGCACAAAAAGTCGTAAACATCGTGTGTGCAGAAAACACATAAACGTTCGGTAACTCTTCATACAAGAACCTGATAGGTAAAGCCGGCTGAACCGACACTCTTAATCCCAACGTTACTGACGGGGTCTCTGCGGGTGACGCCGCCATATATACTGTAAAGCAAGAATTTTTTCTTATGCTAATACGCTGCCTGTTATGGCATTTATGTCTGTAGTCTACATCACTGTAATAAAATCTCAAGTTTAAGAAAAAATCAACATAAAAAGTTAACCATAACAATTTGTAAAACTGAATATACAGGGTGCGGACAAAGTTCTTGGACAAAATATAATACTTAATTTAATAGCTCTTAAACATACGCATTAACTTCACACTGTTGAATATTAATAATTTCATCACTCCTCTTTCAGATTGTTGCATATATTTGTCAAAATTTAGCTTTAATATCGAATATATGTGATAAACGTGCAGCCATCATTGAGCTCCATCGCGCTGGAAAGACAAATTCTGAGATTGTGAAACTTCTTAAAGCTAACCGTGTTTACCACACGGTTAGCAGGTTTAAAGAACTTCAAAGTACCGAAGATCGTCCTCGAAGTGGAAGACCACGATCTTCTCGGATGCCAAAGATGATTAATGCTGTCAGAGCCAGAATCCGACACAATCCCAAAAGGTCCATGAGGGCAATGTCCCGTGACATGAATGTCGGTGAGAAGACGATCAAAAACATTGTTAAAACCGATTTAAAGATGTCGTCTCTCAAAATGCAAACTCGTCAGCACCTCACAGACTTCCAAAAAGAAAAGACTGGCTCGAGCGAAGATTCTTCTTAACAAGTTGAAGGCTGGTACAGGCACGAGCGAGATCATTTTCTCTGATGAAAAATTGTTCACTGTCGAGGCAATCTGCAACCGACAAAATAACAGAGTCCTAGCGAAGTCCTCTGCAGACATTCCTGACTCCACGAGAAGCGTTTTCAGGCGACAGAAACCTTCTTCTGTCATGGTGTGGGCCGCCATTTCAAAAACATGGAAGTCCCCCATCATTTTTGTTCCACAAGAACAAAAGTGAATACAAATGTGTACATTGAAACAATCTTGACTCCTGCACTTCAAGCAACCAAAAAGCACTTCAAAGACAAGCCGTTCATTTTCCAACAAGACGGTGCATCATTACACACATCCAAGAAGACACAGAAGTGGTGCCATGACCATTTTTCAGGATTTTGGAGCAAGAAGGTTTGGCCACCTTTATCACCAGATCTCAACTCGATGGACTTTTGTGTTTGATCTCTTTTGGAGGCAGATGCCTGTGCTTCTTCTCATGTGCCAGTAGAAGCACTCAAGAGCTCTTTTGAGAAGGCATGGGCGAAAATACCCAAAAAACCCTGCGTAAAGCAGCAGAGGGCTTTTGTGGCAGACTTGAGCGTGTAATTCAGGACAAAGCGGGACATATTGAATGACATTTTGTACTATTGTTCATGAAAGTCATGTCAAATAAAAAAATTAATTGTTTGCAGTTATATTCATGATTTACAGAATTATCAAATTTTTACGTTGTCCAAGGACTTTGTCCGCACCATGTAGAGAGAACAATAGTCGCTTTTGTTGCTATGCCGGAAACAAGACCAACAGCGCAGCCAAATTAGGAACTTAATATCACAAATTTAATTAAGAAAAAGGCAGCACCGATTGGCAAAATAGGCTTACCATTAAATAGTTGTTTTCTTTAATTGTGAAAGCAACCACCATTTCGCCGCTACAGTCAGTTTTGATTATGTACAATCCCTGCTCCCTCGCAAGTATTAACGATAATAATTTGTGGCAAGATTCTTTGTGAGTCATGATTAAGAGAATATGAGGATTACAATTTCCTGTACAAGAATTGTGAAAGTGCGTAAAATTTATTAACTTTTCGCTACTGCTCACACAAGAGCCAGATGGGTAAACCCGGCTCGTCCGGTTGAACCGAAACACTAAACCTGGACATTACTGATGGAGGGCCTCTGCCGGCTAGTGTTCTATAAAATGGAAATTCCCTTGCACCACACGCAACCAATGGGCTGATGCCATTATTCACACGTAATGGTAAAGATTTATATCATGTTTGAAGGATCACATGAGTTTTGTGTGGGACTTGGCCAAGTGTGTCAGCAAGTCTAATACCCGGTTTGCTTGATAGCACTTCAATAAAAACGCAATTCTAAAATGAGTTAATGGCGCAAGCTTGCCATTGACTCGATACTGATCTGCCGCATACAACTTCAGTTGAACGTTTTCACAAAAGCTAATTACACTTTACTTACAACTTCTGTTGAAGGTTTTAACAAAAGCTAGATTACTACACTTTCATGAAGCATTACAATATCCTGTTGCAGAAAATTCACTGAGGGAGTCGACGATTTGCGGTTGCCATCTACAATATATAACTACCAACGAAAAAACACCTATTGTAGCTGTTGTTTACCCGATCCCTTCCGAGGGATGGGGGGCATGGCGGAAGACCATGGAGCCCCAGAAGCCGGGGCTCCATGGTATTGTCGCTTGCCTACTTGGTCGCAGACTATTGATAGTAGTTGCCGCCAAACAGCGAGCTGCACTTCGTAAGCCCATCTACTTGGTACCGTACTTAACCAGCGCTAACTTTTGGTACTGCGTATCTATCAATATTGCTTCTGTGTTGTGCATATCATTATTTATTCCAAATAACGCAGCTGCATCTCTTACACATCTGCTACCAACTGTCGCACTAGCGGTGTGAAATCAGCAGTGCTGCAATCCTTGCAGTCTACCAACCAGACGTCGAACGCGGTGTAAGCCATTACAGTAATGGCGATGCATGCAGCATCAAGATCGAATGCATAAATAACGAGATAAAATTCTTTATGAATTATTACAACACATTTCATGTAAGCAAACACCCGGAAAGAAAACATTCAAAGCAGTATCTACAATGCATCACTACTACTTACAGCAGTGGTTCTCAAACTGTGCGTCGCGACGCCCCGGTGCGTCGTTTCAATTTTCCAAGGGCGTCGCGCAATATTTGGGTTTTGTGCCATTAAGTCTAGGTTTTATTGCGTCAAAAGAACTCTGATCGTAGATTCCTTTCTTACAGTACTTTCTTCTGACATTTCCACAATAGTGTTTTAAATACACTGTTGTAACTGTTGACTTGTTATTCAAGAATCAAATTCCAAAAGTTTAACTTAATTGGCGAAAAATATACAAAGAATAAAGCATTTAGTTGTATGTTGGACGAAAACAGGAAAGATGAGTTACAAACCTAGAACGTAATTTTACGATTGAAGATGACGGATCAATCCAAAATCTCGGAAGCATAAGGACAGTTATTTATGTAGATTATGGGTCACATTTATCTCGCAGTACGGCAAACTAAACCGCAGGATGCTGTCTGGTGCGTCGCAAAGTCTCGCAAGCTTTTTTAAATGCGTCGCATCGAAAAAAGTTTGAGAACCACTGACTTACAGGGTTTAGTAATTTCACGTGAGGCGTACTATATTATGCAGTTAACAGATCAGAAATAGGATAGAACACATGGAAACAACATTACATTAAAGGCATCCATAACCAAATTAAGCCTACGTTCATACAGCAAATTATTCCTTTGCGATATGGGCAAACGTTTTAGGATGAACTTAGCGTGGTTGTTGGATATTTCTATTGATTTGTTTGTTAGCAACTGGCTTAATTGCTGTAGGTGAAGGCTTTACATGCGCTACTTTAACTGCTTCTGGAGTAAAATCTTTATCTCCGTGAGTAACAGCGCCAGCCACCACCACTGCCGCAGGATTCCTAAACATTCAAACAAATTATAAAACCAGACATCTGAAGACTTTCGCAATCTTTGTCATTAACACAGAAATTGGAAACACTAATCCTTACGCCAAAAATGAGCAAACTTTGCAGACGGGCCACTTTTTCTGGCCAAAACTCAAGGGAGCTGAGGGCAAAAACTCAGCTTTTATCAATATAAACCTGAAAACGTCACAGATCTTTAGACATTTTTGCTGGAGATTGACTTCCTAAGCAAAAAATTTCGAATTAAAAACCTTTTTTTAAACATATACCATAAAAAGACGTTATTTTTCAACCGAAAGACTTTTATGATGGTGATCAATTTTAAAAGGACTATATTTTCGAGTTGAAAATCGTGGTTTTGGAAAACAGCCGATAGTTTACAAATGGAAAACCTCGACGAAATTTTTTAAACAAATCATTTGTTTTCTTTTGGGCGATCAATTTGCGGATGTGGAGCCAAAGTCACATCTTACCGCCAGCCGCAACTTACACACCTTAGCCTCAGTCGATAGAGTAATACTAAAAATTGGACACACCTAAGGGAAAAACTACAAAGCAAACTTTAGAAATGGACGCTAAAACACGAATATGCCGCATGATGACGATGAAAACTTATTCAAATCATCGACCACACCCACAAGACAAAAGCGTTTGGGAGACTGCGAAGTGACCTTATAATTTTTGAGTCAGCAATCACCCGAACTTGATATCGCGGTCGGTGCGAGCCTTGATTTGAACCCGAAGCATGAGTTTGAGCAAACCACCTTTTTGCTCGGCTGTGCCTCACGCATGCTAATGTTTTGACAGCTCGTCTCGTAGTCTTTCGGTGAAAAATCTGATGCGCAGTCCAGTACAGGGCACCCCGCTGCTAACAAAAGCATCAATTTAGAAATCATAAATCCGAAACGAAATTCAAAATTTTCTTGGAGTTCACTCTCTTTTTTCGAGGTCGTTTGCTCTTCTCCACTGTAGACTATTGTCTACAGCAGTGATTTCTGCACTTTTTCAACGGCGAACACACAGCAAAATTGTTTCAGCCGACCGGAAATCCAAATACACCAGAACTTTGAAGAGCACAATGTAAATAATTTAATAGTAACCACACCTTTGATAAGAGTAATGTGTGTACTTTTTACACTGCTATAACTCTGAAAATTTTCGTTTACTATTTGATCATCGAATTTTCATATCTAATGTGGTGTTCGATCGGGCAAGATACCCTACTGACTTTTTGTTTGTGTATATTGTGAAAACCCTAATTGGTACCAGTATATTGATGCGGACAGCAATAGCTCACCAAACCAACCCATAGCACGACAAACTAAGAAGTGCTTTCTGTTTTACGCTTTTCATTTCTTACACCAGGATTAAAGTAACACTTTGATGTACAAGGTTTTGTGGATCTATGTGTATTAATCTATTGTTTGCTTCAAGTCACCACTTTTTCCGTTCCCTATGAGATGGCGACTTGGGTGAATACTTGACTATACCGTTTCTTCCAGAATTCTAACGCAGTTGTATCCAGTTCGCTTATTGGTCATACGCGCCTGCGCTTAGCTTTCGTTTCGCTCATTGAGTTGTTCTTTTATTCAAAGTTGCCCCTAGTGTAAAACTAAGTAGCTTTTTTCAAGTCATCTCATATCGTGGAAAGCTTTTAGATATTTTATAAAACCCTATCGTTCCACAGAACCCACTTTGGAAACCACTGCTTAAATGTGAAGGAAAATTATAATTTTAACACACAACAATAAGATTGGCTTTTATGGCGTCATTTGACAAAGTGAAAGCAAAAATTAATTGTAATTGCTTGCAGCCAGATTCCATCAAGCACAGCAATACACAAAAAGTTAATGCACAATAATTGATTACTTACTCCTTGGCATGTTCACCTTCCCATGGGGATTCAGTTTCCTCTTTGCTTAGCTTTTCCTCATGAACACGAGCTCCTTTAATACGCATTCCACCCACTTTTACTAAAGTAACCAAGAGTCAATAAGCTGAGCGCTCATACTAATAGATAAATTAAAATCTCTAATAATCTTTTGGCCAATTTGATGAATTTAAACGTATATTCAAAAGTGGACAAGACAAACTGATTTCAATTTCCTTTAACTCAATGTGTCAATTATGTCTCTAACAGTTTAGCTCTAAAAAAACTGTTTGACCAAAAACTTACTGTGATATATGTTCATTGCAATTTCAGTTTGGCATCACGCCTTTATCATTTCAGCTAAAACATTATCAGCCAAGTAATTACTACATGTAATATGAAACCGCAAAACACTCATCATGTAAAGGCTTACAAGTTTGCTACCGTTTGGCATTAAGTCAACAGCATTGCTTTGAAGACAAGAAAAGGAAACTTTAAAAATAAAAATTTATTAAATTATTGAATACAAGCAGTCTTCTAGTCAGCAGTTGCCATACAAGTTGTCGCAATCAGTAAAAACTCTAGTTTAAGACTAAAAACAAGAATGGTTATGTCCCATGCAAAGTAATACCCTGAATGAAACTTGATGTCAAATGATAAGTTTAAGGCTTTGTTTTGTTCATCACCCCAAGTTGCCCATAAAAAAATAAAAGGCAGTGGCTACTTTTCCATCAACAGCATTTTACCTTTGGAGGCTATTTTGCCATCAGACATTTGTGATTGGTCAATTTTAATGATGTATTAAATACATTACGACTTTTGGTTGTTTCTGATTGATCAATTTCTGTGACAAACTAAAAAACTGTACCCCCAGTGTTCACTGTCCTGTACATTCACATACTGGGTCCCCTCCAGTGTACACTTCCTTTGTCTAAGTACCCTGCCAGCCAATATTCCAAACCACAACCATTGCATTGAAGGCAACTGCTCCATCCACTACACCACAGTATCAATACCAGAAAGATATGCCTATTTAAATATGCATGATTGGTGATGATGAAATAGTCTCCAAGAGTAAAATGTTGTTGATAACAAAATAGCCACTTCCAAAATACCAAGCATCAACATACCAGCAGGAGGATGTCCAGCTTTTAAGTGCTCATTTGTTTTCTTTGGAGATGACATTTTTCCACAACTACAGTAATCTAAAATTGAACAATTTTAAAAAGATTTTTATGTAGAGTAGTTATACAAACAAAATTTAATTATTGTGAGGTCAGCTAATTGCTTTACTAATCATGGCTAATAAACAATGTATGATGATAACTTTTATCTAAGCTTAACCTAGACGATGTTTGCTGTACTGTATTCCACTGATGAGTAGATTTATGCAGAATAGTGAAACTGCAGTTTGCTTGGCTCACTTCGCAGTTGTCAAATGCTTGTTGAACAAAGCAGAATACAAAGATGCTAGTAGTGATCTAATCCTTCACTCTGTAAATCAAACAACAATCAAATATTCTATTCTAAATCACAACTGTGTAATAACATCTCATTTTTATTACGCCATCCAATTACTTGACTGGGCACAACTACTTGAAACATTTCTACACTTTTGTCAATGCTGAATGAAAAACTTAGGGAACATCCTGTTACATTACCCTTTTAGTTTTGGCAGTGGCTATTTTGCCGTCGACGGCAATTTACCCTCAGAGACTATTTTGCCGTGAGTTGTTTGTGATTGGTCAATCTTAATGACGTACTAAACATGTGACTTTTGGTCGTCTCTGATTGGTCAATTTTAAAAATCAAAAAAAAATGTTGCACCCCCAGGTCTCTATCCCCCACCCTGCACACTCCCTTGCAGTGTACACTGCCCCGTACATTTACATACCGGGCCTGCCCCTTCAGTGTACACTGCCTTTCTTTTAAAGCCCTGGCCAGCTGAGATTCGAACCCGATACCTTGGTATCTTAAGACCAGCGCTCTATCCACTACACCACAGAGTCACTGGTGCAATAATAGCAAATTTGGCTATATAAACACACGTGAATGATCACGGCAAAATAGATTCCAAGGGCAAATTGCCGTCGACGGCGAAATAGCCACTGCCTTTAGTTTTGATCGCTGTTTTCTTAGAGCAACTTAAAGTGCCATAGGTACTGGTATCTAAACATCAGATGGCAATGGGATGCTAGTTGTACTGTTATATGACTGAAAGGAATTAGGGTTATATTGCTAGCCTTCCCCTTCCCAGCAACCTGAAATGTAACCCCTGATAAAAAAAAGTAAGCATTTTGGTCATGCGACCTTTGCATAAATCATCAAGTTTTCATTAAAAAAATGTTGATCAAAACTAGCAAAGCACTGCTGTTGCAACGATGAAAATATGCAGTTTGCAAAGCAAATCCAGTCAGCTACGAAGGCAACACATGGACCAAATAAGTTGCAGCACTGCTTATGCTGAGGATAGATGGCTGTGTAATTTGTAAAACAAAATCTTGTATCAGTAACACATTACAGGATATTGACACATCTTTAAAAATTTAACTTAACCTGTTTAAGGCTACTTTCCATGCTTGGTTGCATTGTTGTGCCAGCAATAGCCTAACCTCACTCAGAAAGAACTGAAAAAGGTGCGAACACAAAGATGTTTTGTTAAAGCTTAGCCAATAAAACATTTTCAGTTGACCAGAGCATAATGAATAAAATGTAAATCAACAATATCAAAGTATATCTATTCTAGTTTGTTCAACTAGTGTCAACATTTGGGACATCTCATTACTTGCTTTTAAGTTATCCTCAGGTCAATAAAAATCTTTTATCGGTTGTGCTAGAACAACGTGGCAAGTAACCAAACACGAATACTACAGGCACAATGCATTCCTACCACATGCAATGCAACCTAGCAACGAAAATTGCTTTAAGTCTGTTTCCCGAGTGCACCACTACTTATTCATCAAGAAAATCGGGGGCGGAACCTCTTTCTTTGGCACGATCTCATCCCGTACCCTTTCGTACCTCCGTTATACTGCTTTAGCTCACAAACTTTACACGTCAATGCCACTTGGTGTAAACAGCAGGTTGCCCAAAATAAAATGTAAAACTTATTTTTAATTAATTTATTTATTTCAGACCGAATTAATTTGGTCCGCATTGAACGAAACCAAATATACATAGTGCAGCCACACACAAAACAACAGCATGAAAAACATACAAAACACTAGGCCTTGTTTATGTGCAAATAGACCTACTGAGGAAGGCTGGTTCAAAAAAAAAAAAAATAACGCTTTGTTATCCATTGTCCAAGGTAAGAAAACATGGTAATGAGCATAAATACTTAGAACGAAAATGACTAGCAGAGTGCATCAACGCAGTAACAATTAAGTGAGTTTTCAGATGGGCGACAGCGTTCAACAAATCGATGCATCAGTTTGCGAATTAAAGCATTAAATATTTCAATAGTAGCCTGATTTGGAAGGGACCAGCACTGCAAAAGCGAGAGATCTCATGCAACATACAATAGCAGTCATTATAAGCTACTCGTAATCTTCTAAAACTTTTCGATTTAAAATTACACCACAATTGAAATGCATAAAAGCAAGAACAGTGAGTACGAAATAACAACTTCAAAAAATCACTTTGCAGCTTATTTCCTGCAGTATACAAAAATTTAACCTGCCACATGATGTCATTGTCGTCAGCAAGGGACTGGTTTAAATTAATACCAAAATATTTTACAGAGTTACCAAAGTTAATTGGATTACCAGCAGTATACAATTTAGGCCAAAAATATTTCGAAAATGGCACGTGAAAGATCATACCCCTAGGCCTAGATTAACTAGCATCAAAACACAATAGGACTACAGTGCGATTCTGCATACTTAGAAGATAGATTTACCAAATCTTGCACACCATTAAAACTTGAAGCAAAACAGCAAAGATTATCTGCATACATCCACTGACTAATGCGTTTGTTTCCGATGAAGCATCTAGCCTGAACTGCATTTAATCTATCTGATAAATCATCCATGTAAAGTGAAAATAGATATGGATTTAAATCCCACCTTGTCGCACACCATTACTCACACGAATATCATGAGACGTATTTCAAACCCGTCTTACTTTCATGGTCTGATTAGCGTATCAATATTCAAGAAGATGAACAAAACGTAAAGGAACAGAGCGACTAGATAGATAGCTTAGTTATCAAGTAATTATGAGTATATTGTGGTTAACTCTATCAAAATGATTACTGTTGTTATAGTTTGCCCCAAAGAAAACTAGGTGGTGCGTCATAGCAGTTCTATGATTGCTTTTTTTGGAAGCTACGATCGAGCATAGTTTATGTCAACTAGGTAAGCTATGGTAGACTTAAGTTATAATTAACGACCACTTCTTTTTATGTTCTATTTTCTTTATTGTGAGCGCGAGGTGTCATTCTTTGACAGCGATACGCGTGACAGAGTTAACACCCATTGCTGCCTCTCGTCACCAACAAAGCAATGTTCAATTACTGCCTGTTTAGTGCAAATGTGATGCTAAAGAAAAAAGTAGATTTACCTGCATTTCCAAGACAGCGAATCCTGTAGAAGCAAGTTTCTTTCCTTTCATCTGTATAGGGTGCAACTGTAAAGTATGTGGTAAAGTCAATTTTTGCAGAGTTTAGAACAAATCATGCAACAAGGAAAACGTTTTTCCTTTTCAAAGACATATCATACAGCAACGAAATTCTTTTTTCTTTTCAAAGACAAATCATACAGCAACGAAAACCGTTTTCCTTTCCGAAGTCAAATCATACAGCACCAAAAACGTTTTTCCTTTCCAAGAACAAATCATACAGCAACGAAACAATTTTTTAATTTATGATAAATCATAAAACAACGAAGCATTTTTTTCTTGTAAAGGACAGATCATACAGCCACGAAAACAGGGGAAAGTGCGGTCGGTAACATAGCGCTACTTGTAAAATCGTCTTTGTGCAAAATATGTTCCAAAACTTTCGTGGTAATTCGCAAGAGTAGAGGTTCAGTTTACAGCAAAATGCGCTGGTTATTTATAAGTAGGCCTAGGCTTTGTTCTGCGTTAACCAAATCTTGCCGCTACCAAATTACCACGAAAATTTCCGAACATACTCGTATTTTGCCCGCAGCACTACTTTACAAGTAGCGCTATTTTACAGACCGCACTTCACGATGTTTTCGTTGCTGTATGATTTGTCTTCGACAAGGAAAAATTGTTTTGCTGCTGTATGATTTGTCTTTGAAAAAGTTTTTGTTGCTGTATGATTTGTTCTAAACTCTGCAAAAATTTACTTTATTACGTACTTTACAGTTGGCACCCCATACAGCTGTGAGCTAAAAAAACTTATTTGGAAAGGTGAAATTACCAGTGTTGGGGACACTAGAGGGTACCAAGGAGGAGACCACTGTGCCATGGCCCTCCTCAGACCCTAAAAATGAAAAAACGTAAAGCAAAACCAAGCAGTTTTAGCAAAATTAAAGCTGGTTTGTGACGCCTCACGATTGTGACGAAACTTTAATCTCTCCCTCGGAAACTTTCTGCGTACGCCACTGGTTGGGGAGACTCGAGTCGGTGTAAAAAAGATTCGACTTGCCTTGAGTCTTTTACTCAAAATTGCTTGACTCGACTCGGGACTCGGAATCATTGACGCGGACTCGAGACTCAAATCTTACGACCCGAGACTCGAGTCAAGACTTGACCGATCTGCTGACAATAAATTTTTTTGTAAAAAAGTTCTTTCTCAGAAACTTTAGTATCTTAAAAATTGTACCTCGAAAATTTGGGTGCAAAAAAACAAGTTTGTCGTGAGTTCGTTATTTTACTATACCGTATTATTTTTCACTCGATATAGAGTTGTTCCTTTTTTATTGCTGGTAACTATCAATAGCATTCAAATAGCAGTATTTAACAAACAGAATTATAGTGGAATAATTTAAGCATGGCGATACGAACATATATATGCACACGGATCACGTGACAAGATAAAGCAATGGAGTTTTGATAAGGTTGGCGTGAAAGCAATGTAATTTCCCACACCAAATGCTAACGTTGATGTTTAACACCAGGTATGGGAAATACTGATTGTGATATTAAAATAAAGCCAAATAATTTACAATCAACACAAAGCAAAGCAAAATCAAATAAGCACGTAATCAAACAAGCACGTAATCACTACATATCTCTACCCCAGATTTTTGAAAATGATGGGTCGATAGGCACAGCAATTTCAGAAATCGTCCGCAAAAGAAAAAGGAGTTAATTATCAGCAGGGGCGCGAAATCTGCGGTGAAGAGCCCTACAGACAGAAGGCAATAAAACACGAAAAGTCCAAAGGGTTAGAACAAAAGACCAGATGAGGCTAAGGATAAAAAGGATTGAAAGAAATCCGCTCAAGAAAGGATTGGTCAAACAGGAAATCATTTGAAGAAAAACATTTTTCAAAAGTGACGTAGAGGAATCCAACGAGATAGAAGGATCCGCGGATGCGGTGGAGGACGGTTTGGTCTCGAACAGCCTAGTGAGCTGATGGTGCATAAGATTGGCCTCACTGAGAGTTCGTAACACAGAGTTGACATCTTCAATGCCAAGGCTGGAGGAAGGGAAAAGATTGACAAAGGATTGGTAGTCAAGAGCGTCGTAATGGGTATGTAAGGGAGCCAGATGAGGGGAAAGAGGACAGATATCGGTGTCCGCATGGGTTAACGTGTAATTTTGGAAGGTATGGAACTTACCATTTATACGAAAAGTGAAAACGCGACCCGGAATAAATTGCTCAACTAAGTGAACACCTTCGTAGAGATTGCCATCCCCGTATAGCTGACCTACCCGAGTAACATTTAAATGATCCACATATTGTACTAAGGGACGAAGCGAAAAGTAATTACCGTGTTTTAAACTTTTTAAAAGGGTAGCATTGACTGGGATACACATTAATTCCGTAAGCACATCCCCAATCGTAATCGCCGCTGTGTGACGACGTAACAAGGCAGAGAGCACCGGGCCGGGGAATGATTTACCGAGAATAGAATACATGGTAGAAAAGATAGATTGAATTTGGCACTCAAGAAAATGGATGTCGGCATTAAGGTTGTTGATGGTTTCGCTCATGATGTCGGCGCTTTCTGTGACAAAGCTAGCAAATAGAGGGTCTGTAGAGGAATGAGTGTTAAATGTGGCCGAATGTGCCGTGCGTAAGCGACCTACACTGCGACAATTGTCGGGCACAATAACGATCCCAGAAGGGTCGCATACAGCATTCTTGGGAAAACAAGTGTGAACAGATGGAGGACATCGAATTTGAGAATGTAAGCTTATGCCCAGGGTTTTTACTTCCAGCCGATATACGTTTCCACGCATATCAGAATGAAGGGAAATATTATGAACGCTCTTAACCTTTTGAACATTTGGGCATTCCAATCTTTTGGGTACTTCCCAAAAATGGACTCTGTTGCCGGCGACGCACGACCCTTTTTTAATATCACAATTGCCTAATTGGTATAAAGAGCTACTTAACTGCTTTTTTAGGTGATCATAAACTGCAGTGCTGCGCAAAACTACTGCGTTAGTAACAGATTCCTCGTGGGAAGTGGGCCAGACATATTTAACCGCAGGCGTGTTGATGGTAGACCAAATGTGGTCGGATTTTTTTTCTAAGGTTCCGCAACAACCACTTTTCAGCTCCCTGGCCCAAATGGAACAGATTTCTACAGGTGGAGGGGACATAGGAACAGTATCCTCGTTGCTGACCTTTGCGCCAAAAAAATAAAAAGTAGTGGATGACGTCGTTTTGTACATTTCACAAGTAGTAATCGGGATCTGGAGAACGTGCTTACTCGGGTAATAGACGGCAGCCCGACAGGTATGTACACGAAATGAGTTATGCTTGATACACTTTTCAGGCTGTGGGATAAAGAATTCATTTTTGAACATGTTGGTGTGGCACAGCGGTACCGAAAACTGATAAGCAACAGCGGACAATGAATAAAAAGCCAAACACTGACAAAAGTAAAGAAAGACAAATCCATGATTGTTCGCGAGATATTTTGGTTTACCGAAATCTGCTTGGTTTACGAACAATCCGGCCGCGTCTCGTGGTTAAAGGTGGTGTTTCAGGTACTGCGGGAAGCGGTGCGCCAATCGAAACCTCAGATGAATCGGTTCCTGAAAAAGGAGGACTATTAGCGGTAGCAACACCCTCATCAGATGGGCGACCCCTTAATGGATTGGGCTCTAGCGCATCAATATTAAAGCAGTTCAACATGTTGGCTGGTTTCAAACGGTCTATGCATACGTTGTCGATGTTCCTGTCCAGCTCAAGAGTAAACACCTTGTCCGATCTGTGCAGGACACGATAAGGGCCTCGGTAGGGTTGTTGGAGAGGAGGTTGAACGCCATCTTGTCGGACAAACACATGCGAGCAAGATGATAAGTCAGGGGGAAGATTCGTAAGTTGTGAGGTTATGACGCGAGCACGGACAGGCTGTATATGTTTCATGAAACGACGCAAGTCAAATATGTATGCGCTAGGGCTCTGCGATTTCTCTGAAAGGTGAAAATACTCGCCCGGCAGGCGTAAAGACGTACCATACAACATTTCGCTAGATGAATAGGGGTGGTTTTCGTTAACCATAGAGCGAATTCCCAGTAAGACCCAACCCAAATTAGAAAACCAATCGGACGGGTTGGTGTGGGCTTTTAATGATGCCTTCAAGACACGATGGAAACGTTCCACGATGCCGTTGGCCTTGGGGTTATAGGAAGTGGTGTGAATGATTTTGGCCCCCAAAAATGTCATTAAGTCATGCCAGAGAGTAGAGGTGAATTGCCTGCCTCTGTCAGTGGTAATGGTTTCCGGTGCTCCATAGCGACCCACAAAATGTAACACAAACGCGTCAACCACAGACTGTGCTGTGATGTCTGGAAGAGGAATAGCCTCTGGCCAGCGCGAAAAACGATCAACGATGGTGAGTATGTAACGGAAACCTTTTGAAGGAGGTAACGGACCAACTATATCAACATGAACGTGGGCAAACTTAGAAGAAACCGGCTCGAACCTTTGAAAAGGAGATTTTGTATGTACACCCACCTTCGACTGTTGACAAGGGATGCAGGCTTTGCACCACCGTTTGATGTCATGATTCATACCTGGCCAAACGAATCTTCGTGATATTAATTCTCGACTGTGTTTGATACCAGGATGGGAAAAGGAATGCAGTGTCTCAAATACCTGCTTACGGAAAGCCTCTGGTACTAGGGGTCGGAAGCTTCCTGTAGACATATCGCCTAGAAGTGAAACGCCATGTTCGGAAATTGGACGGTGCTCAAGTTGCAATGAGTGGTCTCCGGTTTGGAAACCAGTAAGTGAGCGGTCGTGAGCTTGGGCCGCTGCCATGGCTAAAAAATCCGTAGCTGGCTGTCCCCCAAAAATTGCGCCAACTGCACGTGACAAACAGTCAGAAACTAAATTATCTTCCCCTTTAATGTATCGCACGTCACTTGTAAATTGAGAGATGAAATTTAGATGACGTAGTTGTCGAGGAGATGAATGGCGTGAACGTGTGAAAAGGGCGTGGCAGAGGGGGGCGTGATCGGTATATACAATGAATTGCCGACCATCAACAAAATAGCGGAAATGACGGATCGCGAGATATATTGCAAGAAGTTCACGATCAAAAGTCGAATAATTGCGCTGGGCTTGCGAAAAGGTTTGAGAAAAGAATGCCAGCGGTTTCCATGCATCACCGTGCTTCTGTTGCAACACGGCACCACAACCTGTCTCACTTGCATCAACAAAAATAGCAGTGACAGCATCAGGTATAGGATACATGTAGTGGTTTTAAAAACCACTGAAGCCGTTAAAACGCGAAGTCTTTTCCGGTCAAATCGAAGAACGTAGCCGTCCGAACAAAGGCAAAGCCGAAGCGACAACGAAGCGCAGTAACAACAACAACGCAGCGTCAACAACGACGAGGACAAAGAACGAAGAACTTTTCCCGGTACGAACATTTTTATTTTTATCATATTTTGTGTTATAGTGTTGTCATTTTGCTCTGGGCCATATATATTTTTAAATCTTTTGTATAATACCCATATTACCACTTTTACTTCTCATCAATGCATAAATTACCCGGCCCCTTTTATAATTTACGCAACCGTAAGGTAAAAACTATGGACCATGATGAGCTGACGCATGTGTCCACAATCTCTGTTACAGCTACAACTTCCCTTTCCAATCCAGACGCGTATCCTTCCTCTTCGTCCGCTCTCCGTTTGTCTTCCAAACCTTCGTTTATGCCTCCACCTCCACCACCCACTTCGACCTCTCCACCTTTTCCCTTTTCTGGCACCGATATCGATTACCCACCTTTTTCAACGCTAGGGCAACCCTACATCGATAGAGCAGGATCATCGTCTTCGCAGCCCGTGTCCGCAACCTGTCATGCGTCTCCTTTACAGTCAACGTACGTCGAACCCCACGTTAGTGCATTGCCTGTTTCCCACGGCCATCCATCGGCGTCGCATTTCCAAGACGACCTGGCACCGAACCATAACCCGTTTGTCTCCCCGCGTCCCCCTTTATCAGGTAATCGATCAGTGGGTATCGAGACTTGGGCTCAGAATTTAACAACTCCACGATTACAGTCAGTACCTAACCAACAAGCGTCGCCACCAATCCCTAACATCACCTTGCCAACATTTTGGGAAACCGATGTCGACTTGTGGTTTGCAGCGGTTGACCAAATTTTTGCCTCAAACGGGATTTGGGATGAGCAGCGAAAGTTTTCAGTGGCATTAAATTCGCTAGACTTAAAAAGTATTCGAAAGGTCCAGCATGTTGTCCGTAACCCGGGCATGTTTCCATATACCAACCTAAAAACAACCCTGGCTAAGACATATCGACTCTGTGAAAACGATCGTTTAGACAAGTTGTTTCACAATACAGAGTTGGGCGATCGCAAACCTAGCGAATTGCTTCTCGAAATGCGCTACCTGCTCGACGCGTTCAACACCTCGGATTCTCAGAGTCAAGCGGTCTTGCGCAAATTATTTCTTGACAAACTTCCGGTTCAGGTTCGGACCATTCTAGCGGGATCGTTCGACACCAACCTAGACTTCATTGCGCTGCGAGCGGACGAAATTATGGCCGCTTCAAAATCTTCCAACACTACTAATAACCCCCAACGCTTAATCAACGAAATATTTGATCAGCATCTAAATCAGTTGGCTGCCACCATACACAATTCGCCACAACCCCAATTCGCCTCACCACAGCCCCCTCGACACCCCTGGTGTAATACCGCCGCTGGCCACTCCAGAGGACAGAATAGTAGCTCGCATAAGTTTGGAGGCCCCGGGAACCGTCCTACCTTTCACAGGCAACCCAACACGAAAAATTCTTGGCATCAGCCTTCCCGCTACAGTACCGCCGAAAGCGACCTTTGTTTTTATCATCAAAAATGTGGAATGCGCGCAAATAGATGCCAATCCCCTTGTGCATGGCGATCACGTTCGTTGCCAAAAAACGACTCAGCTCGCCACTGTGGGTCGGCAGTGTCGAGTCGCCAGTAAGTCCCGACCGCTCATTTACGGTTTTTGATCCTTCCAACAATGTCGAATTTTTAGTCGACACGGGGTCTCCGATTAGTTTGCTACCAGTTAAGGATTTCGCCTCACGTAATCACTACAAGTTTTTTACGTGCTGGCAACCAGTGGCGTACGGAGGAGCTCGATGCACGCGCTCCCCCTAAGGAAAATGTCAAACATTATTTTTAGTCATTATGATGGTAACAGTAGCAAACAAATAACCTGTTCTACAGATGCAGAATTAGTTTATCGTGCAATTTAATGGAATGCCAAAACTTCAAATGCTTAATATGGTGATGCCTCACCAGCATTCTCAATTTCCCTCAATTCATACTAGCATCTCACATGCCAGCCATTCATGATCTTTCACACAAATTAAATCTGTACTGGCTTGCCGTAGGCTAGTCTGTTCACAGTGTTTCCGGCATTGCGCTAGAATCAACATGCAGGGATAGCATTGGAGTATAATGTTAGCCTATTACAGTCAGTATAACACAAAATAACAACACGGGACAACGTTGTTTCGGGTTACTGACCCTCATCGGCCGTATGCTTATTTTCTGTATTATCCTGTAGGCTGACATTATACTCAAATGCTATCCCTGCATGTTGATTCTAGCGCAATGCGGTTAAGACATGTGAAGTGCTTTTGTGATATAGGTCAAAACCGTTGTCCCCGTATGAGGTCTATGTAGTAATGAAGCAATGGATCAATGGCATGATCTGAAATTGACCAGCAGGGCATATTTGAATTTTATGCCGGAAACACTGTGAATGGACTACCTACGGCAGGCTAGTACAGATTTAATTTGTATGAAAGATCATGAATGGCTGGCATGTGAGATTTTTTATTTGTTTTATTTGCCATATTTATCCTCCATTCACGAGAAAGCGAATTGTATCGCTATACTTTGGACGGTAAGTCCGCACTCGCTTGGGAGTTGCCTTTTTCGAGTTTTTATGGGTCACCTGTCTTCCACATGAAGGTGGGGCGTCCCGTTAAGTGCCTTGCCCAAGGACACAACAAGCGAACTTGCCGGCTTGTTCTCCACAACCTCCCCTAAATGCCGAGCGCCAAGCAGGGAAGCTGTGAATACCATTTTTTAAAGTCTTTTGGTATGACTCGACAAGGGGAATGAACCCCAGGTCTACCGACTGCGAAGCGGACGCTCTAACCACTACGCCATCGCGTCGGTCTACTACGCCATCGCGATGCTAGTATGAATTGAGGGAAATTGAGAATGCTGGTGAGGCATCACCACAGTTAGACATTGGAATTAGTTTAAGTGTCTAAAAAGACCTTGAAAAGCATTGTTTGCTTCATGTTGTTCGTAATTCTTTTTGATAAATCACTGAAGTTTACTGAAAAAATAGAGCTATACTTAACTTTGTCTAAGTGATTGCTGGGACGCTAAGTAATAAGAGATACAAAGTAATGGGTTAATAATTCAAGGTGAAAGAGTATAAACTACTAA
Source organism: Trididemnum clinides (assembly GCA_963675345.1). NCBI lineage: Eukaryota > Metazoa > Chordata > Ascidiacea > Aplousobranchia > Didemnidae > Trididemnum > Trididemnum clinides. Next base: position 40,156,590 of record OY776286.1, read on the forward strand.
CAGGACAATTTTAGATTAAAAGATATGATTGATGAGCTCTTTGAAAAGCTTGTTGCGCAGCTGCAGTGTATGCCGTTGATAATTTCTTAAATGTAGCAGTGACATAGGCTAACAAATTTCAAACAAATGATATCGTACCTCAAAAATTGTTCCACAAAACACTAAAATCGCGTATGCTACTAGATGTGTCTTAAAAGTTCTAGGACTGAAGTCAAGATAATTTTTTCTTAAATGTGATCAAAGAATCACACATTGTCCGCTTCGAAGTAATCATCTTTGAGTTAAATGCACTTTTCTATTCTTTTTTCCACGCATCAATGCGCTCCTGGAATGACTCATGAGGGATTCCCCGAAGTTTCTTTGTTACGGCATTTTTGATGGCATTCGCGTTTAAATGATGTGTTCCTTTAATGATGTTTTTAATTTTGTGGAAACGGAAAAAGTCACACGGAGCAAGATCTGGCGAATAGGGGGTTGCTCCAATACTGTAATGCTTTTCTTCCAGTTTGTCCTGGCGCATTATCGTGGTGAAGCAATCATGTGTCGCTTTCCCACAGGTCTTGCCTTTTTTCCCTCACTGAGCAAAGCAAACGTTGCAGGATCTCTTTATAAACATGCTGATTGACAGTCTGAGCCTGCGGCAGAAATTCATAATGGACCATGCCTCTGAATGGTTTCATTTCTAGTGATAGAAAGCGTTTCACACCTGGGATCACCCTCAACATCCTCAAGTCCTTCTTCAAATCTTTTGTGCCACAGAAAAATTGTCAAACGAGACAGTCTGCTCTTGGTAAACTTGTTGAAGCATACATTTAGCTTCTGGAGAAGATTTTCCCAAACGGACTAGAAATTTGAGGTTGGCTCGTTGCTCTGTTGTCATTACTAAATTGTCCAGCAAAAAAAATATAACATGTAAACCACAGTAAATATGTTACCTATTTACTTCCACCCCTGAAATCCATAATAAATGCTGCAGTGAGTTGAAATTGCGATTAAATACTCTAAAGAAGCTATTAAATAATTTGCCACTTATTTTAGTGTTATAGCTTAACTAAAGCTTACATAGAGAGCAGATTCCTAAACTTTTATGACATTTAAATGTGATTTTGCGAAATTTTTCTGGGGGAGCATGCCTCCGGACACCCTAAGATAATCGTGCCTTTTGCAAATTTTAACGCCCTCTCAACAATTCTCTGCGTGCGCTCCTGCTAGCAACTTTAGTATAGAGGCAAAATCTTTCAAATCATTTTTATCATTTGGTAGTGCAAGCCCGAAACGTTTTTGTTGTACGACGCGATGGTGTAGTGGTTAGAGCAGTGTTTCTCAATCTTTTTTGTGCTGTGGCTCATTTCAAAGGGCCACAAATTTTGGTGGCCCACTTTCATTAAAACTTTAATGTAATTATGACAATGTCACTAGAATAACCACATGATCTCATGGCAGTAAAGTTGACCTCCAAAAGAAAAAGGTCGTTTTTTCTCAAGTTCATAGAATGGCCAATTCACAACACGGCAGTAAAGTTGATTTCCAAAAAAAAGGTCATTGCACATCTAGTTCACAGGATGGCCTCTTTAGTTCTCAGGTGCTGGTCCGTATGACTGTTCTCATGGACCTGTATTGCTTAACCTTATTCGGCATGCAAACCCATTTTCAAAATACACAGACGTCCATAGCCCACCCGACTTACATGCTGTCGCTCACTAATGGGCTATGGCCCACTGGTTGAGAACCGCTGGGTTAGAGCGTCCGCTTTGCAGTCGTTAGACCTGGAGTTCATTACCTTTGTCATGTCATACCAAAAGACTTTCAAAAAGGTATCCACAGGTTCCCCGCTTGGCGCTCGGCATTTAAAGGAATTTGTGGAGAACAAGCCGGCAAGTTCGCTTGTTGTGTCCTTTGGCAAGGCTCTCAACGAGATGCTCCCATCTTTATGTGGAAGACAAGTGGCCCAGACACCTCGGAAATGGCAACTCCCAAGCGAGTGCGGACATCTCGTCCAAAAGACAGCAATACAATTCGCTTTCTTGTGGATGGATGATAAACATGGACGATAAATACAAAAACATGGACAATAAATTCAATAGAAATACGAGATTTTGCATCTAAACTTATAAGTGCGTTCCTAATTTTTTTGAAATTTATCTTTAAACTTCGGATGACCAGACGTCCCGCTTTGAACGGGACAGTCCCGTATTTTCACCTGATTTTGAGTGTCCCGACTTTTTGTCAAATGTCTCGTTTTTTAATTATTTTGTAAGACTATCGCACGGTTTCGTGAGAACCGCCTCAACATAGGAGCGCTCGATTGCCGTAAAAAAAAGCATTTAACGTCTGTTGTAGATATCAATGGTATCTTGCTGCTAGCATTAGCCGCGTATTATAATATGATGCCATAATTCTTGAATTTGCTACTTCGTAAAAGTACATACATTTTCCAGAAAATGCTCGTAAAAGCATAAAGTTCTTTCATCACATTGTAGACAAGAGTCCGCTTAGTAATCTAGGTTTTTGTCATAATTTCTGTGAGTGTATTACTTTGAGAGTCGTGCAATTGATTGTAGCTTATAAGTAGCCTAGGCAAAGCGAGTCCTTGTTTGGCTTTGAATAAGACTAGCCTAGTTAGCATGATATTATGATATGAAATCTCTAATTATTGCAATGAAGTAGTCTTTGGTTCATTCTTACTTTTTCTAATGGTTAAACGAATACTTTTGTTATCTATAGCCTATCGTTCAGTGCTCATTTAGTTGAGATTTAAATTTAGTTTTAGAGTATAGTTGAAGCACATAAATGTCAAAAAAGCGCAAGTGTACGTTTGATGACGATCTCCAGAAAGAATTCAAGTTTATCAAATTTGATAGGCTGGGTAAAGATGGAACTAAAGTTGTATGTCAGCAATGTAACGCCCATTTTGCTGTTTCACATCGAGGAAGGAGCGACATCAATCAACACCTACAAAGTCAAAAACACAAGGAAGCTGAAAAAGCTATTGCTTCAGCGGGAAACATCGGCTGTGATGTTTCCCGCTGAAGCAATAGCTTTTTCAGTTAACATCGGCTGTGATGGCAGTGAAAGCCGTAAAATTGCAGCAATCGAAGCTGTCATAGCCTATCATGGTGGGGTCATGATCAAAGCTTTCGTGCCAATGACTGCTTGTCTAATCTAATAAAGAACACTGTTGAACCTGAGTTTTCTTCAGCACGTACTAAATCGCAAGCAATAATTTGCAATGTATTGGCTCCACACGTAATGTCAGAAGTGATAGAAGATTTACATGAAGCGAAGAGCGTTACACTCAGTTTAGACGCTTCTAATAAAAAAGACATCAAACTTTTTCCAATTCTTGTGAGATGTTTTTTACCAAATAGGGGAATTGTAGATGAATATTATAGATTTTGTTTCCTTACCTGGTGAAACATCTGATTTGCAGCAGGGATGTGGAAGCGGTTATCTTTCGACCGCTTCTGATCCCGCTTCCACACCTATCGCTTCCGCTTCCATACCTATCGCTTCCGCTTCCACCAACAAAAAACGAGAAAACGACTATTGACAATTTTTTCAACTTTTGTGGGTCTGTAGCCTGCTTTCTTCTACACTTTATCATTTTGAGGGGACAAAAATCTTCATTTATTGCTATTACTTTACCTAGTTCGCTTAAGTTTATTGTTCCAAACTACTCTGTGTTTCTTTTTATTTAGATATTCGAAGTCGTGTTAAATGTAAAACAGTGCTTTCAATCGATCGGGTCACCTCCTCTGACCTCCTTCCCCTCAATAACCTTGACATACCTACTCTTTTTCATCGCTCCTCTGGCAGTCGCTCCTACCCTGACATTTTCTTTGCTTTTTTCTCTCTCGCCCTATCTTGCTCCTGGGAGGTGCTTCAGAACCTGTGTTTTGATCATCTACCAATTCTACTATCCGTCCCTCTTTTTCCGGTCTTTCGCCCCAACGAACGTCTCCCTTCCTTGAATTTTCGGAAAGCTCGTTGGAATGACTTTGCTTTTTACTTTGGCTCTCACTGTCCTTCTGCAGAGGAATACTCGTCTCTTTTTCTTTCCTTTGCTGCTGTTCTCTTTACTTCTCTGACACTGAATGCCCTCCTTACGATCTGGTGCTCTGGACAGACGGCTCTGTTCCTTTTCCTTTTGGCAAAGACGGCTCTGGCGTACTTGCCAACTGCCTGTGGCATCGAGGCCACCCTTTTCTTCTCAGCAGGCCCAGTATGCTCAAGTTTGTCTGCTGAAGCCTGCGCCATTGTGCAAGCTCTTTGCTGGTCTCGGCAGCACCATCAAGTCTGCCACTTCTCTTCTCTTCTCCTCCTATCTGACTCTCGCTCTGTCGTCGCCACCCTGTTCTCTCCTCCATCTTTCCTTTTACCTCAATCTCTGTCAGAAACTGTTTTCTCTCTTTTCCAGTTCTATCAGACTACAATGGGTCCCCGGACACTCGTTTCTTCCGGACGACGATGCGGCTGATGAGCTGGCCAGACGGGGAGCGCAACTTGTTCCCTCAGTAATCCCTTGTAGTCACTCTTCTCTTATCTCTGGTATCCACTTTTTTTTTCTCGGTCTGGAGGCGTACTGTCTCATCTAAATTCTTTGACACACAGATTGCCTCGATTTCCACCGAGGAACTTATACTTCCTCGTCATGCTCGCTGTGTTTTCTCTCGCCTTCGCTGCAACGGACACAGCCTTCTCTTAACTTGTTATCTCTCTTGAATTGGCAAAATCGAAAATCCTTCCTGCAGCGCTTGCAGACACCCATCCCAAGACACCTCTCATCTCATTCTGCACTGTCCAGTTACGGACTCTTTGCGTCGCTCGCTCTTTGGCAATTTTCTGTCTCTTTACGATAGGGGTGGGCAAACTTTTTAGCCGGAGGGCCGCATTGACCATTTCGAGGGTGGTCGAGGGCCAGGGCTTGTTGTCTCGTATGTAAGGCTTGTTGCATGCTATGGAAGAAATTGCATTAGCTCACAACTTTGCGAAATCTTCTGGCAGTGTGGTATCTCAGCGCGCAAAATCGGTGGTGTTTCTAAAAAAAAAAAAGGTGCTCACCTTTTCATAGACGATAACTGCCTGATTGGGGGCAATTGTAGGCTCTGACGCATTTTCCGTCTAAGGTAGAGGCGATTACCATTTTTTTAAGGACGTCGTTGCTTTTGCGCCTTGTCAATTCCCTTGTCGTATTTATTTCCAAATGGCAAAGTTTCAAAAAGTGTTCGCGGGCCGCACAGAATGCTCTCGAGGACCGCATGCTCTCGAGGGCCGTAGTTTGCCCACCCCTGCTCTACGACCTCTGTCTCAGGCCCTGGGGAGTTTCCCTGCTTCTGGGGCTCCATGGTCTTCCGCCATCAACCCATCCCTCGGAAGGGGTCAGGTAACAACAACAACAACAACAGCAAAGCTGAAATTACAGACGCAGATGTTACAAAGGAAGTTAGCAAATTCAGACGTTTCTAAAGTTGTAAACAGAATTACGTCACAATCTGCAACTTGTTATTCTAAGATTTCAATACTATTTATATACACGGAACACCACTACATATAAGAAATTAATACCGGTATACTGAAATAAATACTAGTTATAAACGAAGAATCTTCGTGGTCCCCTCACGGAACCCTTAAAACTCACGTTACACAACTGCATGTTTTGCGAAACCCCAGTTGAAGAGCACTGATGTGGAATGATCAAGTTGTTTCCGTCGTTAAAAATTTCTTTTTCAACGTTTTCAACCCGCTAATCAAGGTTAGTTAAGTTTAATCAAATCATCATTTTATTAGCTGCGTTTCATTGTCCAAACTACCTTTTTCTTACCCATAATCGACATAAAATGTGATGCTAGTTATACTTTTTCTTGTTCTCTCGCGCTACTGATATCGCACATTCGTTCAGACTCATTGTGCAACTTCACCGTTTAATCCACATTGGGAAACGGACAAAATTTTTTCGCCAAGTTACTCTTCAAGTCAAATAACCTATGTGGAAGCGGAAGCGGTAGATTTTTCGCGCTTCTGCTTCCGCTTCCACAGAAATAGGACCGCTTCCACCCCTTCAACATCCCTGATTTGCAGTGTGATATGCTGAAAGAAGTAATTCAAAAATTCTACTTGCGCAACAAAATTGTTGCTTTGTGCGCAGATAACACGAACACCAATTTTGGTGGCTGTAGAAGACTTGGCAAAAACAATGTATGAAAGAAAGTTGAAGCTGAACTGGAGAGAGAAGTTATTGGTATCGGTTGCGGAGCAAACACAATACACAATTGCTTGCGGTGTGCTGTTGACTGTTTGCTAATCGATATTGAATGTTTTGCTGTGAAAGTGTGCAAATACGTTTATATTGAACTGAAAAGCTTTTGCGAATTTGCAGGAAACAATTACAATAAATTGTTGCAAGATAAAAATACAAGATTTTTGTCCTTGGGTCCATCAATAGAAAGAATCTTAAGCATGTTTGATGGGCTTCGTGCATATTTTCTTTCTCAAGAAAAATGCCCAGTCATGCTGAGAAACATTTTTCAAAATCCCTGTTTGAAACTTTTGCTAGAGACCAAGAGACCTTTTCAAGCATGCATTGGGGAGATTGAAAAAGGCAACATTTCAGCTACAGATGTAGCTATAACCATTGAAAACTTGTTGAACAATTTAAAGTTAAAGAACAAGAAAGATTTGTAACTTCGGATGTGAAAAAGCAACTTGAAATTTTTGTGGAATCAGTAGAAATTGCTGAAGAGAAGTTTTTTGAAGTAGTTGAATAAATGGATATGCAGCTTGGGAAACACGGATAAGTTCAAGTGGATTCTTTTAAATAGGACGCCTGCTTGGAAGGAGATTGGTGACAGTATTAACCACGAAATCCTATTTGTGTACAAGCCGAAGAAACTCGTTTATTTGATCGGTGGGTCTTAATAAAACTTATAGCTGAGAGGCAGGTTGATAAGTGGAATGAAAAAAACCTTCATGTGTCTGATAGATGGTTACGCATATTTTGAGAAATGTGCGAAAAACATTTAGATTTTCAAGACTTTTGTAATGTTATAGGATTTATCCTTTGCCTTCCAAGAAGTACAGCTCCTGTCGAGAGAATATTTTCTGTTATGAATAGTATGTGGACAAAGGAGAAATCGAGATTAAGTGTTGAAACAACGAACGCAATGCTAATCGTGAGACAAAACAATGACATGGAATGCGACAAGTTTTATCACTAAGTCTTAAAAAATGTCAATATGCTGCGAAAGATCGTTTCATCAGAAAAACATAATGGATGATTTGATCAGCGGTAGAAACTTTAAACTGAAACATTTTTGGTTTATTTTTCCTGTTTAATATTCGGTGTCTTTAGTCTCCGAGCGTCGAGATATTATGTCTTTATTCAAAATATGAGACAAAATTGGTAAGGCAGCCCTTTGATTTTGTTGTATCGTTGTTGTAATGTTGTATAGTCGTACACTTTTCTGCTGAAAATTGCATTTACATAGCAGCGCTATGATTTTTCTCTTTTTATTTTTTTACACGTTATAAAGATTAACTGATTTTAGAGTTACCACTGCAATACAAGCCTTATTCATGTTTCAGACCGATTCCCTTTTCACTTTTAATCGATTAGCATTGTTTAGCGATGAGCTAGGACAAGATTGTAACTTGTAATCATACAATCTTTCCGCGTTCGGCTGTTTTGTACGGTAAGGAACTGAGCTAATGAATCTCGCACTTCTCCGTTTTTTGTTTTTTTTTCTGTCAAAATGTCCTGTTTTTGTCAGAATTTAATCTGATCAGCCTATTTCAACTACAAACCGTAAACTCCACTTCCTAGCCAGCAGCAGTTAATAAAGCAGCAGACTTATTGTTACTGGTACCGGTATAGTTGTAGAAGTGAGCTTTAAACTGTTGTTATCGCACCATTGCCCATTTTTTAACTAACCGATAATCGAACTGCAGCCCTGAGAACAAGAGTCTTATTGCACGTATTGTTTTGTCGCGCTTGACTTTGTTACAATTATCTAGTTCCACACTCTGACTTAAGCACACAAAACACGTGGCTTCAGGCTCTTACTAATTATGTATATAAAGAAAAAAAAGAAATGACTTTAAATTCTCTTTTTGGTTTTGAATTTTGCTGGTTCAATCGTTGGAGGATAAAATTCTAGTCAATTTTCTCGCGCTGGCCTATTCGAAGTTTTTTATTGTTATTCTGTCAATATATCCATTGATTTTACTGTTTGATTTTAAACTGGTGGTTGGATAGAGAACAGTGCGAGGAAGGTCCTGGCCGTCCGCCAGTGACACCTATAATAGAAGATTCATCCCCTTCGAATGGTGAATCCTTACCAACTGTCGAGATGAGAGCATAGATAAGCCTAGCTTAGGAGCACAAAATTATGATTTATCAAACATCGTTAAACGAATCGATTGCAGTTATTAAAAATATCTCAAAAAACTAAACAATGGCAATGAAGTGTTGGATGGACTCGAGTCGTGGTAAATAGGCTTGGTTCTACTCAAGCCTCGACATCAATGACTAGGGACTCAAACTTAAGCGACTAGTTCCCAACACTGGAAATTTCTAGTAGTCTTACCAGCACTGTGGTGCCGAAAATGCTGATGGTAAGCTTACCAATGCCAAACGTGGGGGTTGATTCTACAAGAATTATTGGAATAATTGGTCGCTAACAGTTTAGGACATCGTTTGAGGTTGAGCTGCCAATACCTTTTTTAAAAGTGTACTTTTTTTGGGTAATTTTAAACAAATTAAGTAGCCTACCGTAAATCTGCTGTTTAGCAATTTTGGAAAATTTGTGGAACTTCAAGTTTAATGAAAAATTCAAAAAAGTAATTTTCCTAATGCAGTCGCGTTGCAAAAGACTTTTCCTATTTCACGAGTAAATAGGTATCGGAATTGTCACAAAAAATTTCTTAAAATGGTTGCCATTGCCATTTTCGCAATTTTGATCTCATCTTACTTCTTTGCCATCCGAACCTTATCTCACCTGAAAATTTGTCATCATCAAAAATTGTAAACAAGCTTAACGGTTTTGGCGATTCATTACTGATTTAAAAAAGTTGAAAAATTGAATTTATTTTTGCAATAAAATGGCTTTTCTGTCTTTGGAAGAAAAAAGAACTAGAAAACTACAAAAATAAAAAAACATAGTAATTTTATTTTTTATGGGTATAGTTTGCTTCCATCATACTTACATAAAATTTTGGAAATGTTTGTCTTATACATTGCTGCCTAAAACGAACTCATTGGTTGAAACAGTTGGTACAACTTCCCAACAGGTTTCAACAAAATCGTTTTTGAAGCAACACTTTTTAATTTCGTTCCACCAAAGACTTTGACACATTATTTTTGTCAAAAGACTATCGATACTTTTTACCCTGATGTTACTCACTTGAAGGGGAGCATGGCTTGCTGGGCCTTAGCCTGGGCCAGGAAACATAAGTGAATCCATGATGCATCGTATGTCAAAATACGAACAGAAAAAGTGTGAGTTGTCCTATTACTTAATAGTTTATTTCTGTGAGCGCATCAATCGTTGCGTAGCTAAAAAAAACACTGAGACTTACTTTTTCCAACTTTTCTGAATCTGATGAAGGAATAATGATATTTTTAGAAACCAAGTTCGCTTTGCGTTGGAAAAACCGAAAACTCCAAAAAAATAATCATTTAACAAAGTAAAAGAACACAAAAGTCAAAGAATATACTTTTGACAAAAAAAAATGAAGATCTTGTTTTGAAAATTAACTTTTTGAAAAGAATTATTTTACTGCTTTTGGCCTAAAACCAAAGTGAAGATTTTTGGTTTTGAAGATCAACTTTTAGAAAGCGACCATTTTGCTCATCTTCAAAATTTATGTGAGGAAACTTTCAATATTTTGGGGAGGAATTAAAATGATGTGGGCGGCTGCAGCTCTCCAGTGCTTTTCTGCTGATGGTTCTTTTGTATCTAGGCTGTATAGTAAATAAAAAGGATTTTGGCAACAAATAGTGGCGTGTCAAGGGGGAGGAAGCACGGGGCACCCTGCTCCCGGACCCACCATCTCAAGAGGCCATTACATTAGCAACTTTTGCGTTTCAATAGCATCATGCTTTTTTTCAGTTGCTGAATTTCACTGCGAATGTGTACGATGATGAACTTTATTTTCCAGTGGAGCTACTTTTTTAGTCATTAGTTAGATTTGTACATTTGTTGCCGTCACGTAGTTGACCTATGTTGTGCTGTTAGTTACTTCTGTGTTGTTTTTCAAGCTGGTAAGCAAATATTGACGAGAAGTGTATTGAAGAGAACTTTTTTCCGTTTTAATGCTATGCAAATATAAGCCACATTATCGTAAGCCTACTTGATTGCACCACGCTGATAGGGGGGCCAAAATTATAGAGGACCCCTGACCCACATAGATCTTTGCACAACGCAGGCAGCAATGATTGGTCTTCATTAAAATCACATGATAATCAAGATGTGCCCATATGAAAATCAATTTGCAAGGATTTTTTTGCTTACAGAGAACTCCAACAGCGAGAAGCTCATCAAAGACGTAATTGTCAAGCATGATCTTGTAGAGAGGGTTCTCAAACTAAGGGCCATGGACCGGACAAACCAGAAAGTTACTTTAGTGCTTCGTGTTAAAAAAAGTTTAAGAACCCCTTTGCGCCAGAAAACTCGAAAGCAAGTTTGACTGACTGGTCAGTTGTTTATAACAGCTGTAACGATACTGAGAGTACAATAACACAGCACAAAAATATTTGGTGATGAGTGATTTTATTAAATGAAGCCAAAGAAGCGCAAAGTTAGGATAAATAATCTAAACAAAAAAACTGTAGTCTACTCATAATTGCGTCGGTGAGGAAAGAAGTAAATGGTGAAGTGTAAGTGTCAGGCAATATGCATTACAAACATTAACACAAATAAAAGTACAACATAAAAAGCTTCACTTTTATGCAAAGAATGAAAAAAAATGTTGTCCGGTTTTAAAACGCAGTGTTCAGAGAGGTATCTGTCAATTTTCAGCTCTGAAAAATCTATCGGTGATCAGTCAGAGCGATTTTCTTTACTAGGGCCTACGTGCCGCGTTTCAAAAATCGTCTTTGTCCAAAAAACCTTCACAGAAATTTTGTTTCAGAAAGAATCACACGACACTCTGTATTCTTTTCGCACACTAGCTTTTTAAAATAATTGAAAAAGTAAATACCCAGGAGCAATTCCAGAATAAACATTAGAATAATCTATAAACAGAGACGCAATAAGTTATCAATCAAGTATAGTTGCCGGATTTCGGCGCTCAATATCTTATCGCCAGTGGCAACGATCATTCAGCACAACAAGTTAAGGTACAGAGTTACTTGAAGTGAAAATACAGGGATTGAACCTGAGAAGTCTTGAACTTTCTCACAATCAAAATCATTTCACATCCAGTAACAACACGGTGCAGACAAAGCGCAAATGGCAGTATAAGCAAATGCCTTTTACACAATTTTAAAACCGCGGTTATCATTGGAGGCAATGTTGGTGGCATCCACACGCCGAATGTGTTGAAAAATCGACATTCTTATGACTTGCTTGCAACCAATTATCTTGCAAAGTTTACTTGCCGGAATCGGATTGAACAGCGACGCAAAAAATTTAGCCATGCAATACTTATAGGACTTGAATAGGGATACTTTGATCAATTTTTGAAAACAAGCTCATTCGTCGTTTCGGGTTTGATTCCAAAACTAGGGTAACGCCAACACCAGCATTCTACAAGCAACTAACAGGAATCCACCATTGCTAAAATTTGTCCTGTGTCAAGAGATTTGATAATTGGGTCGTCTAATTTTTTTAACATCGTCATTGACTTATGTGGCCTACTCTAAACTACTTTTGAGTTTTGAGAAAACACTTTTTCCACGTAAAGCTTAATTGAAACTACAACATTTCTATAATAGTGCGTGTTCGACATATTTCCGTTTCAAATAAAAAGCCAAGACAGAAAATTTATCTTCATTCTGATAAGCAACCGAATTATTTTCCCCTCAAAGTAAAACATTTGCTAAGTTTTTGCACAGCGTATACTCTATCAATAAAGAAAAGTGAGGTGTCAGCTACGGCAGATTACAGTGGAAATACCAGCGATGCAATAAAATATGATCTATACAATTTAACGAAGCAACGTTTGATGGAATGAATCGTTCTGTAAAATAAAAAGTTAGCGGGAAACTGTTGAAGCAACAAAGTTCGTTACAAATTCCTGTTTTCTTAAGACTACGATGCTTTTGAAAGTATTGAGCAAAAACTTTTTTCCTTCTTAGGAAAAGTGTCAAAAAAGTAACGTTTATCTTTTTGACAATTACCCCAAAAAAAGCATTTGAAAGATATTTTCAAAAGTGATCTTCAAATCTTGCGTCAGAAATCATCTTTTCAAATGTCTCTACGTTAGGCAGCAACTTGAAGATGCTTATTTAAAACAGCAGTTATAATAGAAAATAGAACGATTAAGCATGCTAATAATATCAAAGATGCGTTCGATTACACGTCTCCATTAAGGACAAAACAAGGTCTTCAGTTAGAGATGAGGCCTGTTTTAAAAACGGCTTCAAAAAAAGTCCTTAGAACGGCTGAAGCGGCTCTAGAATAAGCCCAAACAGCCAAGCACTAAGACAATGGCCCAGTTACTTCTTTTGTTGCCACTCGTTGGTGCGTGATGCACTTTACAAGAAATTTCAGAAAAAAGACTGAAATACAATTGCAGTTGCACGGACAGTTGTTACGTAAACTTGCAAAACCTGGCGGTTACAAGACTTCACCTTTGCAGCAAGGTTCTTAAGCAGCTGCTGCCAAGTTTCTTGATTTTTGACTTCCCTCAATGATTTTGATACCTCCTTAAGGATCCGAGTCCCCAAGTAGAAAACCGCCGCTCCTCAGCAACGATTCAGTAGTTATTTATGATAAAATGGTAAATATTTTGTCAATGGAACCAAATCCTGCTTCTATTCTTATTATCGCTGAGTAGTATCCACACAAATTTCTTTGATCGGACCTTTATTGAGGCTGAATATACGAGAAAGAAAGTCGTGTGCTTGTAGTTACTACTCACTGCTAGAGAAAAAAGAGGCAGGATTTAGTGATACTTAAATACCGGCTGAACAAATTTATCAAATATTTACCGTCTCAGTTACTGCTCGGTCGAACGATCGATTCGTTGTCAGAAAGCATTGACTGGCGAGAGCGAATATCACTACTTTTACTACGCTGTGGTTCCTCATCACAATCGGGTATAGCAGATGGTAGTGAAGGCTCGTCTATATTAACGGTGGCAGAATGGGGGCGAGATTGAATTTCGCCACTGACGCGTGACGAAGAGCGATTCAAGTCATCGAGGCCTGAAGGTAAAGAAAACTCTTTGTTCGCTGTCGATCCGCGGGACAGGTTGGTTGAACGAAGCGAGATAGCGGATCCAAATTTAGACAACTCTTCTTTCAACATTTTCTCCATCTCGCTCTGACGTAGATCTTTGCTAGAGCGACCATTTCTCTCATTCTAAATAACGCCAGTGTGTAAATAAAACTGTAGTTTGTCATAACAATCAACTACTACAGGGGCGTATTCAGAAATTTCAAAGAGGGGGGGGGGGCCGCAATTTAAAACTTGGACAGTTAAAACTTTTTGGTGGGACAAGCTTTTTTGTTTGTATCAGCTTATGCAGGGCTTCGCCTTCCAACCTGTGCGTTTCACTACATTTCACCATTTGATACTTTTATTTTCTTTATATTGGTGTATCTAAGCCTTCGGTAGTTTTCTGCGTTTGCTCAGTGTTGCAGTTTGACGCCACACTTTATTTATCTCGGACTCCAATAGTCCATGTCACAAAAAACGTCAAAATAAAACACACGCACACAAGCAATCAATTACACCCACACAGTTTCCTCCCGCTGAAAAAATTAACTAGTGCAACCAGCATTACCGGGGAGCTTCTTCAGAAAACGGTAGATGTTAGTAGTGTAATATTAACTAAGGGGAGCGAAACGTTAAATTTGAAGAATAAATTGTCGAAAAAACGAATTGATATGGTCGAAATATTGTCACGCTCGACATACAAGGAATGCCTGCAATATTTAACCTAACTTTTTGTATTAACTTCGGTAAATCTCGGTACCAAGACTGCAAACTTGAAACCGTAACTGGTTTGTTCATTTATTTCTCTCCTAGCATTGTTTTCGTTAGTTACGTCAAAGTCATAAATTTGAGTACATAAATCTCACACAATATTGAAGTTAACGACAAATCGTGAGCTATCAAAACTTTAAAAGTTTTTCACAAAGAAATTGATTATGCACTTACTCAGCGGGGGGCGAGGTCCCAGCGGCCCCCATGTACTAGTGGAGTTCAAAGTTCTATTCCGGCAAAATCTTAAACTAATTTGAACCTCGCATTTATTTTGACTGGCTTGTTGCTAAGAGTAGCTTTACCACAAATTAGCCTGAGCTAAATGTATTCTATTTCGGAAAAGGGAATTTTTTCTAATATTTGAGAAGCCAAAAAATTATGATATTCACAGTTTTTTTTCTGTACGTAGGCCTAAGTGTATGTACGTTTCAGCTCTTCCATAACTACAAGGCGTACTAACGTGAAATCTGGCACATTTGATCAATAGCCCGTGGTAAGTGCTTTAGGGGAATGGCGACGTCACGATGGAGTCATCATCTAAATTAATTAAAAATTTTTAAAATCCGTATCTCTGAACCAGTGGTTCTCAAAGTTTTTTCGATGAGATGCGTTTGAAAAAATTTGCCAGACGCTCTCTTGTTTTCTTTATTTTACTGCTGACAGCCTTGGTATTTATTTGTTTCGTACCAATTTAAGTGAAAATTGATTCTTAAGTGACGACTCAGTAATTACAACAGTGTATTAACAACACTTTTGTAAAGATACATGTGACAATGCTTGTAAGAAAAAGTAAATAGGGAGTCGACGTTAAGAATTCTTCCAAAGGAATAAAATTGGGGATTATTGGCTCAAAACCAAATTATTGTGCGAGGATCTTGGAAAATTACCACGACACACCTGAGCGTCGCAACGCACAGTTTAAGAACCCAGGGCCGGATCAAGCAATGGGCAAACTGGGCAATTGCCCCGGGCCCCGCGCTTTTTAGCGCTATTAACTATTGAACTGAATTGAATTAAAATAAATTTATAGCCTTATAACCTACATTATCAGCAAACTTGAACTGAAGAATCTAAATATTTACCTACCGGTACAGTTATTACTTGTACGAAAAAAAATTAAAAACAGACTTTCAATGACAAAGTAACTGTGACGTCACAGTAAAGACTGGTACAATCAGTGGTGTACTGCTAAATAATAAAGTAGGTGGACGGTTGGAACTGATTTCAAATCTTATGGTCTGAGAGACATGCACAACGCACACTTCGCTACAGCGCAAGGAGGGAAGCATAGACAACATATAATTGAACTGTTCGCAACAAAGAGTACACTAATTAAAACAAATTTATTTAAAAAAAGTATTTTTGAAAACATGTTTTAGAAACAATAAAATATAAAAAATTGGAATATTAATAAAATGTGCCTTCAGTCAAGCGTTTTCTAAAAAAAGTAAGTGGGCGGCGATCCCCCTTCAATACATTCCTGGGTATAATAGCATTTAAATTAATGGCTGCGAACAACTGTCAAATGTTAGAGCAGTTATAAGAAATCTTAGACGCCATTACAGCCCTCAAGGAAAATTTTGTTGAGTTGAGACGACTGTTACAAGATTTTACGTTGGATGACAATGAAACAAATAAAACCAAATCGGATTCATCATATTTGAAAAAGAGTACAGATGTCTTAGAAACAGCCATATTATGTGTTTTATGGCACAAAATCCTTCAAAGGTTTCACAGTTTAAGCAAAAGTCTACAGCGTGCTGACATGTATTTAGGAAGTTGCGTAGCACTTTACAATGGAATCAAGTTTTTGCCAGCATTTATGGGATGAATTTGATACAATTGAAAAGGATGGTTTGAAACTCACACCCGGTATACAGAAAACCTATGTGTCTCCAAACAAACGAAACCAAAAAATGAAGAAGACTTTTGATTATGAAGGAGAGGACACTGGATGCACTAGAGCTTTGGAAGATGCTCGAGAATCCTTCGTATTGGAACTTACCTTCCAATCGTTGATACCTTAATTGCAGAAGTAAGAAGACAAAAATCTGTGTACTGCATATTGCAACAAAATTTAATTTTTTGCTGAATCTGAACACTTGGGCTATCTGTGATATAGAAAATGCAGCAAGTAAGTCGTTAAAAGTATATGCAAGCAATTTGGATAGCGACTTTCCTTCAGAAGTTGTGCACTTCGCTTTTCATTTAAGTTCATCTCTTGATCTTGGTTCGAAGACAAATACTGCGCAAGCACAGCTATCATATTTGAAAGAGAACTGCTAAATTCAAACTTTTCCAAATGTGGCTATTATTCTTTGTATATATCTGACCTTGCCTGTTGCAAATACGGAAGGTGAACATTCTTTTTCGGCATTGAAAAGAGTGAAAAACTATTTGTGCTCATCTCTGACGCAGGATCACGTCCGTGATTTTTGTATTATGGCCATCGAAAAGAGTTTCACCAAATCTATGAGCTTGAGGGTATTATTGATAAATTTGCAGCAGCGAAATGCCGAAAACACCAACTGTCTTAGCTTTTTCTGTGTTGCACCCTCTGCGTTGTTTATTATATTTTCTGTGTTGCTTATTTTTGCCCCGTTAATGAAACAGTGCGAAAATTTTATTCTATATTCAACCTTTTAAAATAAATTTCAAAGTAAATTTTAAACAAAATTAATAAAATTTAATTTTCTTGATAAATCAAAATAACAAATTAGACTCAGCCTCTTTGATCTAAATAAATAATATTCAAAATAAAAATTTGTTTTTTAGTTTGAATTTCTATCAAACAAAACACAAATAACGCAAAAAAATTAATTTTTAGTTTAAAATAAATACTGTACAGTTTAATTAACCCATTTATACTTCACCCATTTTAAATACCAAGGATTACGTCAGGAACACCCTATTCCCGGAAGGTAAGAGCTTATTATGTCTTCTATTATTAGGATCTACTAAATTAGTGCTCCCAAACGTTTTCGAGCGCGACCTAAATCTAAGTTAGTTGTTTTCGCGTTCCATAATTTAGGGGCCCCGCACTCTTATCTGCCCGGGGCCACGCGATCTCTTAATCCGCCCCTGTAAGAACCATTGTTCTTAACTGAAGAAAGCAACCTTTTGCGTGACAAAAGCAGCCAGCACCCGCTCTATCACCGGAAAACATTTTACCCTTCTTGAAGAGATATGACGTCATGATGAACCATTTTCTAGAATTTGTTTTCTTGATTTTCTCAAAAAGTTCTAGGCGTAGAAATGCGGTACGGGGAGCCTGCCTATGAAGCAGGGTCGGGGAGCCGTAGCCACCCCTATGGCTGGAGCTGAAAGTGAAACTCTGGTGGTGGTGGAGGATCAACAGAGCTTCAAGCCTTTCGCAATATCAAGCTATCTATTGGTCTCTAAAAATTTTATTAACATTTGCTTATTTTAATTATTATTCAATTTTTCATTTTTCCAATTTGACGGATCGAAATAACTTAAAAAATCAAACATACCAATCGTCTACCTTATTCTTACAGTCAAAGTATCCCAGAAAGTAAAATATTCATATTCTCGAAGCTTTTCGGCTGAAACTTCTTCCTTTTCTATAGGGCGACATCTGTTGCAAAACCCGTCATGTGCACGTGAATGTAACGATGGCAAATTTTCCATTCTTGCTCAAGGTCGTACTGCTTTTCATCTTCCAACCCTTGAAGCCACTTACATCAAAACATCCAAACCAAATTTATGTAAGCAAAAGGAATTCGTGTACGGCTTAAAAATCGCACATTAGTTTCCGTTCTTTTCTCTTGTTCGCTTCCTTTACTAATCACGATAGAGCCTTTTTCTTTTTCGTCAACTGTGTCTCTTTATAAATCACTCACTTTATATTTTTCACTCTATTTCTGACAGATTCTCATAAAAAGTGTCAGACACAAAGCTTCGATAATATGAATACTTTACTTTCTGCAACCTTCAAATGCTGTACCACTAATCAACTCTTCAATTAAAGTACGTAAAATGAAAATGGATTTCATTATGGTTACGCATGTTGAGTGCAATTCGCTGCATTGTAAGTTGTAACATTATGCAATCCGTCAACCACAGTCAGTGTTGACATTCTTCGTAAGTGCCGATGATAGCACATAAAAGTTAAAACAAGGTGATCGGAAATTTTTAAGTTCTAAAGTTTATAAGTAAGCATGTGCTACAAGTTAAAGTTTTGCTTTACCTCGGCCCATAGTTTACTGCCGCCTCTACGCCGGCACAAAGTACGCGGGCGTAGTCAGGCTTGAGAAAACAAACACAGACTAATTACATAGGAGAGCACAACATCCTAAGATAGATCTCTCACCTACTAGCTGATTACCGTAATCGCAAAAACAATTACTAGTTCGACCCCCTTTTTTGACTTTGTTCCACCCATAAACTTATTGAGAGAAACGGGATGGGAACAAAGATCACTTAGGCTATAGGCTTACCCCCCCAAAATCTTCCAATTATAATAACTCTTCGTTAGTGTTTCCACACTGAGCTATTTTTGACCCCGACGTTACTGACGAGGGTTTTGTGGAGGACGCCGGCTAGTTAACAAAACTAAAAATGCTTGTTTTATGTTTATATTTTTCATTTTTGACATGTTTAGCAAATTAATTTTTCACGCTCATTTGGTTTATTTTAAATGTCATATGCTACTTACTCTAAATGAAGACCTTGAGTAGAGCTCTGGTATTCTAAAGTAAGATTTAAACTACACTACTAGTCGATCCAATTCTTCAAAAATTAATAATGTATAAATAGGTTTAAAGGCAATGGAGAAGTATATGTAATGATAAATTTGAATACAAACATTAAGCAACGATAATTTGAACCAAAAATTTATAAAAACAAGCAAAGCTTTTGAAATAAAAACACTTTTTTGAGGCAGTTTTTATTCTAGTCTTTAATTCATCAACTACACGTAACTTGCAAATAACTGTATTTTCTTATACTTTTTTAACTGTTACAGCTTGCATTCCTTTCCTATCTACTGCATTAAAATGTCAACTATTTGCTGTCTTTTTCTCTGGCTTCACTTTTTTAGTTTTTTTTGCTGATTCTTCTTTCTGAAAAAAATTATTTTTTCAATTTACCTTTTTGCAAAGATTCAGCTTTACTCAAAACTCTGTGAAACTCTTGCATCAGGCAATCTGTTCACTAGTTTCGATCACCTTTGCATTTTTACCAAAAGTGGAAAAAGGACTTGAAAGGCTCGTATATTTGAGTGAAAGCAAAGGCTCATTGTTGACAAAAGATCAGGCACTAGATCACAGTTGCGAGGCTGGAAGTTAAAAGCTAGAATGAATACAGCGATACGGTGCCCCGTTTGAAGGCACTTTACTGCGATGTGCCGTTGTTGATTTGCAGCAGGATGAGTTGTAGTGGTTGCTGAAAGTTTTGCCGTGATCAGAGAATAAAAATAAGTAAACTACACAATATTCACCTCATTGACACTGCTAAGTAAGCGATTCACAGATTCTCTTCGTTTAGTTTTCGCTCGTTCCATGGCCTCCAGTTTAACAATCACGGCTTCTATCTTGCTTACCACTGATCCGATACTTTGCTCCATCCGCTCCACACGACTGTTGACGCTATATTAAAAAAATGTTGAAAAAGTTTTTAAAGTAAACACAGAGCACATCCAGCTGTCAGCTTCCGCACAGAACAAAAAATTTGTCGTAACGTACTCATTGTTGGTAACATCGCACCTAAATGAAAAAGCTCAAGTAACCCCGTTCTTATGTGTTGTGGTTACCCCTTCTCTTCATTGGGATGGAAACATGGCGGGGAACGGTTTTCCAGATGCACGCCGCAAATCTAATCAAATTAGGCCAGGGAAAAAGCGGCAGCCATTTCGAACTAGTCATGGTTGCAAACAAGGATGTGGAAGCGGTTATTTTTCAAACGCTTCCGCTTCCACACCTATCGCTTCCGTTTCCACCAACAAAAAACGAAAAAACGACCGTTGACGATTTTTTAAACTTTTGTGGGTCTGTACCCTGCCTTCTCCTACACTTTATCATTTTGAGAAGACAAAAACCTTCATTTATTGCTATTACTTTACCTACTTCGCTTGAGCTTATTATTTCGAACTACTCTGTCTTTGTTTTTCTTAGATATCAGAACTCGTGTTGAATGTAGAACAGTGCTCTTCAATCTTTTTGTCATCGCGGAGCCCCTAATGTACTTTCGCGTTTGTCACGGAACTCCCACTAACCAAAATTTAGAAATCACGAACTGCTTGCAAGAAAATCAAATATTTCGTTACTACAATTCAAAAAATAATTAAACACTTCAACAAAGACAGTTATTACAAGTTCCTTTACTACTTACAACTACTTTTACAACGGTTAACCTAATGCTTCTTAGATCTAAATCGTATGACCACATATCACAGCTCTCGATAATAACCTGTCGTCACAACAACAAATTACACCGTATAGCGCTGATTTTCCCTCTCTATTCTCAACTAACTCTGACTTTGAGTTAACTTTAACTCTAATCATCATTACCTTCTGTCCATCCTCAAAACACGTATTGACTCCGATTTTTTTAAATAGTGAAGTGCGAAATTTCTGTCGTATATACAGTATGTGCATGTAAAGCGAGCAAAATTGAACTGCACCAATCAACAGCCGCCTCAACGTGGTGGTGCGGTCCCCGACCCGTTTGGGTTGGGTCAAAATGGCTGTTGGTCTTTCCGAGGGTTCCAGTTACCCCGGGCACTACCCTCACACAAAACATTTTTTCGCCGTGCAGCCCCCTGAACGACCGCAGAAGGGTAGCACGCAGCCTCTTTAAAATCGGCCTGTCTTCTCCTGCCTTTCTCTTGAATGTCTTCTCATTCTTCTCCTTCTCTTGATGAGTGGCAACGTTTATCCTAACCCTTGTCCTGTCTTTCCCTGTTTAGTGTTCGCTGGATATGTGACCTGGCGGGGTATGTCAGTGCAATGCTGCACATGCTCTAATTAAGTTCATTTAAAGTGCTCACTACTCTCCTTTTCTAGATTCAGAACTCTTGGCAGCTCTCATTTGTGCAGCTGCCCTCCCTGCTTTTTTTGAAGATTCTACACCTATCAGCACTGTGACTTCCTCGTCGAACTCCTCCAGCTGGTATACCTTCACTGCTCATTCTGGCCCCCATGTGCTAATGCAGCACTCGCACCCCACCCTCACGTTCAAACTTATCATTTTTCCGCCCACTTTGTATCTTCTCCCTCTACACCCTCACCACCGCCTCGTGCTCCTGGCTGTTTCTCTTTACCTCCTGCTTTCTCTTCCCCTCCATAACTCTCTTAGGGTTCTTCAATGGAATGCTGGGGGTCTCCGAGCCAGGAGAACTAAACTAATACACTTTATTTCGTCTCACCCCGTTGACCTTATACAGGGTGGCCCATAAGTCACTTTACATTTTAGAAATTAAATAATTTTTTTTCTATTAATATATTTCTATTTTTCTTTTCAGAATTTAAAAAATATAGTCATTTAAGAAAAAATTATTTAATTTCTAAAATGTAAAGTGGCTAATCTTTCGTATCTAAGTCAGAACTAATTTACAGACTCTAAACTTTGTAATAAAAAAAGAATTAATTAAATATAGTCATTTAAGAAAAAATTATTTAATTTCTAAAATGTAAAGTGACTTATGGGCCACCCTGTATATATCCAGGAATCTAACCTCAATTTATCTTCTTCTTTTCAGATCCCTGGATTCTCTGCTCTGCAATCCCATGGCACCCACTCCCGATCTGGTATTTTTCTACTGATGTCACAGACGCTAGTGGCGGCGTCATCATTTTCGTCAAGCAGGGCTCATTCTTCTCTGAGCTTTCTACCTCCTCTCTTTCTTCGCTTGACCCCTACTCTGATTATGTAGAGGTCAACATCTCTCTAAACGACTCCTCCTCGCTCTCATTTCTTAATGTTTATGCTCCCTCTGTTCGTTCTTCTACGAAGGATAGCAGAACCAATTTCTTTTCTCTCTCCATTCTTCCCTCCTATGTGGAAGCGGAAGCGGTGGATTTTTCGCGCTTCCGCAGAAAAAGTACCGCTTCCACCGCTTCCGCTTCCAGCTTCCACATCCCTGGTTGCAAATTACTGACTGGTAGCCCCTCCATCACTGCCCTTGGTGGGTACCCAAAAGTCGCCTCTTACAACATGCTGGGTGAGCAGCTTTACTATGCTAACCCGGTGAAGCATGCAGCGACATTACTCGCTTCACCCATGGTTTAGTTGAAGTTGTTGCTGCTTAAACTGCCACTTGCCTACCCGTCAAAAACAGAACGCTTGCTACAAACATTGATTTGTTGACAAGATAAAAGTACATTGTTTAAATATCGAGTTAGATTTAAAACAGCTAAACTTTACAAATCAATCTTGCCCTAAATAACATTCGGAATAAAGGTCTATTGTTACAAAAACAAAGAATTTATTTTGTTTTGTTTGTCAGATAAAATCTTTATTTTTGGAGCAATTGCGCTCGTGAAGTTTCCCTTAAAAACTGTTTTATTTTGTGGTCTTGGTACTAAAAAGACATTTTATACAAAAACTACTAAAATGGATATGTTCAAGTAATTCCAGTGGTTAGTTATGTTTGCCTTGAACGTTTACGCGTTTTCTTTGTTATAGTTTTTAATATTTTGGGATAACGGGACAATCTTTTAAAAAAACACCTTAACGGCCAGCGGTCTAACAAACTTACAATAAACCTGTGGAAATCATTTCAATTACAACAATCATACTCTATACCAGTGGCTCTCAAACTTTTTAAACTTGCGGACCGGAAAATTTCAAAACAACTTTTGCCGCCCGATGGTCATTTAAAGTTTAACAAAAATGTAACAAACACAGTAAATTGATAGAAAGAATTTTGTTAAGACAAGACGATGCATTTCATATCAGAAGAATTCCATTTATTGAGAAATTTCCAGCGGTTTTCCTGATATAACACGTGCAAAACGCGGTTTTAATGAAGTTTCTATAGAACGAAGTAGAGCATTGACATCCACGCGACTTCTCAGCTTGGTCTTGATGAGAGATAAAGCTTCTCTCACATTGATAGGTAGAAAAAAAATTCGTAGGTCGTAAAAAAATTCAGCAGCAATGTAATTGCTTTGTCAGTGAGTTCTGGATTTTCGTTTCTAAACGATACCCAAAACTGTGACAATGGAAAGTTTTTACATTTGCAATAAAGACACAAAATTGAAAAAATATCGGTGGACCAGCTGCTGAGACACTGCTCCAGACAACGCCAGAGTCGCGATTCTCACGAAAATTCGAGCACTAAGCAGACAAAAACGAGAGATCGAACAGCGCGTAGACAAATTTGTTAGCATTCAATTGCAGATCGTTTTTTTATGGCTCATTGGTACTGATTTTTATATTTGAGTTCGGTCTTGCTCAATTTTCTCTTCTGCTTCAACTTTTGTTATTTTTATGACCCACTTCTAGTTTGCTTTTCCTTTCTTCTTATTACGTCACTTTCCTTATTGTTTACGTTATATCCCATTGTGCAGATTTAAATGGTGTTTCTTGAAATAAGATTAACAACATAGGTGCTGACAGTTTTCTTAAATACAATTAAGCCGACTTCGTTTTACTCATGTTTTTAGCTTATTAAGAGGAGGGCTCAGCTGGTAGCCATGTTTAGCGTGAGGCAATTTCACTACGAAATGTTATCTTTATCTAGATTGGACCTCTTAGCATTTCCTTTTTAACTGTGTTATTTTAAAGCACCGCATGAAGCGGTTGTTTTAACCGCGAAAGCTCGTTTTTGTTTATTTAATAATACACCAGTTAGCCCTAAGAGCGCCATCTTGAGTTTGCTTTAGATTTATTGCAAAATAGATATATGTAGTGGTGGGATTCAAAAATTTTAATAACAGCAAGCAGACATTATGTTATGATGTACTGAGGCTGACGTAAGTCCTTTTAATAACTGGTTTGCGAAACGTATGACTTTCCAAGAAGAGGTTCGCACGAACAGATAAAAACAGGCTGGATCCCATTACTGAAAATAGGGGTAAATATTGTTCTTGCAACAAACTTGCAAAAACAATATGTTCTCAAAAAGAGATCTAATGGCTCCACAATTTCTGGAAATATGCAAGAACGTGTTCGCTCAAACATTTCCTCATTATAGGTGATGCTGTCGCTGATGAAAAAGTCACTGACGAACCTCCAGTAACCCACTCACATTTGCAAATCATCCTTCGACACGTAATTCCTAAGAACACTTTCATGAAGGGACATTTCATCTTCGTAACTTTCATCATCCGAATCGCGACTGTAATGCGACGGCGCTTTTGATTTGGCCGATGGAGGGCGCTCGAGGGGGCTTACTTTTTTGGTTTCTATTTCTTCCAGTTCATCGTTCAAATTACTCTGCAAGAAATTGATCACAATTTGATAATCATCTGCTTTTTATCCGGCCACAAGAAGACCTGTCAGTAGCACAAGAACAACTCGCGTTCACACCAGCTTTGAAGCTGCCACTGCTGCCCGCATTCAACCACAAGCACCGCAAACACACAGAAAAAGTTATAGTGCCTTACTTCCAAGCAACGCAGCACACTATGTGGCCTTGAACCCAGAGCCTATAGTAGTAAAAACAACAATAATAATGTCAATGTATTCTGATCTAACACACTAAGCACCACAGAGCAAATTGCACTAAACAATGTAATAAAAACAACCCTCAGTAACGCACCATTCAGCATAGGACAAATGGTACTCAATCAAATAAAAATCATGGCGAGTCTGTTAAGCTGAATTATTTCACTTTTCTACTAAGATACAAAATAGATGTAAATATAGGCCAACAATGACGATGAAATCGTTTCGTCGGTTCTACGTCCTTTTTCCCGCGTTTCGCAGGCTCAGACGTGCTGATGCAATGTATGTCTACCACTACACACTCGGTTTCGAACCAGACTTTTTACTGGAGCAACGTAGCACTTTAAATTACGGATGCCCTTTTTGACGAATACCAGCGGTGTTTCTATACAGTTTTAAAAAATCCAACCAGAGTTAAAGCAAACCTCAACACAAGGAAAATTTATAGTACTCATAACTGCAACGATTTACGAAGCACACAATACCAAAAAATAAAAAATAAATAATTATCAGTGATTAGAAACGATAGAACTGAGTTGCAGACACACTGTCCTCCATTTACCAAAGCAACTTGTTTCAGGCATTAATGTAACGTTGAGAAAAAAAATTACTTCCACAATTTAAACGTGAATGTTTTTTACAGATTTCAGAATCGAAACCACGTATGAGAGAATTATTTGCAAAAGAATAAAGGTTTGAGTGATTTGCAATCAAAATGTTATTAATAATTTTGAAGTAGTCTGCTAAATCAGAGACCCGTCTGCGCTTTTTCAAAGTGAATTTTACTAAACCAATATTTGATCATACGTGCTGTCAACCATGAATGCATTTGGTGGCTCTTTTTTAACCGAGTCCCAAGAAAAGAGCAAATTAACGCTTAGAATCATTGTTAAACAATACGAGTAAACTTAATTTATGTCTTCTTTCCAAAATGGTATTAATTGCATTGAAGATCAAATCCGGGTGAGGTGCACAGACCTCAACGATTTAAGCATAACTGTCGCGTGAAGAAATGTTTAAAAAGTACAAATTCAAAGTTCCAGTTGAATACGAACAGAATAGACTTTGCGTAACTACGGTGTCCTATTACCAGAGTGAGCAGTTGGTTCACGTTTCGCCAAAAAGCGTTATGTGATTAGGCCATTGAATTTTCTCTAAGATCAAGTTGTTCAACAAAAAAATATTGAGATAAAATTTATCGCAAATTCAAAATTAGCGAGTGCGCTGCTCCTAAATCAAAACCTACTGCATCTTGCTGTCAAAGTAACCTGACCACCTATAAACCGACCACAAAAAACTTCCCCCTATTTCGAACTCATCAGTCTTGTTCAGTTCATTAGAAAGTTTCTAAAACCGTGGTAAGATGGGTGAGGAATGAGTTGTACCAATGCGTCAGAAGCTGTCGCAGGAGTGGAAAAAATAAATAAAATTAAATTGAACACCTTTTTCTATCGCATGATTGCGTACAGAAAATAGCTTTCAAGGGTTGGCAATAGATTTAGGGTTTATTTAAAGATTTAGGGTTAAAAATTTCGCCAAAAAAGCAATAAATAATCTTTAATTTTCTTCTCCTCAGAGAACTCTACTCCTCAGCAATCGCTTAAGTATTACTTTGATTTTTCCGTTTAAAATCCGTTTCACAATAAATGCAAATTATTCGTTTGGAAACACTGATACCGGCCAGAAACAGCATAAACACGTGTCGCGTTATTGGTACAAAAAAGTACCACCATACCGTAGTACGGTACCATCCATTGCTTGTAGGACAATAATCGATATTATATTACAACTAAGTATAAAACTCATTTTTTACGTTTTTTAACACTTATTTCCGAAAGCGCAGAGATTTTTGTTGATGTCGATCGATGGCCGCTCGCTCACGTAACAGCTCTGTTCATTGCAAATAAACTGGAATCAAAGTATCATGAACAATACCCCCTACCCCTACGCAGAAATTGCACTAACCAGAAGAGGTCAGTGGCAAGCCCCACTAAAAATTTTAATAAATTCAAGGTGTTAACAAAACAGTGCAGAAAATCTCATCTTTCGGCCACTAAAAATTTTAAATAATTTAAACATTTGTCTCCCTCCCTTCTCAACTTTTCTTGATCATTAATAATTTATAATCCAACCTATATTTTTAATTTGTTTCTATGCAATTATCACCAACATGACATTTCATCTCAAAATACTATTTTTCGGATGACTGAATAGAATGCTATCAATTATTTAATATTGATCAGTAAAAACATACGTTATTATACCTTGCCATACATTGGACAAAAGTAACAAAACCTTTTTATGAGGCAACCACTTGTTAGTTGCCGATAAACACACAAACGTTTTATTTACAACAAAAATATATTTGGAGGTTATCCAATATCTCCAAATGAAACAAAGACAGCTGTGTCTACATTCAAAGCCGCACCATCGTTTTAGATCTCGTAGTATAGAGCATATTTAATTGGGCTGGGCTTATTCAGCACCATGAAAGAGGGAGTTAGTTATGCTATTTAGCTTGTACCAGAGCCAATATAATGTATTCTCTATTCTCGAGAAGAAGCTTCAGGATGATTTCTCTTAATCGGTCGCAGTGTATGGACTGCATCACCAATTATGAAACTCCGAAGATAACCAAACACGGTCAAGAAATCGTTGAATCCACCAAGCTATTCGCTTAAATTTGTAAAACAAACATGTGTGGCTTGCCTGTTCTACGTCTTATCAAGTGTGACCCAAAAGCAACGATAGCTTTGCTTCGCCCCAAAGCGCAGCCCAGTACAATAGCATTGAACTTTCTAGTCATACCCAGGACATTGGAAATAACTAAGCAACAAAAACCGTAACATCTGATAGTCTCTGTCATATTACCCGCTGCTTTTCAAGATCAGCCTGCAGCTTCCTTTGCTCCTCATCATTCAGCACCATATCGCCATCTTGGTCATATTTCGCAAACAAAGCTTCGATCTCTGCATCAGGAATACCTCGCCTGAAAAAAACTTCTACCTTAAAAAGAGAGTGGTAGCCTTCTTAAGTAGATTTATTTGAGAAGCAAGAAGCAATTTAATTCTTTTTTAAATTAATTAAAAGCTTACTGTAACTACTGTACCAATTAATTTTAAGGTGATGAAGGCCAAAGAACAGATGCATTTGCTTAATGAATACTACAAACATAAGGTTCAATAAATATGTGTTTGCAATTTTGAAGTTTATCGAAGTTTGCACGGAATTCTCTTGTAATCAAAAAATACACATTCATTAAACTTCGTTCACGAATTTTGTTTTTTTAATTCAAAGAATTACATTTTTAGATCAAGTCTCCATTCTTCCCAATCAAGCTGTCTATCTCGGTTCAAATCTGCATGCTTTATCGCATCTTGAATGTCTTTAATGTGATCTTTCTTCAATGAAAGTTTTTCCAATACTTTGTTGTAGCCCTGTAGCAAACAAAGTGTCATGATAATTTAACTTGCTTCCTTCATTCTCAGAAACCAGAACAATTCATAAAGTTTAATGCAGTAAAATGATGACGTACTGTAAGCTAGAAGTGGACCTACAGTAGTTCGAGTTTCGGGGATGGGAAGGTTAAGACTCCCCCATTTTTCTGAGCCCACAGCACTAATGAGAGGAAATGGGCCAGTTCTTTGTCTGGACCGCCTTTCCTTCGAAATGACACAAAATAACAAAGCATTTCACAAAAGGGTGTTTGCATATAAAGATAAATAGACGATTGCTGTTTTGTCCGTAATGATATTACCAGCGCTGTAAAGGTTTTCACGCAAGTCGTCATTGGCACTATGCAATGTGTATATACACGGTGACATATTTTCAGTATGTGCAAAGAAATTTACTCGATCATTAGGTTATTAGGTGTAAATTACCAGAAATTCAATAATACGTACATTTTTTAAAATAGAAGTACAAAAACTATATTACCCGTTTAATGAAATCAGTGATCTCAAATTCGCTTTTTTGAGCAGAAATTTCAGCTTTGACTTCTGAATAAGTGTCGTTGATGATAGCAAGGAACATGTTCTAAATTACAATTTAATTTGCAAAACATTAGTGAAAGCAAATCTAGTTTATTCAACAAAGCCCAGTCTACTACAATTTAATTGGAGCAAAAAGTTTATGAATTGAAGTTATACCGAACAGGGGTAAAAGATAATCGTCACAAACGTTTTAACAGAAAAAGCTAGTTGGAAGATCAAAAGAACACCAGCACGATCTAGAAAAGAAAATTCATAGCAAATGTTCTTAGAACAACCAAACATTTAATTAATGTTTCGGGATAAACCTAGGCATATTCCATTTTCAAAATTAAAAATGCCCAAAACCATTTTTGAAACTAGTACTCATGGTAAAATAAAAAGCTGTCTTACTAGCAAAACGAAGAAGACAAAGAACACATAAGTAAGAAAAAAGATTGGACCCAGGACTCGATTGGCGGATTCCAGCGCGTGGAAATCAAAGTCACCAAGGATGATGCGAAATTGTGTGTAACTGCGAACGATAGAAATAAAAATGTCTTTAAATATTGTAAGGAGACGCTATTAGCTACCCATGGCTGGCAGTACGCCTTGTTGTTCAAGAGGTCACCAGTTTGTAATTACGTTTAGCGCGAAATAGATTACAGTCTTCCGGTAACTTGATCATAAAGCGTCAAGTGTTGTATGTGCGTCTCCGTCAGCCGAGGTAAGACATTTTCAAGCACATAGGCGTAAAAGTAAGGGAGGGGGCAGGGACTAAACCTCCCACACTATTTTTAACCACCTCCCTCCCAGAAATTCTAAAAACAAGCAAAATGCTGCGTTTTGAAAGCTTAATCGCGAAAAATAGCTGCTCATTTTTGCTTGACGCTGTATACGGCGCAAAATTCACTTAAAAAAAATTGATCTCTAAAAAAGGTCTTCAACTTGGATTTCAAAGAAAATGTCTTAAGCCCCTTCCCCCATACAAAACAAAGCCGTATGCCTGTGATTAAGCTGATGGTTGTTACAATTTATTTCGTACATGCTTTCTGGGAATGTGCTAAAATCTTGCACTTGAGTTCCGAATACCAGGTATCCAAGCTGGGCGTAGGCAAGGAAAATAATAAAGAACATGATTGCAAATCCAGCGATGTCCTTGGAACAGCGAGAGAGCGTGGACTGAAGTTGGGTCATAGTGCGATTAAAACTAAATGAATAAAGTTTGCAGGTAAAGAAGGTAATAAAGACATATTCATACAAAACTTATCGAACTGTATAATTCAAACCGACACTCAGATAACAGATTACGGGAGTCGTCGCCAGCTCGTAAATAACCATAAAAATACAAAGAATTGCTACACAAACTAAATGCTTTTCAGATGAACTTGACATTGATAAAAAAATTTCTGCAACAAAAAAATATAATTGTTTGGTTTTTTTGCTTCCACGCCCAGAAATCTTCCCAGCAGGCATTGTTTCATTTTCATTACATTGAATAGCAACATTGGCCAGAACAGGCCAATGTGTCTCTGGTTAAAGAGTTACTGCTGAAGTCAAGCACCAAATACCTTGCAGCAGCACCCAGGAGGCCTTAGCGACTCATACTGAGATGCATTTTTTTTCTGAACTGCACCTTTTCTGTCAGAAAATGCCAATGACTAAAGATTAGTGGGGCACATTGGGTGAATCACAGGTGGAATGTGAAATAGCAAACGTTACCACCGGGCTGCGCACTTTTATACCTGATGCTAGATCCGATGTTATCAGAATGCTCTCACTATTTTAGCCGGACTAAGGCTAAACAACCTCATGCCAGCGTTGGAATTTGACTTTTGCGCTCAAACATGTATAAATGGGCAATGGCATTCG
This sequence comes from Trididemnum clinides, assembly GCA_963675345.1. Classification (NCBI taxonomy): domain Eukaryota; kingdom Metazoa; phylum Chordata; class Ascidiacea; order Aplousobranchia; family Didemnidae; genus Trididemnum; species Trididemnum clinides. The sequence continues at coordinate 40,187,212 of OY776286.1, forward strand.
GTGTAGCCTGTGGCTATTGATCTTCAAATGGAGCACGGCTTTACACATCATCGATGAAGATACCAAGGAATTTCCACAAACTCCGCAACACACTTGTCTTAGCCTACAGCTCAGCGACATGTCATATTTTTGGAGTGGTAAAATGATACACCCTAGGCTAGAAAAACTGGAAAATACAAACTATCCAAATGACACGATTAAATATCGTGATGAAAGTTTAACTCCTTTTTGCTAATTGCCAGGTGCAAAAGTAGTTGGCGATGCACCGTGTGTAACCAGACGGTGGGTGGGGGTGGTGTCTCCTTTTTGTCGATTCACGGAGTCGCATTAGTATTACTAAACAGTATTTGCGTACTGGTATCGGCCGAAGTGGTTAAGGCCGTGTCTTTGCTTATGTCGGGCTCTATGCTCGTAAATAAGTCAATGACCATTGCTACACTGGTTGGTGAAGTTATGGGTTCAAATCTCAATCTCAAGCTGGCTGAAATTCATAAAATCTAAAGGTAGATCCAGCTATTAATTCTGTTGATCAGCTAACGAAACATAATGAATTATTTCAATTCTTTAAACACAAAATCAACGGTGAACTTGAGAAATTACAAGATAATCTTCATATCATCAGCTAACGCCAGTGATATCAAGAACTATCTGGCCAATGCCCGCTTGATGCGTGTCGCTACGATAGACACGCGTCGTTGTTTGACCCTTTGAGGACCTTTGGTATACATATGTACCATGATTGTTGATTGTTATGTCATTATGACGTGATAACCAATTTTCTGAAATCCATTATATTTTCGTTGTTACCAAACAATTGTGGCATTGTTTCAAATTTTATGAATTAAATTCTTGTAGTCCTTAAAGGGTTAAACCCAAATCGTAAAATTGTGAGCAACCGCCAGTTCTACTCGACAAGATCGGATGCAACTTAACGTTCCTGAGATGTGAACTCGCGGATTTGCTTCTTCATAGCTTTAACCATAGCACTGCGCTAGAAAAACACATGGAACAAAGGGAACAAAAATTTCTTACCTAATATACTTGAAAATCTTGATCCAAGCAAAGAATACCACAACAGCAACCATGTTGTTGTACTGAACTTGCCAGTATCCAAGAAATTCAAAATCAGGGTAACCAGAGGGTTTTTGAAGCAGATCGAGCAGAAGATCGTCGACTTTGAGAGTTCGGTAAACGTTGAATGCCACAGCGACCAAAGAAAGCTGCAAGACAATCGAGGTTGAATTGAAATCCGATTTGTAACTTAAACTTTGAGATACAAGCTGCAAATTATTTTCCTAGACACAATATATACTTTTTCAGGTGGGTACCTCTGTTAAGTCAGAAGTGACTTTAAACCTGTTGCAATGCTCAATAAACAAAAAGCACGGCAACTATAAGCCAAATCACAATTTAGTTCACTTAGTTTTTTTTGGTGCATATCTTTGAGGCTCGGTAATCGGAAAGCCTCGACGTTTATGCAAATTCAACCTCGATGAATTCTAACAAACAGCAAAATGTTCAAAATAATATCAAAAGGAACATAAAAATTACGACGTTTGGTACCACCGTTGCTGTGTAACAAAAAGAAGCAAACTAAACCGCAAAACTTACTAAAATCACAAGAATATCCAAACAATTCCACACACTGCTAAAATAGGAACAACGAAGTTTCTTAATTTCAAGGATCTCTTCAACGATGTAATAGACAATAAAAAGCAAATAGAGGCACTGGAAAATATTGCAATACATTGTAATTACTCTTAAACACTCTTCTAATAAAAATAGCGCTGAGGTGTCTTAACTCTCTTGTGAAATAATTCTGTTCTTGTTGTGGTTACCCCTCCTCTTCCTCAGGATGGAAGTGAGCACGAACGGCAATCATGGTTCACGGCGTCAACCTAATTGAATTAGGCTAGGGGAAAGGCGGCAGCCCATTTCGAAACAGTCATAAATGACTGGTAGTCCCAACACCAACAAAGCGGACTACCATTGGTGGGTACCAAAGAGTCGCCTTTTTACGACATGCTGGGTGAGCAGCTTCACAATTGTAACCCGGTGAAGTACGGGTACGCCACCTGTCTGCCACATAAAGATGGAGGCATCCCGCTAAAAGCCTTGCCCATAGACACAACAAGCAAACTTGCCGACTTGTTCTCCACACTATCCTTTTTTTTATTAAGCGCCAAGCAGTGAAGCTGTGAATACCATTTTTAAACGTTTTTTGGTATGACTCGACTTAGGGAATGAGCCCCCAAGTCTACCGACTGCAAAGCGGACGCTCTAACCACCGCCCCAGTTCTGAAATAATTCCCGGAACAATTGTGTCCATGTTCCATTTACAGTTTTACGAAAAGAAAGCCAACAGAGAACACTCAGGATCAAATAGTTAACCACATCTCACTATACCAGATTTTCAATACAAAATCAAAGATGACGCTATCAAGCAACTAAAATGTGCTTGAAAGAATTTACTGCAACTGTAACCATCATACCTCGCATCCCAAGAGGAAGTAGTCATAAAATGTGACATAACGTAGGAGTTTGACCGTATGCAGTTGCCAGGAAGGCACAGCGCCTCCAGTGGCAGGAAATTCAACCACCAACCTGCACAAAATAGTGGTTTTTATTAAAAATAGCATAGTATTGAGTAATATACATACGTCGGCGTAGTTTAGGGGTTCATATAGGATTAAATTTTGGTGTTATGGTTGACTGCTCTGTCCTTACAATGTCTAAAAGCAAAGATGTTGGTTACTATTCCACCAATACGAAACACTGCCTCCACTGGAAATCCACTTCCACTATAATTATCACAACAACAAGTAGGATATCAATTTACTGACCGGCCTGATGCGATCAGATCTGGTAGATCGAAACAGTGTTAGCGTCAACTCAATCTCACTCACCGAATAACACAGAATAGATTGATGTTCGCATTATAGACTGTGAAATCAATGAACACCACCCGCGTGCCGCGATCAAGCCAAAGATTCGCTTTCAGATCTTGGATCAGCTCAAGAGATTCGGTTCTCGTTTCAGCTAAATCCTAAAAAGAAATATCAACAAAAAGAACACCACAATGAAGAAACTATCGCACCAAGGCTTTTCTTTTTATAAAAATCAACAAGAGATTTTTCAAAATAATTCCTTTCACTGCTAGAGTAATTTCAGTAAATCTATGAAAAAACAAGCGGCTAATCCCACACCAACAATTTCATCAATAAACAAAATGCTAGTGGCAAAACGCTATCATATAACTTGCCGTGTACCCTGGCGAAAGATCATCTGAAACCATACAGTAATCAAGAGCCAAACTTACTTGATAATATCCACCGCCACTGTAGGTGTAATCCAGCAACCCCCAGTGACTCGAGCCGTCCAATTCCTCCTCAGTATGGTATTGCCATCTAAAAAAATTTGCTCTTGCTACAACTAAATGGCAAGAACCTCATCAATCGATGTAATTTGTGGTAGGTGATTGTAAATTCAGGTTTAGCTTTGAGGGCATTGCTGAAGTTTGTCATTGATAGCGCTTCTTTGGTTGAAAAATTCTGATTCACATTTCGACCCACCGAGATAGTACACTGAAACTGCTCACTCAGCATATGCATCATGAAGCAATTTTTGCGCGTCTATCAATGCCGGTCCGACTGGTTGGTGGTGAGACGTGCCAATTGGAAATTTAGATTCATAACAGCTGTTTTGAAATCGATTGCCGCTTTCCTTTGGCCACCTGCCACATCTCAAGCAAGATGGTTGGTACACAACAAGAGGACGAAAGTGTAACCATAATAAAAAATATTGATCAACATACGCAGTTTCCTCCTCCGGACCGAATGGCTCAGTATCTTCATTTGCCTCCGAATACGAATCGTAACAACTGGTAATTTCTTCTTGGAAATCTGGATGTACTTCACAAGAGCCATTACGCACCTTCACACGAGTAAAAATTAACAAGACGTTTATACAAATCTTGAAAACAACAATCTTACTTTCAGCTGACGGATTCTTGCCACGCCAAGCAACTTATTTTCATAATAAATGTATCCAAGATCCTCCTCTGAAACATTTCGGTCGTTGTAATACTTTTCCCAAAACAATCCATCAACCAGTGGACCTTCCGCAAACTAAATAACAAGTGAGCTGACGTTTTTGCTGCTAAAGAAACTAACTGATGAAGAATAAACAAATTAATAGTCTTTTGCGAGGGCTGAAGCAATTGATTCTTAATAACGATAAGAAATTTAATTAAAACTGATTAAGCACAAATATAAATGATGGCGGCGTGCTCCAAACTTGCAATCAAAAGTTTGCGAGTTAAATGGTCAGAGCACATGCAATGTGACCGAGCGGACAAGATCAGATCCTCAACGTTTCGAGTTCAAATCATTACTCATGCTGACTGCAACATCAATCGGCCCCTGATGGCTGGTGCAGCCCCCAAGCTCTCCGCACATATGGTGTTCGTTGAGGTCAATAAGTCCTCATTAAAATAAAAAAGAGTTTGGAAGACAGCAAGATAACTTTGAAGTAATCTAGAAAAAAATGTGCTTCTATTCCCATTCGCGATCCACGCTGAAGATTTTTTCTCTTTAGCAATCTTTAAATTTTTAGCAATTAGCAGACGATCTCAAAAATTAGCAGCAAAAGAAACAATAAAGCAGCTCAGATATAAAAAAAAATTAGGTACGTATATGCATATTGAAGTTCAAAAACATATTCACCCTCCAAAAATCTTGCATGGTTGTAATGCCGCGAAATGTGGTGTCAGTGTCAGAAAATTGTGAGTCAATAAATAATTCCTGCATCACTTTGGTATAGTAGTAATGGGTAGAACTCGTCATTCCAAAAGTTACTGTTAACATATCATACAAAATTTAACACTGTAGCATCTCAGAAAATCATTAATCAACTTGCTGGCACTACTCATGGGGTCCTAGTTAGTAAATTAGCGGGAATATCAGTTTAATTGACTAACCTAGGTTTACCCAAGAAATAATGGGAGAGCAATAACAAAAGCTGTTATTAAATGGGGGTATAGCCTACAATCATAAATTAAGACAAATCTGTCCTAAAAACGAATGACCTTTTAACAAAATTTTATCAGTTTTTTCCATGTGTAGAGGGCTTAAAGTCGAAGTTAGGAGTGAGCGGCAAAATAGCAATCGATTTCAAAAAATTATTATTATACGTTATCACGAAGTTTCTTTTAACACTCACCCCGAAGCAGTGATTATTGATTAATCTTGTCTAGTTTTAGGCTATTTTGTATCGAAAGAACGAACGCACGAACGAACACACAGACAAAATTGCTCTTTATAATAGCCTAAAGATATATATTTTCTTCTTCCTTAGTTCATTTTTGTTGGGATTAGCCACAGCAGATCAGTTCTCTCCATCTCGATCTATTTCTTATGTCTCGTCTGTTAGCTTCATTTTTATCATCTATTGCTTTACCCAGTCCATTAATCTTCACTGTCTTGGGTATCTTTCTTTTTCCACCCATTTTAAAATTCTTTGATAAAAATGCTGTTTACATGCTTTAAATGTTTATCATCTACTATAGAGGTATATCTATTCAATTATAAAAATTAGTACAACCAATAGAGCGTTGCTAGTGGGCTCGAAAAATCAAAACACTTGCCTATTACAAACAAATCGCTTTCGATGATATGTCTGATATGTCTGCTGAAACTTTTTAATGTGAATTTTTAGGGATATGTCTGCTAAAATTTTTTAATGTGAATTTTTAGGGATATCGAACATTGTTAAGGTGTTTCGCTTTGCGTTTCTTTGGCAACCTGCTTGTTGCTCCATCTCAATTTTTTATCTTGTTAACCACCCACCAGTGCTAGAAAGTTGGTCAATGGCTCAAACGACCCAGAAACATCACGTTTCTATCTGACTTACAGAGGAACTATAAGGCTAATATGTTTAGTTTGTGGTGCTCCACAACTTGGAGCACATTTTCATAGGCTGTTTCATCTTTAGAGATTTCAAGAAAGTCTTGTGTGATTCGAAAATAAAATGAATACCTGAACTGCCACAACATCACTGTCACAAATAAGTAAATTTCTGCTAAATAGAGTAGTTTTTTATGTATTAATAGTTATTGTAATCTGTTGTTTTGTTTTGCAGTGATCGTTTTAATTGCAAATCTCAATTATTTGTTGCCCTAAACTTGCTAAACTGTTTTTAAAAAAAAAGACCTTTTTTCTTTCGGATTTATAAATAGATTTGTAACTCACATCCCTTTCTGACGTCGCAATAATTATCTACGTGACCTAGTTTTCTAGCGTATTCTAGTGATTCTTGTTTCTTCTCGAAGATTTCTTCTTTATTTTTATTATTAACGATTACGTAATTTATTAACGGTGTTTTTTTGTGTCATGTGATGTTCTAGCAATTTCTAGATTGTTTTCCGTTGTATATATAAGGCGGCAAGATTTATTCATTCAGAGAGTGAAATTTAGAGATTGAGTAGAAAATCAGAGTAGAGTAGAAATTAGTGTTGGAAAAGGTGTTGTTGTGACAGGAATCAAGCCATTATTTTGGTGGTGTTAGTTTTATTTAGTCTCTGATATTTATTTATTGAAGTGCTTTAGTTTTGTGTTTTTGGCAAACGAAGGAATTTGAAGTTATAAAGTGGTTTGTGAATATATTGTTCTGCTCTTGATCAAAAGTGCGTGAGTTAAAGTATCTCAGTAGAACCCAATCTTTTTTAGCTATGAAGTTTCAACCAAACTTAATTATTCGATCGATACTGCAAGTCGCATCAATTTTAAAAAGTAAATTAAGAGTGAGATAGATTCAAAACTCTATTGAAACGCGACAATCACGATACAAGATTTGAAACCAAAGTTACTTATTTAATCTATGATTTACTCGTAAAATGGAATTGCGCTAACATCGAAGCTATGGTCTTTGATACATTACTTCAGCCGATACAAGCCCCATACGTGCTACTAATAGAGATTATATTGATAGAGAAGTCTGGAAGAAAACTTTTGTGATACCCATATCGACATCATATCGAAGAAATTGCTTTCTATAGAGTCTGTAAATCTTTGCATGTTTTAGCAATCTCTTAGTCCAGAAGTTTCTATATCTTCTCGGGTTAGATATTCTTTTGTTTTGAAAAGCCATGATCTACCATTTTTCCACTTTGCTAAATCTCATGAAAACACTGAAAAAGTGGTTGGCTTTTGCCAGTACATGCTTCACGAATACTTTTGCTGCGAAGACTAAAAAAACTTTTGCAACTAGTGATGCTGTATTTGAACAGGCAAAGTCTTTCAAACTTCTTCTGCTCGCCGGTATACATAATGCCGGGTGAATGTCAATAATTTCGACATCTCCAAAATTCTTGCTTTGGGAAAATCAGATCAAGCCTTTCATGTTGCAAAGAGGCTCAATATCTAAAGCGGAGCAACGAGATGAAACATGTCAATTCATCCACTTTGCAATTTTTATTTTTTTGAGATATTGACATAGTGCAAGCAGTGCTGTAGATGAACCTTGCAATGAATAAAAAATTTTGGAAAAACACAAACAACATCGAAACAACGTTGCAAAAAATTTAGCATTATAAAAATTAACAAAGAATGTGGTACTGCTGTCGCTCTTCAGCAATAAAGTTTTTGAAGAAGACAAACAAAATATTCTGGAAACGCTAATGGTATGCCAGCTTTTTCCAAGACTCTTCAAAAATGACATGACACAAAATATGGCAAGCCAATTTTGCCTTAAAGTGCGACTAAATTCTTAAGTGGCCGATTCTATTGGGCTCTCTTTATGGTATTATTTTGACCTGCTTAAATTGAATACCAATTTTCTTCATGAACCTACGTGCAATTGAGAATGCAGCCAAGCATATTGCAAAGCAGAAAGAAAAGTCAAAAGCCTGGTGGTCATAACTGATGCTGCTGAAAGAGGGATAAAAACAGCACAGAACTTTCTTGAATCCTCTAAAGATGAAACAGCCTATGAGAATGTGCTCCAGGTTGTGGAGTATCATCGTGGCAAGCACCCTAAACGAAAGAAAAACGACAGCAAATAGACTTTTTGGACCTTGAAACAACGTTTGTGAAACTTTTTCGTATAAATTCATCGTGAATGGCCATTTTCTATAGTTTTATGTAAGGTTTGAAGTATTTCGCTATATCAACCAAATATCACAATACTAATGGCCAATATAGTGGTTTTCAAATAGTTCCGAAACTCAGCATATTATCCTTATAGCTTCTATGAATAAAAGTTTGATTGAAACGTGATGTTTCTGAGTCGTTTGAGCCATTATCTAACTTTCTAGCACCAGTGGTTAACAAGATAAAAAATTGGTGAGGAGCAATAATCAGGTTTCCTAAGAAACGCAAAGCGAAACACCTACACAATGTTCAATGTCTGTAAAAATTCATATGAAAAATTTTTAGCATATATATCACCACAAATCAAATGTAATTTATTTTTCGACCAGATGAAGGCACCAGCAACATCTAACGATAAAGGTCAATAATAATTTATTTCTCTACATTTAAATGCATGGCAGCACTTGAAGAGAGGAACGCGAATATGCCTTTTTACTGGAGGTTAGAACCCTATGTTGTTGTGCACTGGGAAAAACGTCACAGCAACATTGCCTACTTTATAACGCTGTTGGGGCTGAAATACGCTATGTTGACAGCAGCTATCCTGGCAACTCTAATGAAAGTAACCTAAGCAGAAACTGCGCGACAGATATTATGGAGTATTTTCCAGAATTAGATCAAAAGATAAGATATAAATAACTCATGTTAACTACTTACAAATGCAAAGAGTAATCAGAAAGAAAATGTAAATAATCAGCTCTCGAATAGTGGTTCTGATGTAGAGTTCTTTGTCTGTTTGAATGTTTTCCGTTTGTCGAGTTCCCCAAAATCCTACAAAAATACTCAAGGCACTGCTAAAGAATATAAATTAGAAATTGATGTTCTGATTGTATTAGCCTTTGAAAGTCTTAAACAAGATTTTCAGTAAAAACATCAACAAACGTTATTGTCTACTACACGTTATGCTAATGGAATCGACAAATGTACATAATGAGTACAAACTGAGAATATTTATTACTAGTGTTCTGACTATCTTCTATAATTACGATGCTTCGAGCACGGCACTTAAACAAAACAAAATGAGATACAAGCTTTTTCATTAATCAGAGCATATACATGAAATACTTTAAGATATGCATGTTGATAAAAATGCAACTTTAGAATAAAAATAATCCCATCTCCCTCTTGTAAAGCTCAACATTTCAAAATGACAAGAGTAATTTTAAATTCAGGTTTAAATGTCCATATCTTTTAAACAAAATTACAGTACACCACATAATTGTTGGTAAACATATGAAGTTGGGTATTGTAATCAATGTTGTCCTTATTGCACAAACAACTAAGACATTCAGCATTATGTAACCTGAAAATATGACAGTAGCAAATTAACAGTGATGTCACATGAAGCAATATGACAGTGGGTAACAAATGGTGCTGCGTGGGGAAATAACTACATAAAAAATGCATGAAACCAAACAAACCTCTCAATTTCTTCTTAAACTTAAACCAGATTCCCCGGGACTGATTTTCTTCAGGATAAACCGAAGTTGTTTGTGAACTTTCATAAACATCAGTGGACATTGCTACTGGATAATTGACATCTGTGTGATTCATAGTGGTAAACTGGAAAGTTACATTTCATAGTTTCACTGATAACAAACCTCGTACACCAGCAGATATTTCTGGAATATCAGGTCCACAATCAAATGCATCGTTTTCCCAAGCTGTTCGGGAACCCATAAGTTCTGATTGAGGGCTCACTTCTACAAAAAAAATGTCGAAGAAATTTCATTTGATAAACTTATGCTAATCTCTTATAAAATGCCGCAGCAATTTTTAGATTTAAAAAGCAATTATTTGTAAGGCCATGGCAAACACTTTCTTGTTCATTCTGCATAAACAAACAGTTAATGATATCTGAATTAAAATTATTTTAAATTAGTTTCACACAAACCAGAAGTATTTTTTAATGCACAACATTGAACTTACTTCCAGTATTTGGTCTTGAACTTTGAGTCAAATCTGAAGCCATGCCCTCAAATTTATTTCATGAAAATAAGTTTAAAAAATAAATTTAAATCAATTTTTATGCAGTTTTCTCACAGTATTCTAGTTCTCTAAAGCATTTCGTTCTATTAAAATTAACTCAAGTTTTTTATTTTAGGCGTTATAAACCAGGCAACCTAATTACTACTTTGAAAAGCCTTACCGTTATTGTTCATTTCAAATTATTTTTGTCAAGCACCGCACACACAACAGTAGAAGGTTAAAAAATATTTAAAAAAACGTTAAAAACCAACAAAGCAAAGGAAAAAGATAACAACAAATTCAATCAGTCACAGCATTTACTAATGAAATATCCTTATGTGTATGAAGTACCAGCAACTAGCTTAGCCTACATCTGTACTGAAGTAAAATGTGAAATCAAATATCCTTTTTTCACAATGCACTCATCTTCTAAAAGCTAAAATTAAGCAAAAATATATTATTCACTCTAGGGTTGGCGAAGTGTTACCTCAACCCAATATATTTGTTGTGGTGTCGTTAAAATGAGTTCCCGTTTATAATTTGTACCACATGCAAGACTTTGGGAACAATTACTCACTACTTCAAATGATGAGATACCGTAAGCTTACACAAATTCTAACGTGACGTAAAGTTGTATACATTTTTTCTGTTTTTATTCTTTTATTAAACCAGCCGAGTTGTTATGATTTGTACTTTGTCGATGATTTAATACGCTGGTTGCAATCACTAAACAGTGTAGCATAGGGCTTACACTGTTTCAGAAGAGTATAGAAAGCCGTCGGTAATTTTACTAAGTTGCGACTCATATTTTCTGTTATGGTGTTATTTTTTAAAAGTTTTTTCTGTTGTGATTGGTGATAGGTATTATTATTAATCACTAGCGTTCATGCGACTCCATAGCAAAGAGTCATTTATTGCCACCGAGTAGTGGTCGGCGAATTCCTTCTTTTAACCAAAGAAAAGCAAAAGCTCAAAAAACAGGGAACTCTACAAATTACCAGCTGCTTGTATTTTCTTGCAGATTCTAATCAATTTCGCTGTGCACCAAGTTACTTACCGATTGCACTGTGCTACTGTTTTCACGCTACTTAAATGCAAAACATTTAAACAACCCTTCTGCTACGTTTTTCATCACATGTAGCGTACCGTGTTGCCTAGTACTGATTGTTAATCACGTGCGTCACCTAGCGGAACGCAATTTTTAATTTTGGATTATACTGGTTTTTGAAGTCGGCAGAGTGGCGAGATAATCTGCGTAGAATGTGGTGTTATTGAATTAAATCCCCTTGGATTTAACACCCATGGATACTTATTATTTATTGTAACTTAAAACTGATGCCTATATTTTGTATCATCCAGCAGATTTTTGCTCTCCAGCTGATAGTTGATTTACCGCTGTCAAGGGGCTTTCCAATCCTTGATGAAGCAAAAAATTTGCCGGAAAACACGAACAAAAAAATGATTAGACCTACAATCTGGGTTTAGAAATCACTCAAATTGCGCTGCGAAATTTGTCTGCACTTTCACTTGCCTTTTTGTCTTGTCCAGCACCGACGTTCACTTTCAGCAGCCAAAGAAATCTTTAAATGAAAAAACTGAGAAAAAATACAATCGAAATTCTCGTAACAGTAAAATCCGTTTTATACAGCACCAATACCATCGATAATATGTTATGCTTCACTACCTGAGAACAAAGGCTATTTGCCTAAGATGTGATTCTGGTGTTCTTGACGTAGTTAGAAATTGAAAAGAAAGCGTAGCTAGAGAGAGATCTGCTATATAAAAAGTCTTTGTATCAGAAAGAGGAGGACCAGAGATCAACAACAAAATGACGATCTTTATGGTAAATGCAAAATTTTTCCAGTGATACATCGAGTGATTTGTCGGCTTTAAATTAGTTAATATGCAGAATTACAATTTTTTGACTTGCTGTTGCTAACCTGAAACAAATCATTTATTTCCTGCTGTTACGGAAGGTAAGGCAAAGAGGCGTTTTAGAAGAAACTATCTTGACTTGCTTAGTCCGTGGCTAAGCTGAAACGCAAAGTTTCCAGGAGCTTTTTGCAAGTGCTGCTTAAAAAATGTGTTAAGCTTATCTGAAAAATTCAAAACAAAATTATTTTGGATACATGAATATTGAGAAATGAGAAAAGTATGCGTGGAAGATGCTGACGCAGCAGGATTCTTCACTGTTTTGTGCGGTGGCCCAACTGATATTTCGGCCCAGAAACAATTAAACGTTGTTTACCATTTTGTAAAAAACAAAGCGGTTTATAAGGTTTTTGTGAAATTTGAAGAACCTCTGAGGAAGAAATTGCTTGAAGCTTTGTCTTCTTATGGAATACATCTTGAAGAAATTCGAGGCCAAGGCTACGATAAATGCGCGTCGATGAAAGGGTACGAGTTCCGCCAATTGCCACGTAGTTTTTCAGAGCAATTTGACTTCATAACTAATTCCCCACAAAATTGATTTATGTTGTAATAAATTAAGTGATCTCGTGTTGTTTGGTTAGGAGTTTAAGTAAATATAGCTTCAAATTAGACCCCTACAGCGAACCGAACAATTAGCCCCTACTGAGAAGTAGTAGACGTTATAACCGGGTTTCCTACAGACTACTTCTAAAAGCCTTCCTTTGTCGGATTGCCTTTCTTTGGTCTTTGCCCTGTGGTTAAATTGGGCCACATGTTTGACTCATATATATAACATGTGTATCTGCTCGTATATATATATAGTGACCATGTGTATTTTCGCTATTCTTGTCAAAACGTCAACGAGGAGAAACGAGCACTAAATTTTCGTTTCGGCCAGATTATGCTTCGGATTTCTGTTTGGGCCTGAATGTTGGTCCCCCTACTTGATTGTTATTAAGGCTATGTGGTAGCCTTTATCGCCGAGAATTTTCGTCCTGCGCACGCTGGGAGGAACTGCACATATTTGTAAATAAAACACTGAAAGAAGGCTTTAACCGCTTCCTGTTTTTTGTTTGACGAAGCAGAAAGGATCCGTAGAGCTAATATTACTAGCTCTACAAAGTAACTCTACTGGTTCAGTGCTAATCAACGACGGTACGCTTGGCGCGGGAATCAAAGAGTTGAAACCTGGTGCTGCCGCATCAGTACGTCAATGGTGTACAAGCTCATATAAAAGGAATATACCCCACCGCTAATAGTATGTACTTTGCTTCAAATGTATTGAATTTAATTATTGCTAAAACTTTCAGTGCAGCAGACATATAATTGCTAATTATCTTAGAAAAACAAAGACATTACCACATTTGTCAAAAGTTCAACAAAGCGCATGAAAGCGTTGCAACAGAGCATTGAGTTAGATGTAGGTGCACAAAAGAATACAACTGCCGGTATGTCCCTCACCGCTCTTTGTGAAATCGGATGGGTGGATTGTAAGAAGAACGTTACAAAATTTGTGGAAATGCTTCTCAATGTGTTTGACACTTTTGTAGGAATGACAGGATGGTCCGACACAAGGACTGCAGCCAAGTGACCACTACATTTGTGTGCCATGTGTTTTACAAAATTTATTGTAGCCTATCTATTTCCGTGTGGGCCAGGTTTTCAAAATTACTTTTGCCGATAGCAGCAACTCTTCAATTTCCAAGTCTAGTCCTCTCACAGTGTGCCAAGGAAATCAGCGGAGCTCAGCGAGTCATAGTTGATTTGCAGAGAAAATGCTGTTTCGGATTTCAAAACAATATTTTCCACGGCACAAGAGCTATTTGCCAATACTACAGTAATATCTAGGCAAGTTGGACGCTAAGCAATTAGAGCAAACTACGAGACAAATAATTTAGAAAGTTTTTAGCGTCAATCTGTTTACATACCGTATGTAGATGGCCTTTTGTAAGAGCAGCGAGGAAGATTTAATGCACATTTTCAAATTGCGATCCAAATTCAACTGCGGCCCAAAAACAGCACTCAGAAATGTTACTTCAACGAGGTACAGCGGCACTGAAAATACAACACCATTTCACGAAGAAGACTTTGACTATGATGCCATAAGTAATAAACTTTTCCGGTGGAAAGTTAAGTGAGAGCAAATTTTTGAAGACAAAAGACCAGAAAATGGGATTGATGAAATGGCGGCAATAGAATCCTCTGAAGCAGGGGTGAGCAATTGTTTTGGCTTGCAGGCAACATCGCAGTCACGGATGCTAGCTGAGGGCCGCACTTTTTAACGAACGCATTGGGAGGGCCGCAATGAAAATTCAAGAGTTGGTCGAGGGCCGCATTGACCATTCATAAGTGGCCGAAAGTCAGTGCTTAAAATCTTGCAATGGCTGTATGCGATGCAAGGGCTTGCGTTTGCTTCAAATTTTGCGACATCACCTGACAATGTCGTATTTCAGGGTGTGAAAATAATGATGTTCTTAAAAAAAGGTCATTACCCTTGGATAAGACGGAAGATGCGTCAGTGGAAACCAACAATTGCTCTTTTAATGGTATCTTCTGAAGTCTTTGGCTCTGTATTACGACAAGTGTTCCTCCCTAGTTATCTTAACTGATATATATATATATATCTAACTCGTATATATATATCTTAACTGATGTATATATATGCAAGTTTCAAAAGTGTTCGCGGGCCGCGCAAAATGATCTGGCGGGCAGCACTTTGCCCACCCCTGCTCTAAAGACTTTGATCCAAATATTTTTAAATTCCTGGTAATTAGTCCTATCGCTACACTTCCAGACACAACTTCTTCTGCAGAAAGAACATTCAGTAAGTGCAACGTTTGAAAAGCTACATTAGTAGCATTATGGAGCAGGACAGGCTTTCGAGACTAGCTCTTAGAGCTTTTCATTTGTAAATAGCATGGGCTTTTTGCAGCTGCTTTACGTTTTGGTTTGGTAATTTTGTTGTTAGCTGCGGTGACTATGCCTACTACTTGCAATGTTTTTCTTTTTTCTGTAGATAAAATTTGGAATTTTTTAAGGTATAGGCCTATTCGATTTGTCGCCTGCGTAAGCAGAAAGTTAAATTTTTGCTCTAAATTAAATATCAATCCTTGCAATACCACATCGTCATTTTTGGCCTCGTAAACATTTTTAGGACTATAATTAGTGCGTGTTACGTACTTACGTTGACTTTGTTCACATGCATCTGTTTGTTTATGTTGGTGTAAACATGTGTTGCAAATCAGTAGCGTACCCAGAAAGAATGGGCATCTTGGCCAAAAACTTCCCAAAACATTTCACATTTTCTAAGTAGTCATACATCTACCGCAAATACACTTTGTCCTTTAAAATTTAATCATTTGCTTAACTAGTAGGTAATTCTGCAAAATACTTCGTTTATGTAATTGCTTTTGTCCCCTATTAGCGCCTAAGGAATAAATAAACTGAACATTACATCAAAATAAAAATGTCCCGATTTACTATTTCATGTTTTCGCTTTATTAAAACCCTCCCCAAAATTATTTTCTAGTTTCAACCCTGTGTGTGAGGGTTAGAAAAAAATGGCTCAGCCAAAGCGCAGATGATAACACGGTAGTACTTTGTATGAGGGAGTGGGGAAAGTTTAAAGCATGTAGACCTTTTTTGAAATCATTTTTAATTTCATGCTTTTATTTAGCACATTTATTTTTGGCTAGCAAAACACTCAATAAAGCAACAACCAAAAATAGGACGCAGCAACAAACGCTATTACGTTTTTGTCCGCCATTACATGTATAAATAGGAAAATGCTGAAGGATGTCCGAGCGAATGTTCTTAA
Source organism: Trididemnum clinides (assembly GCA_963675345.1). Lineage (NCBI taxonomy): Eukaryota > Metazoa > Chordata > Ascidiacea > Aplousobranchia > Didemnidae > Trididemnum > Trididemnum clinides. The sequence continues at coordinate 40,203,055 of OY776286.1, forward strand.
AAGCGAGTAGGCTTCCATATTTCATAATGTCTGAGTGGTTGCTGACACCTTCTTTTAATATATTTCGTCTATTTTTGCAAGAATTTCTATTTCATTCAAGGATATTATATTTAACTGTTGTACATAAAACTTGGACTTGTGTGTAAAATCCGCCATTACAAATCGCGTCTTGGTTCCTGTTATCCCTGCAAATGGTTTTCGTCAGTCGCTATTGACTCGAAATGACGTAACGGTGATACGAACAGTCACTGAAGACTTGGATAATACTATAGGAAGAGAACTGGTAGTTTCAGTATTACTAACTGGTTTCTCTTACAGTAGCTGTCAAAGTAATCGCCCATTTAAAGATGCCTAGCCATAGCTTTAAGCAAAAGTTTTATAAAAAAAAGCGTTTTAATCAATTAGCTCGAAAGAGTAAGGTGCTAGGTAACACTGCAAAATCAAGTAAAAAGGCAAAAAAAGAAACAAGCTCTTCATTTTCATCACTTAATGAAGATGACCGCACAATACATACTATGGAAAGGGTATTGAACATTAAAAGAGATAAAAATAAAATGATATTGCCTCCTGATTTTGCCAAAGATGGCTTGGATTATATTTTTGATGTTCTTGACAATGTTTGTGATGATGAAAGTATGGAAGTTTCTGAGGAAGGCTCAGATTCACTTAATGAATCTAGTGATGCATCAGAAACTGATAGTGAGCAAAGCAACGGTGAACTAGAAGATGATAATATTGGGATTAAGGTTGCAGAAGCTTTGTCAAAGCCAGATGTCAAACACATATCAAGTAAAAAAAAGATTCTAAAACCAGCCTCTTCTGGTTTAAAGAAATACATACCTCCTGCTTGCAGAAATAATACTGATGATGAAAATAAAAAACTGGAACGGTTAAAGCGCCAATTAAAAGGGCTTGTTAATCGATTAAGTGAAGTAAATCTGCAGTCAATATGTTTTGAAATTGAAAGCTTTTATAAAGCAAACAGTCGTGCCCTTATGACTCAAGTGCTTTCTGATGTAATTTTGGTGCAATTTTATACACCTGATTCAATACCAGAAAGAATTATCATGGAGTCAGCAATGGTGATGACAATATTAAGTCATAATATTGGTGCTGAAATCATGTCATATTTTTTGGAAGTTGTATGTAAGAAATTGAATCAGCTTCTGCAATCAGACAATTATGGAGGAGGAAAGGAATGTAACAATATTACTCAATTAATATGTAGCCTGTATCAGTTAAAAATTATACAAAAACAGCTCATTTTAGACGTTATTGAAAAACTTATTACATCATTTTGTGAAAGAGATGTTGAGCTTCTTGTGTTGATTTTGAAATTTGTTGGCTTTCAGCTTCGAAAAGATGATCCAGTATCACTTAAATTGATTGTTGAAAAGGTTTCTTTAAAATCAACTTGTAGCAAGGCTGAACAATCTACCCGAATGAAATTTATGGTTGAAATGTTAACAGCCATAAAGAATAATAATGTTCGTAAAGTATTGGATTATGATCCACAAATAATTGATAGTCGAAGAAAAAAGATCAAGTTGGTATGCCACAAACAAGGTGATGCTTTTGCAGATGTTAAATTCAATGATTTAGTTAATGCTGACACCCAAGGAAGATGGTGGATAGTTGGTAGTTCTTGGGGTGGAACACCTATGTTAAAGTGCAAAAACGAAGAGAATAATGTTGAGATAAATGTCTCTTCTAAAATGATAAAACGTGCTAAATCACTCCGCATGAACACTGAAATTAGAAAGAAGATATTTTATGCTATTATGTGTGCAGATGACTATATTGAAGGCTTTCAGAATGTCCATCAACTACATTTGACAGGTAAACAAATGCGAGAAGTTGGTTATGTGTTAATGAAATGCTGTGAAGAGCAGAAAAGTTTCAATCCTTTTTATTATCACATCATCAACAAGTTTTGCCATTATGACAAGCAATTCATTATGACCATACAATGTTCATTTTGGGATCGTTTCAAAACATTGGACTCTCTTTCAAACCAACAGATTTCTAACATTGCAAATCTGCTTTCTCGACTTTTGCTATCTGAGGCTGTGCCTTTAAGCTGTTTAAAAACCATTGAATACTCTGAAATTGATAAATCTGGTGTTTTGTTTTTGCGAACAGTTTTGTCAAACATGGCATTGCTATCCAAATCAGTGGCAGATATTGACAAAGTGTTTGAGAAACTTGACTCCAAAAAGTATTCCATTGTTAAAAACGGTTTGCGCTTGTTTATTCAACACTTTATGTTAAAAGATTCAAAATTTATGAAAGAAAACAGTGATTTAGAAGAAGCTCTTTCAAGAATGGACTCCAAATTAGATGCTCATGGTCGTGCATTTGTTAATAACAAATTTTATTAATTTTGTTTAAATGTTTGGCGTGTGGGGTAGCTTCTGCAATGACAATTGCAAAAAGTTGATGTGGTATTCTTTTTTCCGCGTTTTCGAGGCTTAGATATTCTGATTCGGCTGATGTCTACCACTGCACACTCGCAATTGAAACCAACTATGCTGGAGCATCAAAGCACTTTGAATTTTGGATAACCTTCCTGTTTAATGCCAACGATGTGTTGGTCCCGGTGCTTTTTAATTGTCGGCCGCCGTTTGTTTTAGGGAAGCGTTAGCCGTCATACCTACACTAACGACTGCTACTGGAAGTCACACGTACTCTTCCGTAACTGAGAAAAGCTGGGTTGTATTAATAATCCCTCGCTTGCCAGCTGTCCGAATCACAACTTTTGCCTAAAAAGTAGGCGTTTTGATCATGCGACGTTTACGTGCAACGTCAAGTTTTTATCAAAAAAATTTCGGTTGAAATCATGATAAAATCGATGTTTTTATGAAGTTAAAATTGAAGATGTGTTTCCAACTCTGCAGAACAGGTGCCGGTGATTCACTGCGGCTAAACCGAGTTTTATTTCCATCGTGGTTTTGAATTCAACTCCACGAAGGGTTTAAACCTGGCACCAATCAGCAGCCGCCTCAACGATTTGATGCGGTCCCTGACCGCAGAAGGGCAGCACTCAGTCCCTCTAAAGTCAGTTTGTCTCTTCTGCCTCTATTTTATCCGTTATTGTCCTGATGAGTGGCAGTGTTCATCGTAATACTGGGCCCGTTTTTTTCTGCTCCGTGTGCGCTGAAAATGTGACCCGGGAAGTAGGTTTGTGTGATGCTACACTTGTTTCAAATGGGTCCATTTAAGGTGCTCACTATTTACCTACTCCAAATTCAATGCTGTAGGCAGCTCTCACTCCTGGAACCGTCCTTGCTGCGTCTCTGCTTCTACTGCGGGTACGCAACCTTCCAGCACTGTTACTTTCGAGCCCCCCCCAGAACAAATACCTTCACTGTTTAATCTGACCCCCTCTGCCAATGCAGAGCCGCTTTCCACCTCGCCTGGTAATATCTTATCCTCCTTCCGCACACTTCGTAGCTCCTCTTTCTGCACCATCTTCTAAGGCTTCTGGATATTCTACACCTCCTGCTCTCTCTTTTCATCCCAACTCGCTCAGGATTCCTCAGTTGAATGCCGGAGCTTTTCGAGCCAGAAGCGCTTGTACACTTTTTTTCGCTCTATCCAGTTGACCTTGTCATCTGTATCTAAGAGTTCAATCTCAACTCGTGTTCATCTTTTTGGGTCATTGGATACTTTGCGATCTGATCGCACTTACTCCAGGTGTGGCATTCTTTCTCCTGATAACCCGTACGCCAGAGGTGGTGTCATCGTTTTTGTCAGCCAGGTACTATCCGCTAAACTCTACCTGTTCTCTCTTCGCTAAACCCCTATTCAGAACATGTAGGAGTCACCATCTCACTAAATAAATCTTCGCTCTCTTAACGGCTATGCTCTCCCTATTCGCTCTTTTCTGACGAATAGGAGAACTGATTCCTTTTCCCCCTTCCATTCTTCCTCTCTCAGAAGTTCCTTCATTCTGGTAGATTTCAATTGCGATTACCTCCTCTGGGACTCAGAAGCTACTTCTGCCCCTGCGGAGAGAAAGTATTCGATTGGGTCATCTCTTCTAACCATTTTTCCTTTAATGACCCTTGCACTCCTACCCTTTTACATTGCTTCTCTGACTGTCGTTCCTCTCTTGTCATCTTTTTTGCTCCTTTATTTCTTGTATCTAAGAGGTGCTTTAGGACTCTGGCTTCAATCACCTATCAATTCTACTACCTGCCCCTCTTTCTTCTCTCTTCATCCCCAACAAACAGCCTCCTTCCTACAATTTTCAGAAAGCTCGTTGAGATAACTTTGCCCTTTGCTTTGACTCTCTCAGCCCTTCTGCAGAGGAATACTTTTCCCTTTCCTTGCTGCTGCTCTCTTCTTTGGCATTAAATGCGGCCAAATTTTCCATTCTTTTTGGCCGCGTCAAACGCCAACCTCAGGCCTGGTGGTCTCTTAAAAGTGAAAAATGCGTTATGTGCAAGAAATAAGACTTTTGCTGCCGCATATAGAAGTAAGCTCACCTGGCATGTCGTAGAGGCAAATCTTGGGTACCCACCAATGGCAGTCCGACTTGGTGTTGGGGTTACCTGTCAGTAATTTACATTCATGACTGGTTTGAAATAGGCTGCCACTTTTCCCCTACCCTCATTCGATTAGGTTAACGGCATGAATCTGGATTGCCGTTTGCCCCGTACCTCCATCTCAAGGAAGAGGAGGGCTAAACCTACCAAATGAAGATCGTTAAGTTTACATCTCTGCCTCGCCTTTCATCGCCAAGAAAAGTCTCAAGGCATGGTAGACGACATGCTAGTTTCTCCGAAATCGGTTTATTCTCTGCTTTGTTTTGTCGCTGGTTCTTTTTCCTCTTCTTCTAACTTTCCCTACTGTTCTCTCAGAGAGTCGGCTTTGGTCTTCGCCGATCACCTAAGATCCCACATTGCAGTTTCCTAGCCAAAGTCAAGCTTCGACGGGCCGGGTGCTATCAGAAATCTCATTTTTCTTCCTTCTTTTCCCTCTCCTCCACTTAATTTCTCGTGGCTGCCACAAACCTCTACTCGTCCGCTGCCACTGATACAAACAAAGTCGCCTATGCCGTGCCAGGGCACCTTCCTCGCTCTGGCATAGATTTTCTCCTTCACATTTTTAATCTTTCCTCATCTTCACATTCCTTCCATCTTCTATTGTTTACATCCATAGAATGGGAAAGCCTCTTGACTCTCCTGCTCCTTTTCGACCTTTCTCTCTTCCTGCATCTCAAAGCCTTTTAAACTTATTACTCTAATTTTTCAACTCTTCTTTCTGGATTCTAACTCTAAATTCTCCACTCCTGCCAAGGCGGTTTCCGCCCTCAACGGTTTACCCTCAATCAAAGTCTGCTCTTTTCTCAGGCCGTTTGGAATAACAAACCCAAGCCGGGCTCTCGGACGATTCTAATTACGATCGACTTTTCGGAGGCTTTCGACTCGGCATGGCATTCTGCTCTTTTTCTTAAACACATTTCGGCTGCTTTCCCTCCTTGCTTTGCTCGTTGGACTCCTCTTTTCTTTCTGAATGGCGCGCTTGCGTGGTTTTTCAAAATTACAAAACGCTTCTTTCAAGATTTTCCGCAAACCCTATACTTTTCTCTCCATCAATGATCTTCCTGCTTTTCTACCTTTTTCGGTCAGCTGCTCTTATGCTGACGATCTTTACTGCTGTGAAGGCTAGACAAGGAGCCCTGATTTAACTGGAGCGCTGTTCTGAGGCTTTCCTCTCAATCCGAGCGAATGTGAGATCTTCTCGATGGCTTTCGCTAACTCCTTGTATTCAACTCTAACTTTTTTGGGGACACCTTCCACCCCATACTTTCCTTTTCTAAACACGTATCTTCGCTGAAAGCAAAGTTCTTGTCTCAAGCAGGGATGCGGAAGCGCGAAAATTCCACCGCTTCCGCATAGGAGGGAAGAATCGAAGGAGAAAAGAAATTGGTTCCGATATTCTTCGGAGAAGAGCAAATAAGGGGAGCATAAACATTAAAAAATGAGAGCGAGGAGCAGTCGTTTAGAGAGATTTTGATCATTACATAATCAGGGTAGGGGTCAGTCGAAGAAAGAGAGGAGGTAGAAAGCTCAGAGAAGGATAAGCCCTGCCTAGCGAAAATGATAACGCCGCCGCTAGCGTCTGTGACATCAGCAGAAAAAATATTGGATCAGGAGTGGGTGCCATCGAATCGCACAGCAGGGAATCCGGAAAGAGGAAGATAAATTAAGGTTAGATTCTTGGATAGAAATAAGGTCAACGGGATGAGGCGAAATAAGGTGTAGCAGTTCAATGCTCCTGGCTCGGAGACCCCCAGCATTCCATTGAAAAACCCTGAGGAGTTAGGGAGGGGAAGAGAAAGCAGAAAGTAAAGAAAAACAGCCAGGAGCACGAGGCGGTGGTGAGGGTGCTGGGGGAAAAGATACAAAGTGGGCGGAAAAAGGATAATTGGTTTGAAGGCGAGGGTGGGGTGCAAGTGCTGCATTAGCAGAAGGGGGCCAGATGGAGCAGTGGAGGTATACCAGCTGGAGGAGGAAGGCACACTGCTGGTAGGTGCAGCATTTCCAAAAAAAGCAGGGGGAAAGCTCTAGAAGTGAGATCTGCCAAGAGTTCTGAATCTAGAAAAGGAGAGCAGTGTGCACTTTAAATGAACCCAGTTAGAGCATGTGCAGCATTGCACTGACCTACTTCGCCAGGTCACATTTGCAGCGCACACTGAACAGGAAAAAACGGGACAAGGGTTAGGATGAACGTTGCTGCTCATCAAGAGAAGGAGAAGATGGGCAAGAGAAAGGGAGGAGAAGACAGGCCGATTTTAAAGAGGTTGCGTGCTACCTTTCTGCGGTCGTTCAGGGGGCTGCACGGCGAAAAAATGATTTGTGTGGGGGGAGTGCCCGGGATAACTGGGACCCTCGGAAAGGCCAACAGCCATCTTAACCCAACCCAAACGGGTTTGGGGACCGCACCACCACGTTGAGGCGGCTGTTGATTGGTGCAGTTCAATTTTGCTCGCTTTACATGTATATACTACTTCTACGACAGAAATTTCGCACTTCACTATTTAAAAAGATCGGAGACAATACGTGTTTTGGGAAAAACACAAGGTCTGTAATAATGGTTAGAGTAAAGGTTAACTCAAAGTCAGACTTAGTTGAGGATAGAGAGGGAAAATCAGCGCTATACGGTGTAGTTTGTTGTTGTGGCGACAGGTTATTGTCGAGAGCTTGGTCATATGGTTTAGATCTGAGAAGTATTGCGTAAACTGTAGTAAAAGTAGTTGTAAGTAGTGAACGAACTTTTAATAACTGTCTAGTTGTTGAAGTGCTTAATTATTTTTTGAATTGTAGTAACGAAATACATGTACCGGTACTTGATTTTCTTGCAAGCAATTTGTAATTTCTAAATTTTTGTTAGTGGGGGTTTGGTGACAATCGCGAAAGTACATTAGGGGTTACGCGATGACAAAAAGATTGAAAAGCACTGTTCTACATTCAACAAGAGTTACAATATTAAGAGTAATTCGGAACAACAAGCTCAAGCGAAGTAGGTTAAGTAATAGCAATAAATGAAGGTTTTTGTTTTCTCAAAATGATGAAGTGTAGGAGAAAGCAGGCTACCAACCCACAAATGTTAAAAAAAAATTGTCAACAGTCGTTTTTTGTTAGTGGAAGCAAACGCGGTTGAAAAATAACCGCTTCTACATCCCTGGTCTCAACGCCTTGCGCTGTATCTCTGCTTCCTCAGGAGCCCCCTCAATGGAGTCCCTATCTTTGTTGCACAAAGCTTTTCTTCGACCCTTTCTCATTTATGCTTTACCCGGATAATTTTCTTTCCTTGAGTTATCAACGGTACCAAGTTAGAACGCCTTTACCGAGCAGTTAGTCTCGCCATCACTGACTAGCTCTAGTCCTCCCTCATTCCACTTTTCCTCTGTGAGGCGACTCTACCTCCCCTACGAGTCACCCAGACTCATTTTGCCCTGTTCAATAAGCTTTGCTGAAGTTTTCACTGCGCGCCGTTGATAAAAGTGTAATCTGTCGTACCGGTACGGGTACTAGTTACCTGTGCACTGATGTTTTATCGAATTACATTTGACTCTACGCGCAAGCGATCAGTTTTGCTCCATCACAGCAGCTTAGTCGTTTTTGAATTGACAAAACACGTACATGCAAGCCATGAGCATTTCCGCAAGCACTTCTTCACTGCAACCTAAGTTTGCCGTAAGATGCTTTTCTAAGAAAATAACGTCGACCCGATTCAAGTGGCGACTCATTGATTCTGAAGACCAGCACTTCGGTATCTAACCTAAAAGCTCTTTCCCTGTTCCGTTAAGGTGTAACGAGTTCCTTAGTGCCGAACGATGTTTTATTGAAACACGAACAAAACAAGCATTTTAGAATGTTATCTCCAACCAGTGAATGAAGGTTTTCTGAAAAAAAAGAATACAATTTATTTTTGCAAATTTTAATCTCTCACAGTAAGCTACCGACAAATGATTTGTGATTAGAGATACATGTACGAGGAGCAAAGTATACAATTAAGAGCGCGACATGGCTAGTGAAATAGCTCTCGCTGCTTAAAAGACCGTTAAGTAGTGGTCTCCAACGTTTTATGCGTCGCTGTATCGCTAATACACTTGAGCTAATGCCATGGAATCTTTATTGTCAGTACCTATGCTGTTCTCATTACTTTGTTGTTGCTACCCGACCCCTTACGATGGATGGGGGCATGGCGGAAAACTACGGAGTCCCATAAGCCGGCAACTCTCCAGGGCCTAGACCACATGTCGTAAAAAAGGAGTCGTCAAAAAGCGAGCGGTGCAAAGAGAACGCAGCACAATGCAGTGTGAGATTAAAGGAGTCCTGGGTAGGATGACCACAAGAGATGGGAATTTATGCAGTTGTATGAGCAAAATGTTGTAGGTAGCAAGGCTACTAACTGATGTTCACCAAGGTATTAAAAGTCGGAGTTTAAGACCAGCTTGTTAAATGTAAAACCTTTTTAACTAGTTTATTCCCTGAAAAGATTGAAGACCTTTTTTGTCTTGATCTGAAATTGGTTCCAAAATATTGATAATAGGGTGAGTAACGAGGAAGAACTGATTAACAAAAGTAATTGCTAGACCGCTGATGAGCTTTAAAGAGCGAAGATCAAGGTAAGAGCGGAATCAGAGGCATCAAAAAAATATGGGGTGTAAATTGGTGCACATCACGAATGTACAATTGGCGACCGCAGTTGATCTTCAAGAAAAAAAGTCACCACCATTTACACCGACATAACCCCAATTTAAACACAAAATAAGTGCAACAGTTTTACCTTTAAAAATTGATCACAAATAAAAAGGTGTTCACATTGAAGAAAGAAAAATTTCAATTTGAAAGTTAATTTTAATGAAACGCAGATAGTTTTGCAATGAAAAAATTGATCTCAGAAAAAAGATCTTTATTTCTAAACGAACAGAAATATGCAAAACTCAATTTGTCTCACAGGTGGCCGTGAGTGAAACAAAAGCCTGTAATGCTGCTTCCAACAGTGAAAAGGTTGTGCGTCCGATATACATCAACGGCCTACACGGTCTTAGCCATTTGTCTTGGTAGAACGCCTCAGTAGATAGTGCTTTCTTGATTACAGAAAGGCTTATGACCAGAGTGCATCATGAAAAAATGCTCCGGATTCGAGGACATCAACATCGATGACAACGACGTAAGGATTATTCAAAATCTTTATTACAATCAACGTGCATCTGTACGTGAGAGAAATTCAGAAGTGCAAACTACTAATATAAAAAAAGGCGTCAGACAAGGCAGCGCTCTTTCACCTGACCTCTTTAATCTATTCAGTGAAAACATGTTGACATGCATTGGTGATTTGGAAGATTGGGGAAAAGAACATTAACAATATTCGATAGGCAGACAATGCTGCATTAATAACAACTTCACAGGCGGAATTTCAAAAGCTAGTGACAGAAGTCGAAAACTAAAGCAAAAAGATAGGGATGGCTTTGAATGAAGATAAAACGAATACATGGTGGTAACCAAAAAGAAAGGTTTACGTATTGCCGTGCTTCACCGGTTTAAAGAATAGTGAAGCTGTCTACCCAGCATGTCGTAAGAGGCGACTATTGGGTACCTACCAATTGCAGTCTGACTGTTAATGGTGGGGTTGCCAGCTCAATTGCTTGGTTGGACCAGTCATATCAGAAAACTGAGGTTGGGGGTAAGCAAGGTCATGCTACCTGTAGAAGAATTTTGCTCCAACAAATCCCCATGACCAGAAAAAATATACAAGTGGCCCCAGTTTCCGGCAGCTCTTAAATGGGCAGGGGGTGCGAAGAATCTCCGGGTTTAAATCTAAATGTAATGGGATAAAATTTGGTACATTAAATGTGGGAAGTCTTTGTGGAAGGAAAACGGAAGTGAGTGAAGAACTGAGGAAGAGAAAAGTTGATGTGTGCTGCATCCACGAAGTAAGATGGAAAGGCCAAGCAGCTCGTTTTGTGGGTACTTCGGGACGAAGGTATAAACTGTGGTGGTCAGGAAATGATGCAGGATTCGGAGGGGTTAGAATTTTTTGTGGAAGTTAGAAGAAAAAGTGACAGAGTAATGGCGATTGTGCTAACTTTAGGTAGAAAAGTGATGCGCGTCATATGTGCGTATGGGCCACAAAGTGGAAGAGCAGATGCAGAGAAAGTCTGTTTTTATGATGAAATGGGGAGTGAGTGGGACTTGGGAAGTTCTAGTGAAGTCATTGTTTCTTTAAGCGATTGTAATGGACATGTGGGGAAATCTGCTGAAGGTTTTGAAGGTGTACACGGGGGAATGGTGTTGGGAAAAGAAATGCAGAAGGAAGAAAATTGCTGGAGTTTTGTGATGAAAGAGAGCTGTGCGTGGCAAGCACTTGGTTTAAAAAGACAGACAAAAGGAAAATCACTTATAGTGCCGGTGGATGTGAAACAGAAATTGATTTTGTGCTTGTGGGGAAAAATACAGAAAGTATATAAGGGATGTAAAAGTGATTCCATGGGAACTTCAGCAAAGGCTGGTGGTCGTAGATCTAGATAAAAAGGCTCTAAAAAAGGTTGTGAGAAAGGAGTGGATCATCAGAAAGATTTGGAAGTTGAATGAAAACCGATCAAGAGTGAGATTTGAAAAAAAAGAGTAAAAGAAGTGAGCACAGATGAGCCTGATTTGTGGAAAACTTTCAAGGATGGTGTTATAAAGGCATGTGACGAAGTGTGTGGAAAGAAGAAGTCTAGGAGAGACTAAGGAGACATGTGGTGGTGGAATGAAGAGGTCAAAGATACCACAGCAAGAAAGGCGGCATTTAAAGAGCTGTGCAGGTTTCCATTAGAAGAAAAAAGACTCAATACAAACGTATAAGAAATCAAACGAGAAAAATTGTTGCTAGAGCTATGAGAGTGGAAGCTCATCAGGAGTTGAATAATTTATATCAGAATTCTAAGTGTTTTCTATTTTCTTAAAAGAATGAAAAAGGAAGGGAAGGATGTGGAAGGAGGAGGAGACGGACGTTTGGGTTTTAGTGAAGAAGATAGGGCAAAAATTCGGAAGGAACACATGGAAAAGATCATGAATGAAAAGAACGAATGGGACCGCATGGTGGAAATTGATTTAGTAGAAGGACCAGGGGAAAAAGTGGCTCGTAATGAAATTGTGGAAACAATTCAAAGTATGAAATCAGGAAAGGCAACTGGACCATCTGAAGTAAGCGTGAAGATGATAGTTGCAAGTGCCAAATCGGGGTTAAAGTGATGATGGAACTATGCCAGCGTGTATTGGATGGTAGAGGAATGCCTAATGAGTGGAAAACCAGTGTGATTGTACCTATCTTGAAAGGAAAAAATGATGTGATGAGCTGTGGATCATACAGAGGAGTGAAACTGCTAGAACATGCCATGAAAATTGTTGAAAGAGTGCTAGAGAGGCGAATGCGATCACTAGTCAATTTGAATGAAATGCAGTTTGGATTTATGCCAGGAAAAGGAACAGTGGATGCGATATTCATTGTGAGAAGAAAGCAGGAGGAATATCAAAAGAAGGACAAGAAGTTGTATATGTGTTTTGTTGACATGGAAAAAGCTTTTGAGCAAATCCATGCCAACGAAAAAGCTTTTGATAGAATGCCAAGAAAAGTGATGGAGTGGGCCATGAGAAAGAAGGGTCTATCAGAAGTAATAGTTCGGGCAATTATGAGCTTGTATGATGGTGCAAAGACAAAAGTGAGGGTGGGATCTGCATATTCAGAGGAATTCGAAGTAAAAGTTGATGTACATCAAGGATCTGTGCTGTCGCCACTATTGTTTGCAATAGTGGTCGACGTTATTACAGAAAATGCAAGAAGGGGTATGGTTAATGAATTGCTATATGCAGATGACCTTGTTATCATGAGCGAAGACATGGAAGACTTGAAGGAAAGATTTTGGAATTGGAAGGATGCATTGGAAAGTAAAGGTTTGAAGGCCAACACCAGAATAACAAAAGTGATGGTAAGCGGGTTGGAAGGAGAACTATTCAAAAGCAAGATAGATCTATGTGGAGTTTGTGGGAGGAGAGTCATGGCCAATTCAATGTTGTGCACAAAATGTGGAAACTGGGTTCATAGCAAATGTGCAAAAATAAAGAGAGTTACCGCTAGGTTTCGCAAAGCGTTTTGTTTGCTTGAAATGTAAAGGAATAATGGAAGGGACGATGGATTCGATCGAGAAGTTGTGCGATGAAGTGGAGACAGTGAATGGATTTTGATATTTGGGAGACAGACTAAGTGGTAGTGGTGGTTGTGAAGCGGCAGTCACAGCAAGACCAAGAATCGGTTGGGTAAGATTCAGGGAATGTGGAGAGTTGTTGCTTGGAAATAGGTTTCCTCTGAAGATGAAAGGTAAAGCTTATCGTTGTTGTGTAAGATCAGCAATACTGTATTGAAGCGAGGCACGGTGTCTAAAAGAAAATGAAAAAGCAATTTTAAGAAGAACGGAGAGAGCTATGGTGAGAGCCATGTGCGGTCAGAAAGTAGTCGACAGGAAGACGACTGAAGAACAGAAGGACATGCTGGGGTTAAAGGAAACTATAGATCGGCTAGCAACAGCGAATGGAGTTGGATGGTATGGACATGTGCTGAGGAGGGAAGACGATAGTGTTTTGAGGGTTGCTCTCAATCTTGAAGTGAGTGGCATGAGAAAGCGAGGACGACCGAAGAAGACCTGGAAGAAGCAAGTGGAAGAGGAGACAGAGAAGATTGGTTTGAAGAAGGAGGATGCCCTGAAACGAGGCAAGTGCAGAGACGGAGTACAAGCAATTGCAGAAAGAATAGGGTAAATCCGGCCATCTCTGCTAAAGGGACAACACCGGATAAAAACTGAACAACTACTACTACGTAAATGTGAAATTCCGGTCTCCAACAAGCCAACTGAACAAACACAAAGTTTTAGATATCTTGGGGTCTTCTTACAGAAGGTGGAAGATGTTGATCTAAAACTACAAATTTGAAAGAATTGCTCAGGCTGTTTGCTGTTTTATTGATTTCAGTAGAATCTTGTGAAACATAAATCTAAATATAATCACTAGTGTTGGAGTCCTTAAATGTTACATATGGCCGGCTCTGCTTTATGGCTGTGAAAGTTGGACTCTCACAAAGGAACTTGAAAACAATTTACACGTTGTTGAGAAGAGGTTTCTCAGAAGTATACAACATATTACATATACTATACACAAAACCTACCAAAAAGTATTGAAACACACAAAACAACAAAGATTTGCCGACCACAACCAAAATTCGCCAGTTAAAGTTTTTTCGTCACAAAACAAGATAGCAAAAGCTGGAGTACACAGTTACATGCGGAAAGATAAATGGAAAACGTTTCCGCGGAAGAAAAAGACAAATATTTGTATATCAACTCAAAGAATATTTAAATGTTAAAATGGACACAATATTTGAAATGGCAAGAAATGTAAGCACTTGGCAAAATCAGCGTTACATGGAAGCCGAAGCCCTGGTCCAGGCATGGTACCTAATGATGAGTCTCCACTGGTCAGCAGAGGAAACCAAGATTTTAAAAGGGGGTGAAGCGGGGACTTGGTCTGGAACTTCATCTCGGATAAAAAGTATTAAGTTTTCTGAGGACTGCATGATGTAGGTCATGCAGGCGACAATAAATACTTTACTTATTGCTATCTTAATGCAAAAATTTACTATTGCGAGGTTGACAGCGAGTTCGCTTGTTGCAAGTATTAAATATCAGGGCCATCTTTAAACAATAAGTTAACGCATAGTTTCATGTGATAAACAAAAAAAAATTTGCTGAAAGAATCTGGAGAACATATTTAAATAATTTATTTACAAAAAAGTCGATTTAACATCCTTTTTCGCCACGACTTTTACTAGCTTAAACGCGATGATCCTATTTAGGTCTACCACTATACACTATCGTATTCGAAATGTATATCAATGACCGACGAATAGCAATGGGGCAGTCATCGGGTTTCAAACTGCAGACCTTTCGTTCTGAAGACGGCAATAATTACAACTACACCAAGGCGGCTAATCTATTTGCCTCAAAACACAACAGGAACTCTGTTAAAAAGCAATAAAGTCATTTCGAAGCATCTCAAACCCTCTGTTTATTTTGTGAAGAAAAAGACGCTTCACAGAATTCTAACAACGTACAAGTGAAAGTTTCTAGTAAAAAGCGCAATACTCACGTGGCCGGTGCCGAAGCAAACCCACCGCCTCCAAAACTAGATTGCTGCTGCTGTTGGTTACTCAAAGAACCAAATCCTCCACTTGCGCCACTTTGTTCGGCGAGCGAACCAAATCCAGGAGTATTGGTATTTGCAAATCTAATTACAAAGTAAACTAATACGTTAAAGCTTCTTTGCACCAAGCGAAACAGTGAGTTGGAGGGTCAAGGAAGTCCACATTGAATATTAACTCAGCATAAATCCAACTAGGTACATAACTATCATCGACAACTATGCAGATAGTTCTGACAGACAATCCGTACTACTAATTCACATACAATGCTATATATTAGATCAGTATAATAATATCACACTAATCTTAACTTCACTTCTTCCAAATTGATTACTTTTTGAGCTAAATTGGCAAGCAAGCGCAGAAGTCTGTCCGACAAAGATGTATTCAAAACTTTGCCAAACACAATAGTTATTTTCATTGATCTTTTGGAGCCGTTGGAGCAGGAAATTATAGAGCATGCGATTGACCTTAGTAACAGATTTTAAATTTCCAATATTTATCTTTCTTACGCTAAAAACAATTTCCAGTTTTTAGGAAATCATCAAATACAAGTAAATTTAAGTAAAAAAGTATTTATTGGTTTTTACTTATATAGGTACGACGCTACGAGCACATCTAGCAATATGTCTAGTCATACAAGTGATTACAATTTATCCACTATCCTCATCATAAACGTAATGAATTACAATTTTCTGCTTTTAAGCAATGTAATGACAATATACACCCCAAAACCTTTTTTGCAATCCAAAATGTGCAAAATTTCCTTTGCGAAAAACTGGTCCTTAACCCCAGCAAAATAGCCTCATTTAGAATTTGACGTCCAAGAAATCTTTGCTTGTTTCAAGACCAAAATAACTTCGAAAAAGTTTGTCTCCAAAAGTGGCGACACCTCATTTTAGAACCTACGCATGTCACCCGTAAAATAAGTGTTAGCTTAAAGCTGCCCTTCTAATATTTTGAGTTGTTCAAGCCTGATGCGATAAATTGTGCAGATTAAATGAGCTCAACGCGTTTAATTTATCAAGAGAAATTTCTACTTCGCTGCGAAATAGACTTCATCTACAATATTGTTTTCAATAAAACAACATAATGGATGATGTAAAAATTATGAGTTGCACATGCTTGATGACTTACGCCCCAAAGCCTGGTGATGAACCGAACGAAGATGTTCCGAATCCGGTTGATGGCGCAGCTCCAAAAGTAGCCGGGGATCCGAAGCCAGGCTGTGGAGATCCGAATGAACTAGAACCGAACTGAGCAGCTGCCCCAAAGACGGGTTTGGCACCAAACGACGAAGAACCGAAAGACGAAGGACTTCCGAATCCCCCTATTGAAAAACTTCGAGTAAATTGGCTCTTGCTCTGCGCAACTTGCCGCTGTTGTTTCACCAAATGTTTTAAACCAGGTGTATGGTACACCCCAGAAGGTATCAGAAATTTTCAGAAGACACGACATGAAGCGGATATTCTGATTTTTATCCCATAGAGTCCCAACTCCAAAACGGCGGACGGCTATCAGCGAGCAGCAAACGGCACCTTTTGCATCATCAGGAACAAGCAATTTAACGATTCTTACCAATTTTCGTCTCGGAGTCACGCTGCCATCCTTTCAATCTGTGCTTGTTGTTGCAAAATTTTTTAATTTACCATTCTTAAGCCCAACATGTGAAAATGAACCAGTTAACGAATGCAGCTGGAGATCCCAAAGTTTGTAGAGCACTCCCGTGGCTACTGCCTGCGCGACTTTATTGAAAAACAAGCAATTCCAAAAAACGCGCGCAAGCGTGCAAAATATTAATTCATTCATTTACCTGTGGCGGGCTTTACAAAGGAGCCAAAGCTCTTTTGTTCAGACGTGTTAGCGCCGAACGACTTGCTTGCTGGAGAAGAGAAAGGAACAGATGCAGCTCCAAACAAAGATGTGCTACCTATAAAAAAACGTAAACCCGGGTATAATTCCAAGAAGTTTTTTAGTTACTCTTGTCATTTACATACGAACTCTTCACATAATCATTCAGGAAAAGTTTACAACCCTACACTCTACAGATAGCCTTCGTCAAATGGAAATGTAACCTACCTGCAGGTTGAGCAGTTGAGGCCGCAGCGAAAGGATTTGCATTTGAAGGTTGCTTTGGAGCGGCACCAAGGCCACTTAGAAAACCACCACCGCCACCAAAGCCACTGCCGAATCCAGATGCAGTCGAATTTGATCCAAATGCTGCTGCACTTCCGAAAACGGGAGCACTTTGGGAGGCTCCTCCAAATAAACCAGAACTTGCAGGGGCCCCAAATACAGAGCTGGCTGTTGTAGCTGCAGGGGTCCCAAATAGAGAGCTGGCTGTTGTAGCTGCAGGGGCCCCAAATACAGAGCTGGCTGATGTAGCTGCAGGGGCCCCGAAAACAGAGCTGGCTGCTGTAGTTGCGGGAGCCCCAAATAAGGAGCTAGTCGTTGTAGCTGTGGGGGCCCCAAATAAGGAACTGGCTGTTGTAGCTGCAGGGGCCCCAAATAAGGAGCTGGCTGGTGTAGTTGTGGGGGCCCCAAATAAAGAGCTGGTTGTATTTGCGGGGGGCCCAAATAAGGAGCCAGCTGTTGTAGCTGTGGGGGCCCCAAATACAGAGCTAGTCGTTGCAGCTGCGGGGACCCCAAATATGGAACTAGTTGTTGTAGCGGGAAGGGCTCCAAATAGGGAGCTGGCTGTTGTAATGGCAGGGACCCTGAATACAGAGCTTGATGATGTAGCTGTCGGGGACCCAAATAAGGAGCCAGCAGCTATGGTAGAGGGGACTTCAGGTAAAGAGCTAGACGAGACTGTGGGCACCCCAGCTATCGAACTAACTGCTGTGGCAACGGGGACCCCTACTACTGAGACAGATGTGATTCCGGGCGCCTCAACTACCGAACCAACTGGTGTGACAAAAGGAATAACAAATGGAGAATCAGATGTTGTGGCATCTGATGCTCCTAAGAGAGAACTGGAAGTTGTAGCAGGAGAGGGAAGAAATTGTCTCAACGATGAACTTGTGATAGCTGTTGAAGTAGAATTTCTGAATAAAGAGTCAGAAACTGCTTTAGACTCTTCTTCTGGGAGACCAGTAGCCGCAGGAGGTTTAACTGCTAGCTTGGAAACACTAGTTTGAATGGGTGTAGAAATATCAGAGGCGGTGGGTGGTTGAAAAGTTATTTCAGATGACACGAGTGAAGACTTGGTGTTTGTTGCTCGTACAGAAGAGGTCGTTAAATCAGCAGCAGTATCGTGTCTAAAATGTACTATATATTAGTACACGAAGAATGAAACACTAAAGGCAAAATCTTACCCAGCAGGCGGATCCATTTCATTAACAACCGACGAACCTGGGGCAAAAAGTGTAGTGTTAGGTACACAAGAAATATTGAACTACTTATTCGCTCCTTCAATCAATACGCTCTGCAACCTGCGGTCAAGAACGTGGGAGTTGCGCGACTTCTGGGGCTTCATGGACTTCCACCATGCCCCCATTCCTTGGAAGAGGCCGCGTAACAACTATACCACCGACCAATTGCAAAGAATTTCTGATCAGATAGGAGGCAATCAGCATTTAAAAAAGCGAGATATATGAGCGGGGTTGTAATGATGGACTTAATATTGCCATTGAGGGATGGATGCCGGCCATGCACTTCTATGATGAGCATATCGCATGCAAAAAATTAATAACACACCAGACTAAAAAGACATTGTCGTGTGATTAAGCTTTTCGTTACGAACTACTTGGTAGCGGTACTGTGTCACATGGGAAAGTGATATAGTTAAACATTTTTCAATTGACCCTGCAAAGTTGCTCATAACTACGTCACACAAAGCTTCTACCAGAACAAATAGATTTAGTTGTTGTTGTTGTTGGTTACCCGACCCCTTCCGAGGGATGGGGGCATGGCGGAAGACCATGGAGCCCCAGAAGCCGGGCAACTCCCCAGGGTATGGACCAGAGGTCGTAGAGAGACAGAGAGTCGCCAAAGAGTGAGCGGCGTAAAGAGTCCGTAGCTGGACAGTGCAGAATGAGATGAGAGGTGTCCTGGGACGAGTGTCCACACGCACTGCAGGAAGGATTATCGATTCTGCCAATCCTAGGGAGATAAGAACCTAAAAGAAGGCTGTGTCCGTTGCAGCGAAGGCGAGAGAGGACAAGTTCCTCGGTGAAAATCGAGGAAACCTGTGTGTCAAAATACTTCGAAGAGACAGTACGCCTCCAACCCGAGAAAAGACGAGAGTGGATATGAGAGATAAGAGGAGAGAGACTACAAGGGATTGCGCAGGGCGCAAGCAGCGCTCCCCGTCTGGCAAGCTCATCAGCCGCGTCGTTCCCCGAGAGAAATGAGTGTCCAGGGACCCATTGTAGCCTGATAAAACAGAAAAAGAGAGAGGACAGTTCCTGCCAGATCTGCCACAGAGTTTGAGATAAGAAGAAAGATGGAGGAGAGGACAGGGTGGCGAGGACAGAACGAGAGTCACATAGTAGGAGAAGAGAAATGGCAGACTTGGTGGTGGTGCCGAGACCAGCAAAGAGCTTGCAGAATGGCGCAGGCTTCAGCGGAAAAACTGGAACATACTGGGCCTTCCGAAAAGGAAAGAGTGGCCTCAGTGCCACAGAGAGAGCAGTTGGCAAGAACGCCGGAGCCGCACTTGCCAAAACGAAAAGGAACAGAGCCATCTGTCCAGAGTACCAGATCATGAGGGAGGAGAGCGTCAAGGTAGGCGAGAGCCGCACCTTGGCGAGAGTGAGGGGGATCAGAGCGAGAGCATGAAGAGGTAAGGGTGGACTCCACAGTGAAGGAGGGCAGATTCCAAGGAGGACAGGGAGGACACGTAAGAACCTCCCTAGAAGAGGTAGAAGGAAGCAAGAGCGGGTGAGTAGACGCAAGAGCTCTCCAGGACGATCTGCAGTCTTGGTTTCACTTAAAGTCTGGCCAAACCTGAAATAGGAAAGGAGATTGGGAGACGAAGGGCCCGCTCATAGGATGACAGAGCGAAATAAGTCAGTGTGACTTGTAGGGGAGGTAAAGAGGCCTCAAGAGAAGTGGGATAGGGGAAGACGAGAGGCACCCGGTGATGACGCGACTGGCCGCTCGGTGGTGGCGTTCCAATTTGGTGAAATTGGTAGCGCTTAGAAAAGGAAACCATCCAGGTGAAGCGTAAGTGAGAACGGGCCGAAAAAAAGATTTGTACAGAAGAGAGAGAGACTCCTTAGACGGGCCCCATGAGGAAGCAGAGATACAGCGTAAGGCCTTGAGACGTGGGAAAAACTTGGCCTTCAGCGAAGATACATGCTTAGAAAAGGAAAGAGTGCGGTCGAAGGTGACCCCAAGAAAAGTTGGAGTTGGGTTGAAACGGAGGCAGGAGCCGAGTAGGAAGAGTTTGGGCTGGAGGTTAGCTTGGTGGGGATCCACTGAGAAGAAGGAGGCCTCACATTTGCTCGGATTCAGAGGAAGACACCAGTACTCAGACCAGCGCTCCAATCGAAACAGAGCTCCTTGTGTGGCCTCCACCGCAGTAGGGACCGAGGGGGAGGAGGACCAAATGGCCAGATCGTCAGCATAGGGAGCAGCTGACAGAGGAAGGCAGAGATGTCGGGAGATCATTAATGAAGAGAGAAAAGTACAGGGCCAAGAACGGATCCTTGTGGAACACCTCGACGGACTTAAAAGAAACGACTTTTGTGATTTTGATAAACCACACAAGCGCGCCTATCAGAAAGGAAAGATTGAGTCCAACGAGCAGAGCAAGTAGGGAGGCCAGCCGAAATAAGTTTGTGGAAAAGGGCGGGATGCCAGACAGAGTCAAAAGCTTTCGAGAAATCGATAGTAGACAGGATCGTCCGAGAGCCCGGCCTGGGTTTGTTAAACCCATCCGAAATGGACTGAGAAAGGTACAGAATTTGATCGAGTGTAGACCGTCCAGGGCGGAAACCGGTCTGGCGGGGAGAGAGAATGGAATTAGATTCCAGAAAGAAGAGTAGACGAGATAGTATGATGCGTTCAAAAAGCTTTGATACGCAGTAGGTGAGAGAGATAGGCCGGAAGGAAGCAGGAGAGTCGAGAGGCTTTCCCATCTTGTGGATGGGAATAATGGAAGATGTCTTCCAGATGAAAGAAAAGGAATGCGAAGTCCAGGAGAGATTGAAGATGTAAAGAAGAAAATCCATGCCAGAGCGAAGAAGATGAAAGGAAGAGAAAGAGCGGGATGGATAATTTAGCATAGAATAGGCAACTTTGTTTGGGCCAGTGGCAGTGGATGAGGAGAGGTTGGAGGCAGCCGCAAGAAATTCAGCAGGAGAGAAAAGAGAGCAAAAGGACAAGTGAGATTCCACAGGGCACGTGGCTCAGCGGAGCTCAGAGAGGTAGCCTTTGGCTCTGCTACGCAGAGCCTTAGGCTGAGAAACGGAAAAGTGAGATTTCAGGTAAGCGGCATAGACCAAAACCGATTCCCTGGGAGAAAAACAGTTGGGGAAATTAGGAGAAGACAAAGACGAGGAAGGAGAGCCAGCGATATAGCGAAAAAGAGAGCATACACATTTAGGGTTAGATTTAGGTGAAAGAGAAGTGCAGGTCGTCTGCCATGCCTCAGTCTTGGCCTTGGCGATGACTGACGAGGCGCGTCGAGAAGCGGAGATGTAAGCCTGACGATCTTCATCACTTCTGTGAGCGGCAGCAAAAGCCTTGCGTCTTTCACTAACCGCACTTTCCACCTCAGCAGACCACCAGGCTTTAGGAGGGCGTTTGATGCGGCCGAAAGGAACGGAAGATTTGGCCGCATTCAGTGCCAGAGAGTAAAAGAGAGCAGTAGCAGAGGAAAGAGAAAAAGACGAGTATTCCTCTGCAGAAGGACAGTGAGAATCAAAGTAGGAGGCAAAGCCATCCCAGCGAGCTTTATGAAAGCTGAAGGAAGGGGGACGCTCGTTGGTACGATAGGCCGGGGAGAGAGGGGCGGATAAAAGAAATGGTAGGTGGTCAGAACCCAGATCTTGAAGCACCTCCCAGGAGCAAGAAAAGGCAAGAGAAGAGGGAACAAAGAAGATGTCAGGAGAGGAGCAATGGAGAAGGGTGGGCTTAGGTCGGCCCCAACATTAAACTATGGACACCATGGTTTTACTACTCACAACTATTGCAACCGAAAACTTACCTCATTACACAAAGTAAACAAAAGCTGTCTTAATCGCGGTGATTAATGCGTCCCCGACGAAGGCAGTAGGTGGCTGGTTCAAACCTAGATCGGTTTCATCAAAAACTTTTGAAAAATGTATTCACAGCTTCCGTGCTTGGCGGTCAACACGAAAAGATCAGGGTTGACAAAATACTGAAAAGCGGAAAATTCGCCGGCTGTGCTTTTAAAAAAGGCACTTATAAAGGGATTCCTCCCTCAAGTAACAGAGAGACGATGGGAGGGAAGAGTCCAGACGTAGCGGTGAGTCAGTCTGACTAAAGAGTTGTAAACAAAGCATAAACCATGAGCGTGAATGTGCGGCCTTAATCACAAAAAATATGGAAGACAATATACTTGTGAAAGATTTGCCTGTCGCTTCGAATAATTTCATTCCAGAGACGGAAGCTGATTGGTCAGTAGCAACTGCTTCTGTATTTTGCATGTTTAAATCAGTTATTGATTGAGATATCAGAAGTTGATCACCCTGGCTTTCATTGGAAGATTGCTTTTGGTGCAAGGCGGCTTCTGTAGGAGATGCAGAAACAAGTTTTGTACTAAAAGAGTTCTGAACCGTCCAAGACTCGTTCGCGCTGAAAGCTCTAGCAGATATTGATGGACCGACCACTTGACCACTGGAGGGCACAGCAGCAGGTGTGGCAGAGCGAGGCGATCCTGCAACAACATGACCGACTGCACACGCTATAGCAAGTAGCTAGATGGCTCGGGCATTTGCACATCAATCTTGCACGCCAGGCCAGATCACGTCACAAGCGTTAAGGTGCATCACAGCAACGACAAAAAATATGCTCAGTCACTTTAGGAAAAAGTCTATGCAGACGGCTAGATGAATGCTAAGCGCAAACTCTACTAAAGTCAAATGTTGGAGAGTTTTGATCCAATAACTTCGCTGTTAATAATATTTACAACTTACCTGTGTGAGCATCTCCAGCCAGATGAGTGTTAAAGGTTTCTTGCTTCATAAAAGACGTAGTTACCTGAAACAGAAAGTCTGATCTATGCAACACATTGCAAAAACAAAACACGTGTACGTACTGCGAACCGCACGCACTTCACCACCAGGTCAGGCTAGCTAAACTACTTATCCAGCGTGCCATCAGAGGTGACTACGACGAGTTTCAAATAACTACCGCTTTCTCCTGACCCCATCAACATACTCCTACTTGCCCGATCAGTATACTCCTACTTGCCCGATCAACATACTCTTACTTGCCCGATCAACATACTCCTACTTGCCCAATTAGCATACTCCTACTTGCCCAATCAGCATGCTCCAACTTGCCCGATCAACATACTCCTACTTGCCCGATCAACATACTCCTACTTGCCCAATTAACATACTCCTACTTGCCCGATCAACATACTCCAACTTGCCCAATTAGCATACTTCTACTTGTTCGATCAACGTACTCCTACTTGCCCGATCAACACACTTCTACTTGCCCGATTAACTTACTCCTACTTGCCCCGTCAACATACTCTTACTTTCCCGATCAACGCACTCCTACTTGCCCGATCAGTATACTCCAACTTGCCCAATTAGCATACTCCTACTTGCCCGATCAACATACTCCTACTTTCTTGATCAGCATACTCCTACTTGCCCAATTAACATACTCCTACTTGCCCGATCAACATACTCCTACTTTCCCGATGAGCATACTCCCACTTGCCCGATCAGCATACTCCCACTTGCCCGATCAACATACTCCTACTTGCCCGATCAGAATAATCCTACATGCCCAATTAGCATACTACTAATTACCCGATGAACATACTCCAACTTGCCCAATCAGCAAATCCTACAAGCCCGATAACTTTGCTATGTGAGGCTTGGATGTTTTGTTTCCAGCGGTGCTTTTGCTTCAACATTTTCTCAACGGCGCACTAGTTAGAACGCAGTAGGTTGCTGGTTCAAACCACAATCGGGCCATATCCAAGACCGTCCAAAATCGGTGTCCACAGTTTCCTGCTTGGCGCTCAACACAAGAGAGATAGTGACGATGGAGGACAAAAACACGGTAAGCTAGGTTCTTGTATCCTTGGAAAAACCATCCTCTTTCACGTGGCAGACAAATGGTTGTGAGTGCAGTCCAGCGGTCGCGGTGGCCCAATCTGACTGAAGGCTAGCACGAAAAGTGAGAGTTAATTCACACGATTGTCCTCATTTTGAGCAGCACTTATTGGATCACGCTATGCTTGCTAGTCTAGTTAAATCAGATCATCGCGACGAGTACACTGCGCGACCCCGCAATCAGTCTGCTATTGAGAGGCATCACATCAAGCGCCTTACCCTTGAACACAAGCGAACTTGCGATAATTCTCTCCGTGCTATCTCATTGGTGCCGAGTGTCAAGCAGGAAAATTGTAGATAACGCTTTTGAAGCTTTAGTATAACTTAATAAACGGGCTTGAATCCAGACTTACCGATTACAAAACGAACGCAACAAGCAATATGACACCATGTCAGAGCAAATAAAATTATGTCCAGAAAAACGACAGATAATCATGGTCTCGGTACTGACCTCTTGGCCATCAGCGAAAAATGCGGAGCCGTGGGTCGCCTGGCCATCAGCGGAAAATGCCTTGACGTGACGAGCAGAGGTTTCAGCAATACGGGTTGATTGCGCTGAATAAAGAGACATGTTGAAACTGAACGGCAGTAAATACCAGTCCACTTACAAATAAATCAATTTTATCCCTGTAGTGCCCAAGCACAGAATAAAAGAAAGAAAAAATACTGCCTTAGATTTTTAAACTCTGGAAACATTACCTAAACGGAATGTAATGCAATTTTGGGGAGGGTCTGGTCTTTTTATCAAATTAGGCGATGTTGCATATTTGCAACAGTGGGTCATACTAACTAAAATACTTTTTCTCGCAATGAGAAAATATTTATTTATGTTACAGATATTTCATACGAAGAAAACGAACACAAACTGAAACGCCCTATTTTGATAAAACGGATGCGCATAATAAGGACCTACGGGTCGAGGATTGAACACTGCAATCCCTCGATTGCAAAGGCGAAAACGTATTTTGACAAAAAAAACTATTCAAATATGATTTTCGGGTTCCTGATCAGCCCCAGCTACGCGGGACACTGGCCAGGTCTTTGCAATTAAATGGGTGGTGATGATTTCTGAGACCCTGACCTTAGGACTTGATTTCTTCGCAAAGGCCTAATTTAAAATTGCATTAAAACATTAGCTTTTTTCAATGATATCTAAAGTTACAATTGCTAGCAGTGCAGCATCCTGCTAAACATAAAATGAACCACCTCCCATCGGGGGATTGTATAGCGCTATTTATTAATTTTTTAATTGAAAATGGTTGAAAATTCTATTTTAAAATTCTTTTGGCATTGTATAAATATCTTTCTTCATGGGTCCAGCCTTGTAAATATACAGCCTATGACCCACAGTTGCGTATTTGCAATTGCAACATCAATGTATACAGATTTATCAGTGAAAAACTTTTCCCAACTTTTGGCGTATGAAGTGGTCTGTTTCTGCCTGAAACTGTATGAAATCAAAAATAATATCTTTCCAATTGAAATGTTATCTTTGTGATGCATGGGAGGGGGGAGAGACTGTTGAACAACTTTAGGCTTTATGACCAAAGTCATTTTGATGATGAACTGTTCTCAATACATACTATAAGCAATAGCACCGTACGATGCACATTTGCATTACTGAGCTATAAGGTACTAGTTGAAAAAGAAAAATTGTTCCTTCTAATTTTGTAGTTCACTCCCAAGAAATCTTGTTGCAAATTTGCTACAATGGGCGCTACAAGGTTATTCATCTGATTTATTCATGTACACAGTACATCGCACGGGAAATATGTTGATGTTTACATACAGTCTGAAACTGACGTGTTTGGAAAAAGTACGAGGAGCGTTCAGGAAATAATGCAACTGATTCAATTAACGCAACCATGCAATTCAAAGTCTAAGCCGCCCCTCGGTGTTTTCTTTGTTACAAGGTAAAACCGGCATGGAATCTCGGATAAAACAAAGACTTGCTGTAGAATTTCTACTATAGGAAGGAGAAACAGCTCTTAACGTAAGCAGAAGGCTCATGTAAGTGCATGGTGACGATGCGGTAGGCTACAACATTGTGACGAGGTGAGTCAACAAATCAATGATGAACAGGAAGAACCCAAACCAGTTAGAAACTGGTTAAAAATGCAGCTTGTAGAATTCTACAATAAGGGAATACGTACATTTGTTAAAAGGTGGGAAAAAGCAGTTCAGAGAGCAGAAGATTACATTGAGAAGTAACTATGAAGTGCTAAATGCTCATGCTATATACTTTCCAATTTGTGTACCTTCAAACCTAAATCTCTTAAAAACATACCTGGTTGCATTACTTTCTGAATGCCTCTCGTACAATTTAGAATAGCCGCAAACGATAGCCACAAACATCAAGAACGGAAAACCATCATTCACTGCTTGCTTTAAGGGCACAACACAGTGGACTCGCAATCATACAATCAGCACTTGCTTGCTGCAAACATACATAAAAAGACAACCACTTACAGCTTGGCGGCTTCATTGTTGCTGGCGCAGAGAATTGTCCTCCAAGTGTAGGATGACTGCTTGCGGTGGAAGCGACCATGTTTGGTGGAAATAAATTAGCTGAAGTATCCAATGCATCACCTGCACATTACAGTGACTGGTTTATTTTACAAGTAACAATTTGTCAACGACGGGCACCCCCACGTTCTAGAGAACATTATTGTTGTTGTTGTTGTTGTTGTTTACCCGACCCCTTCCGAGGGATGGGGGCATGGCGGAAGACCATGGAGCCCCAGAAGCCGGGCAACTCCCCAGGGTCTGGACCAGAGGTCATAAAGAGACAGAGAGTCGCCAAAGAGTGAGCGGCGCAAAGAGTCCGTAGCTGGACAGTGCAGAATGAGATGAGAGATGTCCTGGGACGAGTGTCCACAGGCGCTGCAAGAAGAATTCTCGATTCTGCCAATCCTGGAGAGATAGGAACCTAAAAGAAGGCTGTGTCCATTGCAGCGAAGACGAGAGAGGACACAGCGAGCATGACGAGGGAGCACAAGTTCCTCGGTGGAAATTGAGGGAACCGGTGTGTCAAAATACTTTGAGGAGACAGTACGCCTCCAGTCCGAGATAAGACGAGAGTGGATACGAGAGATAAGAGGAGAGAGACTACAAGGGATTGCGGAGGGCGCAAGCAGCGCTCCCCGTCTGGCAAGCTCATCAGCTGTGTCGTTCCCCGGGAGAAACGAGTGTCCGGGGACCCATTGTAGCCTGATAGAACAGGAGGAGAAGAAGGACAGTTCCTGCCAGATCTGCCACAGAGTTTGAGATAACAGGAAAGGTGGAGGAGAGGACAGAACGAGAGTCAGACAGGAGAAGAAGAGAAGAAAAACGGCAGACTTTATGGTGTTGCCGAGACCAGCAAAGAGCGTGCAGAATGGCGCAGGCTTCAGCGGAAAAACTGGAACAAACTGGGCCTGCCGAAAAAGAAAGAGTGGCCTCAGTGCCACAGAGAGAGCAGTTGGCAAGAACGCCGGAGCCGCCCTTGCCAAAAGGAAAAGGAACAGAGCCGTCTGTCCAGAGTACCAGATCATGAGGAGGAAGAGAGTCAAGGTGGGCGAGAGCCGCACCTTGGCGAGAGTGAGGGGGATCAGAGCGAGAGCATGGAGTGGAAAGGGTGGACTCCACCGTGAACGAGGGAAGATTCCAAGGAGGACAGGGAGGGCAAGCAACAAGAGCCTCCCTAGAACAAGTAGAAGGAAGCATGAGCGGGTGAGTGGACGCAAAAGCTCTCCAGGACGATCTGCAGAGTCTTGGTTTCACTCCTAGTCTGGCCAAACCTGAGATGGGAAAGGAGGTTGGGAGACGAAGAGCCCGCTCATGAGAAAAAAGAGTGAAGTGAGTCAGAGTGACTCGTAGGGGAGGTAGAGAAGCCTCGGTGAGTAGTAGAGGGATAGGGGACGACGAGAGGCAGCCGGTGATGGCGCGACTGGCCGCTCGGTGAAGGCGTTCCAATTTGGTGATATTGGTAGCGCTTAGGAAAGGAAACCATCCGGGTGAAGCGTAAGTGAGAAGGGACCGAAGAAAAGATTTATACAGAACAGAGAGGGACTCCTTAGACGGGCCCCAAGAGGAAGCAGAGATACAGCGTAAGGCCTTGAGACGTGGGAAAAATTTGGCCTTCAGCGAAGATACATGCCTAGAAAAGGAAAGAGTGCGGTCGAAGGTGACCCCAAGAAAAGTTGGAGTGGGATTAAAACGGAGGCGGGAGCCGAGTAGGAGGAGGTTGGGCTGGAGGTTAGCCTGGTGGGGATCCACTGAAAAGAAGGAGGCCTCACATTTGCTCGGATTGAGAGGAAGACACCAGTACTCAGACCAGCGCTCCAATCGAAACAGAGCTCCTTGTGTGGCCTCCACCGCAGTGGGGACCGAGGGGGAGGAGGACCAAATGGCCAGATCGTCAGCGTAAAGAGAACAGCTGACGGAAGAAGGCAGAGAAGCCGGAAGATCATTGATGAAGAGGGAGAAAAGTACAGGGCCAAGAACGGATCCTTGCGGAACACCTCGACGGACTCGAAAGGAGCGGCTTTTGTGATTTTGAAAAACCACACAAGCGCGCCTATCA
Source organism: Trididemnum clinides (assembly GCA_963675345.1). Classification (NCBI taxonomy): domain Eukaryota; kingdom Metazoa; phylum Chordata; class Ascidiacea; order Aplousobranchia; family Didemnidae; genus Trididemnum; species Trididemnum clinides. The sequence continues at coordinate 40,231,639 of OY776286.1, forward strand.
GAAAGGAAAGATTGAGTCCAACGAGCAAAGCAAGGAGAAGGGCCAGCCGAAATAAGTTTGTGGAAAAGGGCGGGGTGCCAGACAGAGTCAAAAGCTTTAGAGAAATCGATAGTAGACAGGATCGTCCGAGAGCCCGGCCTGGGTTTGTTAAACCCATCCGAAATGGACTGAGAAAGGTACAGAATTTGATCAAGTGTAGACCGTCCAGGGCGGAAACCGGCCTGGCGGGGAGAGAGAATGGAATTAGATTCCAGAAAAAAGAGAAGACGGGATAGTATGATGCGTTCAAAAAGCTTTGATACGCAGGAGGTGAGAGAGATAGGCCGGAAGGAAGCAGGAGAGTCGAGAGGTTTTCCAATCTTATGTATGGGAATAATAGAAGATGTCTTCCAGATGGAAGGAAAGGAATGTGAAGACCAAGAAAGATTGAAGATGTGAAGAAGAAAATCCATGCCAGAGCGAGGAAGATGCTTTAGCATGGGATAGGCAACTTTGTCTGGGCCAGTGGCAGTGGATGAGGAGAGGTTGGAGGCAGCCGCAAGAAATTCAGCGGGAGAGAAGGGAGAGCAAAAGGACGAGTGAGACTCCACAGAGCACGTAGCTCGGCGGAGCTCAGTGAGGTAGCCTCTGGCTCTGCTGCGCAGGGCCTTTGGCTGAGACACGGAAAAGTGAGACCTCAGGTAAGCGGCATAGACCGAAGCCGATTCCCTGGGAGAGGAACAGTTAGGAAAGTTAGGAGAGGAAGAAGACGAGGAAGGAGAGCCAGCAATAGAGCGAAGAAGAGAGTGCACAGATTTAGGATTAGATTTAGGTGAAAGAGAAGTGCAGGTCGTCTGCCATGCCTCAGCCTTGGCCTTGGCAATGACCGACGAGGCGCGTCGAGAGGCGGAGATGTAAGCCTGGCGATCTTCATCACTTCTGTGAGCAGTAGCGAAAGTCTTGCGTCTTTCACCAACCGCTTCTTCCACCTCAGCAGACCACCAGGCTTTAGGAGGGCGTTTGATGCGGCTGAAAGGAATGGAAGATTTGGCCGCATTCAGTCCCAGAGAGGTAAAGAGAGCAGCAGCAGAGGAAAGAGAAAGAGACGAGTATTCCTCTGCAGTAGGACAGTGAGAGTCAAAGTAGGAGGCAAAGTCATCCCAGCGAGCTTTCTGAAAATTGAAGGAAGGGGGGCGCTCGTTGGGGTGAAAGACCGGAGAGAGAGGGATAGATAGAAGAATTGGTAGGTGGTCAGAACCCAGGTCCTGAAGCACCTCCCAGGAGCAAGAAAAAGCAAGAGTAGAAGGAGCAAAGGAGATGTCAGGAGAGGAGCGACTGCCGGAGGAGCGATGGAGAAGGGTGGGTGTGTCAGGGTCATTGAGGGGGAGGAGGTCTGAGGAGATGACCCAGTCGAATACTTCCTCCCCACGGGGGTCGGAAGTACCTCTTGAGTCCCAAAGCGGGTGATGGCAATTGAAGTCCCCCAGAATGAAGAGATTTCTGGAGGAGGGAAGAATGGAGGGAGAGAAGGAATCGGTTCTGCCATCCGTTGGGGAGGAGCGAATAGGGGGGGCATACACATTAAGAAATGACACCGAGGAGGATTTGTTTAGAGAGATGTTGACCCCTACATAATCAGAGTAGGGATCGAGCGAAGAAAGAGAGGTGGTAGAAAGTTCAGAAAAGGATAGGCCCTGTCTGACGAAAATGACAACGCCGCCACTGGCATGCGAGGCATCAGAGGAGAGAATGCCAGACCGGGAGTGAGTACGATCAGAACGCAGAACAGAGAAGCCAGGAATCCGGAAAGAGGAAGAGGAGTTAAGATTGGATTCCTGAATGCAGATAAGATCGACAGGATGGGATGAAAGAAAGTGAAGTAGTTCAGTGCTCCTGGCTCGAAGACCTCCAGCATTCCATTGAAGAACCCTGAGAGAGTCAGGGGGAGGAGAGGAGGCAGGAGGTGCAGAAGTATAGCCAGGAGCAAGGGACGGTGGTGGAAGGGTAGGGGAAGGAGATATAAGATGGGCAGATGGGGGATAAGAAGTTTGGAGACGAGGGTGGGGCAAGAGTGCAGCATTAGCAGAGGGGGGCCAGATTCCACAGTGGAGGTATACGTGCCGGAGGAGTCCGAGGAGGGGGGAGTCACAGTGTTACGGCAGGGGGGGCAGCTCCAAGAGTGAGAGCTGCCAAGAGCTCTGAAGTTAGATAAAGAAAGTTGTGAGCACCTTAGATGGACCCATTTGGAGCAAGCGCAGCATTGCACCGATTTGCCCCGCCAGGTCACATTTCCAGCGCACACAGAGCAAGGAAAGATGGGGCCAGGGTTAGGATGAACGTTACCGCTCATCAGGAGAAGAAGAAGAATGAGGAGACGAAGGAGGGCAAGAGTAGGGCAGGAGAGAAGAAAAAGTAAGAACAGGCGACCGATTTTAAAGATGCTGTGTGCTGCCCTTCTGCGGTCGTTCAGGGGGCAGCATAGCGAAAAATAAATGGGGAGTGCCCGGGGTAACTGGGACCCTCGGGAAGGCCAACAGCCATTTCGACCCAACCCAAACGGGGCCGGGGACCGCACCACCACGTTGAGGCGGCTGTTGATTGGTGCAGCTGCAACATTATTCGCTTAGCTACATTCAATATTAAGGTCAAGAGCAATGAAGTTGCCCACCGCCCGCTTCGGAAGTGGTCACTATTAGCCACCTACAAATGCCGGACCTCTTTATTGAAAAAGGAGATTAGTCTACCAGTCAGCTCGGTTTGTCGATTCCCCCCAGCCTGCTCTTAAGTGAGCTGCGACACAAAGTTGAATATCTGTTCACGTCGTACCACAAGCTAAAGGAAGAACAGTAAAACCAAATAATTTAATTAAGCGTCGTTGAATCAGTCACGTAACAAATACAGTGTTAACAGCAGATTTCATCTTTTTTAATCAGACGTAAGGCATGGCACACAAAAGCAACAATAAGTCGAAAAAGTTCCCTTCAATAGAGTTAAAACACAAACCTGCTGCTAAATGCAAAGATGGTGTGTGTTGTTTCTGTTCTGCATGCACCGCATTTAACACTCTCTGCACTTCATTGGCAACAGCAGGAGAGATTGAAGAAGTTCTGCAAGCATCGAACAGTTATGCTGAATTGGCAGGCAGTTATCACAATACAGGTTTGTTGCTACCCAACCCTTCTTCAGAATGGGACACCAAGATCCGGAAAACTCTCCACTGCCAAAACCAGAGGTGGCATATAGATGACGCGTTGCCAAAAAGCACCAAAAATTTGTAGCAAGACGTATTTTTTGATTTACAGTAACTTTTGAGAACAGTTTGGTTTCATAAGCGTTGGGAGGAAGGTCGCATCTTTACAGAATCAATTCATATTGTGATATCACAAACAAAACTTACTTCGCTTCGAAGATTCTTGGGGCTGAAAGTGGGTTGACTATTTGTGGGTCGCTCAGTTCTTTGATATTCACCACCTAACAATAGGAATAGCTCTGCATTCTGCAAATTTATTACTAACAAAAACCGTGACGTTTTACAACCCGGTTTCAGCCAATATTTAAGTTCAACAAAAATGAATTCGTAGGTTAAGCTTGCTAAAAAGTTCACAATTTAGATTAACATTAAATTTTAGAAGCCGAGCGAAAAACATTTTATTTGGCAGCAAATATGCCTTCTACGTCCAGCGAGTTCTATATTGGTTTGTTTTTATATCAGGTCATCCCATAAGTTCTGTCCGAATTTTGAATAAAGAAAACAAGTGATCAAATGTTATATTTAAACAACGATTTAATCATTCAGACAATTCATGAGGCACCCATTTCCCAGGTTTAGGAACTTTTTTAAGTTGTTGAAGATGACGATGAACAGTTGCATGGTTTGAACTAAGCTTTATGGCCAATTCCTCAACTGATAAAGCAGGGTTTTTATCAAGGACTGCTTCAAAATGCTTATCATCAAACTTAAGCGGACGTGCGGTTCGATTTTCATCTTCAAGAGTGAAATCTCCACTTCTGAATTTCGTAAACCATCTTTCGCAAGTTCTTTCATTCACACATTCCTTTCCATAAACTGAGCGAATGTTTCTGGCCGCTACAGTTGCTGAGTTTCCTATCTTGAACTCATAAAGCATTACGTGCCTCAAATGATTCTTGGGTACTTCCATGTTAGCAGGGTTTTAATCAAGAAATTTTAATTTTATTGTTCTGTAAAATAATAGGTAATCAGTTTAAATGCATCTAAACATAAAAATAATATCTAACTCCATGACACATGACAAAATATTCAATGTTTCGTTCAATATTAAAAAAGTAAAAATCGGACAGAACTTATAGCATGACCTGATATTTGTGTTGTAATAGTTTTATATATCGTTTATACCAAAAAAAAGGGAATTGCTTTGTGTTCAATATTATATCAATGATAAAAACACCGAATTAATCAATAATTTTCATAAAGTTGGCGGAGATATTTATCAACACTTTCACAAAATATCTGAAAGATCTGTTTCCAATTATATTATTGGGTTGATATCAAATCCAATACAACGTCTCAAAAATGAAATAACAAAGCTAAGCAATAGAACTTTCACTATGTCCACCTCGGCTGGAAGGTGCTTGCGTGTTTTCGTTGAAAAGAATGCGGACATCAAGAAACATTAATCTTGAAAAGTAAAAGAAATGCATGCAACCGTATCTTGAATTATCGTTCGCTGCTTGATCCGTGACGTAAAAAGGCTCATTTTCAAAGACGAAAAAAAATTTACATTAGAGATAGCTAAGAATCACTAAAACAATTGCTTTTGCAGGCAACGGAAACGAGATATGTTACCTGTAACAGAAGTTCTAGATTTAAAAAAATTTCATATGTATTTTCAAAGCGAATTGAGAAAAATAAACATTCATTTCAACAGAGTCAAAGTTCAAACGAAAAATATGCATATGCATATGCACATTCACGAATATATTCATGCATGATGGAGCTCCGTGCCACAGACCCAAAGTTGCTTGCGAGTTCCTCAGGAAACACAAGATTCAAGTACTTAACCCACATTGGACAATTGCTCCACTATTAGAACATAATTTTAGACGTGCACCACTGATCGCACACATGTGATGTCAACAAATTGTTTTTTCATGCTTTTATTTTGGGGTTCAATATATTTTTTCATAAAAATATGTCATGATGACGTCATAAGTTTTGCTGTAATTAATCTTCACACTTCGGGATCCAACACTCACTCTAAGTCTTCATCTTCAGGAAGAAACAGTGACGTCATGGAAACAAATTTTGAACTCTTATCAATCCAACTTTTGCTTTAAACATTCACTATTTTGTAGATGTAAGTTTTGTTTTGATGTCATGTTAATTCGCTGAACAGTACCTGTTTGAAAATTTTGTTCCAATATTGGAACAGTTGTTCAATGCCCATGCTAAAGCGTCATTTGGCTAGCTCGCAACATGACCAAAGCGCCATACCTACAATGGAATTGCTGACTACATCAAACCTTTTTCGAGCCAATAATAATGAAATTAATTTTGTCAACGGCGTTTCAAACAATTAAATGAATATTAATTTGTTGTATAATTGTTTCTATGGTAAACGGCTGTTTCTGCACAAGGGCGTTGACGGCTCTTTTTACTTGTAGACTCTTTGCGACCACTTGAAAAATGTGCTACAAAAGCAAATTAATTGTAATGCTGGCAAACAATTACAATATGTTACACTAAGGAAATCAGACTTGAAACGCAATCACAAAAACTTTATTTGCGTCGGCAATAAGAGGTGATTGCAACATTCCTAAACCGTTGCATAAGGCAAAAAGCAATTTGCTTGTAATCGCACCTCGCACTCGCAGCACTCTTTTGTTGTTTTTCTTGCACCAAACACGGGAGCTCTGTTTCACGCAACCAACTGGCAGGTGTTGTCCAATACTTTTGTTTGCAATTTGCTGGGCACTTTTTAAAGTACAAGCCGTTTCAGGGCGCACCGCATTCCTAAGCAACCAAATCACGACAGATCTCGTAAAATCTTACTGATCTTTTTAGGGATCGCGTTGAAGAATCATGCGTAATCGCCACGCTGCTACACAAATCATATTGATGCGGTTGAGGAAGAGAGGGTAATACTACTTCCTGGCATGAATGTTCGGCCGATATTGACTGATGAAACAGTTCAAAAGATCAACGCCGCCCATCTCTTGGTTGTACCTCATGAAGCAGTGGAGCTGAGGAACATCAATTCACTTTTTTTGACGTTGACAAAAACGCTTGACTGCTTTTATTGGCTGAACACCAGCAAAGTACGACTTCATATAAACAACTTGATTATCATTTCATTGTACTATAACAACATTTTTGTCAAAATAGAAGTCGTAAAAACCCCGTTCTTTTTTTTTCTGGACCGCTTTTGAAGAAGTCATTTGGCATTTCATAAGTCGATTCTCGCGGATCGTTATTAGCGCACGAAAAGGTGCCGGAGTGATGATTTGAGGTGGAATCATCGGTAATGAGATTGTTGGGCCTTTTCTGGCCCCCGATGGACTCGAAATGAATTCAGCTAATTACTGCACCTTTTTAGACGAGAACTTCATGCCCTGATTAAATTCTCAGGATTTTGGTATCAAAGAGAGCATTATCTTCCAGCAAGACAGTGCTCCTAGTCACGCATCTCACTTCACCAAGAGTGGCTTGCAAGTGTGGGCATTACTGGAGAACGACTCATGGATTGGCCTTCACAGAATCCCGATTTAAAGCCAATTGAGAATTTGCGGTCGATCATTAAGAGGAAGGTCTATGAGAAAGGACGGCAATTTGCCAACAAAAAGGACCTATGAGAGAGAATTAAGGAGGTATGTTCTCAGATTTCCCGTGAAGAGGCAAAAAAACTAACATCATCAGTTGATGGAAGAGTGGTGAAGCTGATTCAAAGCGGAGGAAAGCGCATAAGGTATTGAAAATATTTTTTTTGTCCGATTGCTACTCAATGAGTCATGGCTTGATGACCTAATTGCAGATAGTCATGCAATATTCTTGTGCAATTTTGATATTTTCTGTTGGATTATGTTAAAACTAACTATGCAAATATGCAATTTATATAAGTTTTTTTATGTTGAAATAAACATTTGCAAACTCTTTTGGCCCACTTTTTAACATCAAAAAATCTAAATTTATCATTTTCTTGTTTGTAATGCTTAGTTATTCAAACTTTTTTTTGAATACGTAGTTTTTATTCATATTCTAAATGTATTTCATTTGGATTTTCAAACTTTGAACATAGAAAGTTAAATTTATAGGTAATTTTAGGGTTTGCAAACTCTTTTGGCCCGCGCTGTACATTTTACATGAATGCCTCCCTAAATATGGCATCACCTATTCGTCTATTGATAAATTATCGGCAAAAACTATAAACTGCTGCAATGATGTATTCACAGCTACTTCTAGAGGGCAAATCTTTGCCATTTTGTCTCCTTGAAGTAAACAGTCATTGTTCGCAAAGTGAAAAAAACGTTTAATTTCTTCAAAGCGGTTTCTGTTCATACTTCATGGAACCGCAGGACATGCTCAATCATCATCCTGAGACCAGTAATGCCGTTGACGCCGTCTAGCGTTGTAGTCGAAAAGAAGAAAAATTGCAACAAAAGTATATATCTTATCCTTGGAAATTTTTATTGTTTCATTATGTTGCGCGACATGACACTCAAAATCTCTGGTGATGAGGTAGCAGATGTCATCAGTCAGGAACTTGAAAATCTGAAACGACTTCAATAAACACAGTAGTGTTCTTGTTTCCATCAGAGGCGGGATGCATGAACGGGTAGGTGGATCGCTCACGTTTGTGCCACGTTTCCAGTTTGGAGTCTTTAAGTTGGGAGGTTTTTTCTTTTTAGCTGGGGGCCAACGCTACTGCTGGCCTCGAAAGCAGCCTATTATTTTTCATGTGAGTCTCGACAGAACTCAACCCATCCAACAACATCATTCGGCAATGTCTCCATGCTACTACTAACATCATCCTCGCTCTGTTTTAAATTTGTTTTATTGCCACCCTCCCTGCTCTGGAGGCAAAATAACCATAGCTTGTTCACTGCAAACATTGTTGTCCTTGTAATGTAACATATTTTTTTGAAGATATTATTACATTACAACCCACTGCGACATATTGCAAGTCCGCCAAGCCAAAATAATATATAATAACTGACATAAACCATATGTACTGTTTTGTAAACAACATGCCATACGTTTACCAGCAACTGGCATTCGTGTAGCCTACATGCTGTATATTTGCCTAATCTATCATCCTATTATATCAACTTCTGACCTCGGAAAAAATACTAATCAAGAAATCAACAATCGTAGAAGTGTACTTCCCCTACCTCCTTGCTTTGTCTCGGACTGAACAATATAAACTAGAACAAAAGCAACAGTTTCAATCCCAATTTTACATCCGCAAAAATAAATTACCACTCTTCAACACAATGGCAGTCCTTTTAGTTAGTTTTAGCAACAGAATTGTAAAGTTTAAATAAGGCTTGCCTTGTTGTTTGCGAACAAAGAGGCAAAAAAAAGATAGATACAATGAAAATAGCAGAGTTGCGAGTCTTGCGACTACGGATTGGACCATTGTTCCAAAATAAACATCCTGAGTCTCAAAAACTAAAAACTGCAAAGTCAAAATTTTTTTATTGACATGTTAATGGCGATGAAATAGCAAACATAATAGAAAATCTCAGTGTTTTGATGGCTGGTTCTGGCAGCTGTCTAATATGGGCTGAATGGCCTGGAAACAAACCCGACTCGAATCCCATCAAGAATCTGCGCGACACTAAAGAATGAAGTAGCAAACAAGCAACCCTTCAGCGTTAAACATCTACGGCAAGTCATCAAAAAGTCATGGGTTAAAGATCTGACCCGTGAATATTACTTACATTAGTGGACAGTATACCGCGACGTATCCCAGCCGTCATTGACGCCCGCCGAGGACAGACCAAGTACTGAAATCTTCACGCTCATTACCTATACACTATATGTAGCATTTCCAATAAAGATGTGTATTTCAATCTTGGTCTTAAACTTTTGCAAACGACTGTAGCCGACAATATGCCAGTACAGATTTAATTTTGTGTGGGAGACCTGTGGATGGATGGCATGTGAGATGCTGGTGTAGATTGAGAAAAGTTGAGAATGCTGGGGAGGCATCACCATATTTAGAAATTTGAAGTTTTAGCATTTTACAAAAATGCATGGTTTACCGAGAAGTGCATGACTCAGTGAACGAGTAGGCGTTAAAGAACATGCTAAGGTGTTTCTGTTTCAAAGAAAGGACTTTGCTTAGAATTGAAGATGGAGGCAACATCAAGCAATGAGCAAATAACTACAAAAATGAACTTTACGTTGATACTTTTTAAGACGTTGTTTTGAATCTATATAAGCACACATAATTTGCGACCGACCTCGTAACTATATTTTGAAAGTGTTGATAATACGCTGAGGTAAGCCTGTGAGGATCTTTAATAAATTCGGTGTCTACATCGCTGAAAAAAATCAAAAACAAGATGTTCGCTTTTTCTGGCACACCTGATATGAAATTGGTATTTATAACGTCAACTGCAAAAGCTGTAACGCATCAAGTAAACGAAGCAATCAGAGCTGTTTAAATTAATCATAAGTTTGCACCTGTGGAGGGTTGTTAAGATTGGACGCCGCTTCCACTTGTGCTTGGTTCGCATCGAATTTCCGGTTCGGATGCTGGAAGGAAACCGGATTATCAGGACCACCGTATGTGATAGTAGAGGAGCCTTGAACGGATATGGACTGAACCACAGGCGGAGCTAATGATCAACATATAATTAATCATTACAGTGCAGCACCACGATGTAGTGTGATTTACCACAGACTGCTTCGTGGCATCTTACAAATATCGACATGGTGTTACACGGAAAAAAGCGAGAATGAGTCATTTTGCGTGTATCTTTCAATCTCACTCTAGTTATTTCTCATTTGATGTGATATAACCGCCGATGACTACGTCATAAAAAGCTTTTGGCAAAGCAAATTAGACTATGCGAGCCCTAATCGGATGGAATATAAACTAAAATATTGACATCTAGTGAAGTTAACAATTGGTCGAATCCAGTTAGTAACCACTTTATTCTACGTGACTTAACACATTAAAGTGGCGGGGCTGCTTACCTAGGATGTAACAAGAGGCGATTTTTGGGTACCAGCCCATGTTACACACTAAAGTTGGGGTCTCCTCACGTCTAAAATATTTAGTTGGGGGCAGGCAAAAACATACTCAACGAAAAAAATTGCTTCCAAAAATTATTTCGCGAGAAAATCTGTGAAACGATCAGTTTCCGGCAATTCTTCAATGAGCGGGAAGCAAAGAATCTCCGGGTTACAGAAAGATAATCGACTCGAAATAAGATTTGAAATTTGCAACATTAAGCTTCTTGTGGCAGAAGAGCAGAAATGTGTGAACAGTTGAAAAAAAAGTGGATGTATGCTTTCTACAGGAAGATGGAGAGGCCAAGGAGCTCAATTTATTGGAGAAAAGAAAATACAAGCTGTGATGACCAGAAAATTATGACGAAGTTGGAACCTTAATGAAAACAGGACTGTGCGAAAAGGTTGTAGAGTCTCCCAGAAAAAGCGATGATGCTCGTTTTTGGGAACAAACTTATGAGAGTGATATGAGCGATTGTACGCATACATTCTAGGCAGGAAGATTAGATCGCACTGAAGATCAATTTAACAAGGAAATGGCATGTGAGTGGGATTCGTAAAACACTGATGGCATGGACCTGAGACTGATGAAATTTTAATAGACACGGTAGGAGACGGATTAATGATTTTGAGGGAGCACATGGGGGAAATAAGACTTTGCAAAAGAAACGCTGAGGTAGAAGGTTGCTTGAGCTTCGCGATGACAGAGATGAGTGCGGTAAACATATGGTTTCAGCAAACGGAGTAGAGGAAAGCAATATAAAGCATGGGCGAAAATGAAACCGAGATTACTATTTTATTGCTGGTCGATAAAGAAAATAAAAAATGTTGAAACGACGAGATGTAAAGAAATTTCCAGGAAATCGCAACATCGGTCGGTGACAATCGACGCAAATGAAAGAAAATCAAAGAAATTGATGAAGGAATGAATTGTTGGGAGTGTTTGGTAGTCAAAGAAAAACTCTTTGTCCCAATGATTTCAAGAAAAAGTTCGAGAGTTAGTTAAAGTTCATGAGCCAAACCAATGGAATGTTTTCAAATGCGGGACTTTAAAAAAGATAAAATGTTTGAATGACGAAAGGCTAAGGGTTTAATAGAAAGTGGCACATAAAATGATCTGAGGGAATCGATTGAAAGAAAGGAAGGCTAGATTTAAGAGCATGACAAATCGAAAAAAAATGTTTAAGAAAAAAAATTGAGGCAACATCAAATAATTAAGTTCATGAAAAAAGATGGAAAAGACATTGAAGAAGGATGCATGAGAGGAAAATACGGATACGAAAGGCTTGGTTTAAGTGAGAAAGAAAAAAATATGGGAAGAGCATACGGGGAGATTATACGAATGCGCAGAACGAATCTGATCACATGAAGAAAGCCAACATAGCGAAGGGACCAATTGAAAAGATCTGCCACAGTTATCCATCTCCCACAGAATGCAACAATCCCGCTACGCATCCATCCTTTCATGCCATCACGACGTTTTTCTTGCTGCCTTCCTCTACTTCCTGTTTCTTTGATCTTTCCGGTGATTGCAAGTTGATCGAATCCTTTTGTTCGCAACACATGCCCAAAGAAACTAGCATGTCTTCCTCTGATGTCTCAATAGAGTAACCTCGTCGTTCTTGCCCTTTTCAAAATTGTTTCATTTGTTCTTCTTTCTATGTATGGAATTTTCAGCATGTTTCTCAAAAACCGCTTTCCGGCTTCATTGATAATCTCCACTTCTGTGTTGCTGATGGTCCATGACTCACTTCCATATGTCATAACGAGTGTAACGCAGCAGCTTAGTGCTTTCCTCTTTATGTCAAAGGAAAGTTGTCTGACAGTCAGTAATTTTCCCAAGGACAATCGTTTCTTCGCTGGTGCAAAACGAAGTTTTATTTCCTGAATTAAAGATTACACGAGAGGAAATGGTGAAAGCAATGAAGAGCAGTGAAAATAGGAAAGGCAGCTGCACCCCCTACAACATGCGCACAGATGACATCTATTAGTGGAGAAATAGGTATCGATAAGATGATGAGACTTTACCAAGATATATTGAATGGAAAAGAAAAAGCGGATGAGTGGCAAACGAATGTGTCGGCGCCAATCTTCAAGAAAAAGGTAACATGAGAAATTGTAGTGCATACATGCGAGTGAAGGTGTAAGCACAAACTACGAATGTCGTCGAAAGCGTGCTGGAAACATCTCGTACATTCAGTATCAGTGTATGCTGACGAAATGCATTGTTTACAGTCAGAAGAATGCTAGTGTACTATCGAGACAACGTCATATAATTAAGCGTTTTGTGAGTAATGAGATGGCATTGGTTAAAATTCTAAGGTGATGAAGAGGGCGACGAGAAAAAAGAGTGCACAAGTAGTAATGGAAAGAGCGGTCTTTATAAAGCGCAAAGACGAAAGGTAATTATCTAAAAAATACCGGATGCAAGTTGGAGTTTATCAAGGATCTCTGCTGTCTCCGGCTTTTTGCGATTGCGGTTAGTACAATAATTGAATGTGCAAGGGAAGGTTTAATCACTACAATCTGTATGCAGATGACTTGGTGCTGGTAAGTGAAAACAAAAAGTTTTAGAAATGTAAAGATGTATTTAAGAGTACGGCGATAAGGTCAACCTAGTAAAGACAAAAGTGATTGTGCGTGATTCTATAGGAAACATACTAAAGAACAAAGTCGATCCATGTGCCAAGTGCGACAAAGAGATGATCGAAAATTCGGTGCTGAGCACGAAAAGTGAAAAATGGGTGCATGGTAAATGCGCGAAAATGAAAAAAATTCTATCAGAATGTATTGCTTGTAATAGATGTATCAAGATAATCAAAGGAACAGTGGAACTAGAAAAATTACCATTTTATAACTAGATGGAGTTAGCGAACCGTTTCTGTTGCTGGTGGATTAAGTGGAATGCTAGTGGTTGAAGCGAGGCAGCGATGACAGCAATAACAAGAGTTGATTGAATAAAATTTAGAGAATGTGAAAAGCAGCTTCTTGCAAAATGGCTTATGCTGAGGACAAAAGATGGACCAATGGTGGTCGTGCAAGCTAGGCGGTCATGTACAAAAGTGAGACAAGGTGTCCGAGAAAAAAAGGAGATGGCAATCTTGAGAAGGAGTAAGAGGCGATGAGTGGTGTTAAATTAGTTGATAAAATAAATAGCCATGAATTGACGGATATGCCGGGTAGAAAACAAACTATGGATAGATTGGCGAGAGCGAATGATGTGTGATAGCATCGACAATTTTTGGGCGTCTTCCGAGGATACTGACGATGAGCTAAAAAAAGTATTAAGTTTTGAAGTGTTGTAAGACGAGGGTAACCACAGGTGATGCAAAGGAAGGTGGAAGAGATAAAAAAGATACCAACAACAGACAGAAACGGTGCAGCGAAGTACGAGGTAAATCTGACTACCACCTGCTTTAACCGCGACAAAGCCTGATCTCTTTTTTCATCTTCCAGACACGGAAAGCTTTTGATTTATTAGTTGTATTCAGATCTATTTAGGAGCAACTGAAACAGCTGGCAGTGGATTTCTTACAACTAATGCAAACAAACATAGGAAAAACCTTTCCGAAGAGCACAAGCTATAACTAAGTACAGAAAGTGAAGTCTGAATTTCAAAAAGCCATGCCTTCTATCTCACCGAAGTACTATTGCAGCGATAGTCCAATAATGTTTGTAATTAAGTTAAACCAATTAACCTGTAAACCCTGGAAGTTTTTCATGCATTTTCGTGTAAGCTTGTGGATGAATAGTAGTGAGTGGCTTGCGGGCAGGAAAACCAACTGCATCTTCTGTCACACCATCTACTACAACAACTTATTGAAAAGATAATACTGCAACTTCGACATCAGCTTATTCTACACCAGCCAAGGGCATCTGATTCGACTTCATCAGCTTTTAACCAAACGGCTCGTGACGACATGACGCTAACAACAATTAAAATGTAAAATATTGTTATTTGTTGCCTACTTTCCGGCTTAGCTGTCTTGTATGTGACTGGCTCTTTGCATCTTACAATGTTTCGGCTCTTCATTACTGTGGAGCCCAGAGATGAGGAAGCATCCAAGAGAGCAATGCTCTCAATAGCAATAAGCTAAGGTTGTCAAAAAGCATTTGTTAGATCTTACATCTTCCTAGCTTCCCCAATTATATAACGTCTCTTGGAAAAAGAATCTATCTTTAACGCTTTTTTCTCTATCGTTTACTTAACAAGCGCTATTTGTTCTAGCATAAAATCGAAGAATATGTAGCCAAATATCGTCTTCTTTCACAGTTTAATCATGTTCGCAATCAAGCTCATCTAATAAACCTGTAAAAGCCGGAGATTTTTCATTAACTTTCGTGAAAGCTTGTGGATGAACTGAAGGCATCGTAGTGAGTGGCTTGCGAGCGGGAAATTCTACTTCGTTTTCAGCCACATCATCTATAACAAAAAACAACTCATTGAAAATGTACATTAGGACTTCACAAGCAATTACATTTTCTTTTCCATCTGCAAAGAGTAATTCGTCATAAAGAAAAACTAAAAACAAATGATTATGATCTCATTCGAACCCGCAGTCCCCTGATCACAGGTCAAATGCAGCATTAGCAAAGCATCCCCAGGATTGCTTAGCAACTCTTTTAGTCTTTCACTAAGATCGCCTAGCGTCGAATGGGATCTTTCTAAACTTTCAAAAAACATAACTTACAATTGCCAAGAGGTGGTTGATGATTATTCAAGTAATATCCGGGAACACTTCCCTTTTTAACGCTCACAGGAATTGTACTGGATACTAAAAATAATTAGATTCAATTATGTTGAGTGTAACTTAAATAATCATTGATCTTCCTTCAGCATTCGCTTGAAGGAATTATAACATTTTTTCCCTGGTTTCACAAAACCTATATGTTGATAGGCTACATCGAACAAGGGTTCTCACATCTGGTTTGAAGTTGCCAGTGCTGGCGACGGAGGGCATTTCCACCATGAACAGTGAAATCAAGCAGAAGAAAACTTGGATGACGTGACGTCACTAAAATATGCTCACAAATGTAGGCGAATAACGTAAGTTCTCCGGTATCGCCCTTGATGTAGGAGGTGAGTATGGATTTCAAAGATATACGTACATTTAACTACATATTATGGAAGAACGGTTTTCAGTCTTATCACAATAGCTGAGTTTTGCTGAACTTATCTGGGGTTTGAGTTAATCACAGCTAAGACCTATAATCACAATGAAAGCAACACTTTGATGCTGATAGTTTTGTCTACAGACCGTAACTGGCAGCACTGTCTTCATTTTCGGCTGAATATTCATCACTAGCAGTCACTGATGAAGATCTGGAGAAATGAGATTCCTCACTGGGAGCTCGAGACGCTTGACGAGGTTTCATGAAGCTTGGCGCCAAGAATTTTGATTTTCTCACTGAAAGTGACGAAGAATAAGCTTATAGAGCGGGATGCTGCTTTTCTTAGATGACATTGTTTAAAACAGTGATTCTCAAAGTGGATTACACGAAGCAGGATCAGGGGTTCCGTAAAGCTACATTCGTAAAGGATTCCGCAGTGAATTCCGAACATAGCTGCCAATCTTGCGAATATATCCCAAGATTGCATGTCGAAAGGCGGTCGATCTCAAAAAAAAAAGATCTTCATGAAATTAACTTTGTCAAATAAAACATTTCTTTTATTGTAATAAGCATTATTTTAAATAAAGGTTCCGTTACATTACCAACAACGTAAAGGGTTCCATTGCAAAAAAAGTTTGAGAACCGCTGGCTTAAAAGATTGGTTTTGCAATGACGAGTAATGTTGTTGTCTACTCGCCCTTTGCGCAGAGACACGGCTTGAAGCACTTATCTAGGCTCTCAACGCAAACCTAATCAAGATCAAGGTAGAGGAGAGAGGCGATGAGTAGCCACACCATCAACCGGCTTTAACGACATGCTGCAAAAACAGCTTTACTATTCCAATTCGGTAAAGCACGGGTAGCAAAGAAATCGCAAATAATTTTGGCTTTTGCAGGTAATAGATACGTAACGAGCCGACACACATTCGCAAGATGGAAAACTGCTGCTGACATAGCAGCGATATAAGATCAACAAAAAACAAAGTGAGAAGGAAACTGCAGAAATATGAAAAAACGACATCAAAGATCGTGATTCAATAATCATAATCTCGCTGTACCCCATAAGACAACATTGCAAAAGTATGTCGTTAATACTGTACTGCAATAAACTTATTAGATCTTCTTCTAATTGTTTTAACTCCAAATCTGTTAAAAACAAAGATGACAGAAGGGTTCGAACCCACGTCCATACTTACAAGTCATTAGTTATCGGGCACTGGCAACCTAGCCACGATCACAAATACTGAATGCAGTTTAACAGGCTCAGTACAGAATCGAACCTGAGACTCAGGCTTACCTCTACCCTGCATTTTGACCGATGGAAATGAACTAGAAATAAACTCGATGATTGAAGGTTGCCAGCGCATAGGTCTAACCCGTGTAATAATATAAAGGTAAACGTGTGGCTCACCAATCGACGAGCGAACTGAAAAAGCTTTTCTTGAAGATAAAAACTCGGACAGCTGCTGGGCTTTCTGAGGAGAAATATGTGATGGTTTGATGCGTCGCGGAGAAGAATCACCTTCAGCAACATCTCCATTCTTTTCTTTGCTACGATTGAGGAGGGAGGAAGCGAGGGTTGGCAAGTCACCGCTAAAAAAATGCTGGGTAAACCTAAAGCCTGGTTTCCAATAAGCGTAAATTGCAGGCGTAGCATGAAAAATTGTTTGTTTCTCTATTTAGAGAGATGCGCGGCGCGTTCATAATAGAGAAACAAACAATTTTTCACACTACGCCTGCAGTCTACGCTTATTGGAAACCAGCCTATACTCCGACTAATCGCGGTACTTACAAAAAAAACACTGACGGAGTTGTGGCAAACAGGCCGCGTCGAGTTGGACCCACCACCACCGCCACCTAACCACTCGTATCATTGGTAAATTTCAATGCACACGTTCTGATATGCCAGAATGGTTTAAAATGTAGATGAAACAAAAGTTAATTCTAAGCAAACAACTCACCTGTCTCCAACATCATGCGATTTCTTCACACTCCTATCACTGCAAGCAATCTGCCAAGATGGATCAAATAAACGCAATCTGCAACCAGTTCATAAATCTTAAAACGGCTTTGAAACAGTATTTAGTGCGAGTGTGTGGGGGATCATCACGTAAAAACTTCACTTTTTATTAAATCACTGCTTTCAGATGTGCTGTTTGCCATCAAAGGTTGCTACGGACTCAGGCCATTGTTAAAAATCATCGCACTTTTATAATCATGCTTGAGTAAACTCCATTTTACATCTCACCACTCACATTACTCCAATGGCAAAGTGCCAAACAGGATGTCTATGAATACCATTTTTGAAGTCTTTGTTATAACTCGGACAAAAGAATTAAACCCGCGTTTACCGACTACAAAGTAAACGCCCTAATCACTATACCACCGTTCCTGGCGAGCTACACACAATGCCACTTGCCTATTCTCTTTTTCATGTTGAAAGGACAGCACAAACAGATGTTCTAGTTCACACCGAAAATTTATACTAAATGAAAGAAGCGCTGGTCTATTTCCAAGAAGTCAAAAATATAGACTGACACTACAATAAAGTGGACTGGCCAAGGCACGAACCAAAAGTCGGCTCATCTGACCTACCGGATAATCAGCGTCATTAATCGCGGGAAGCAAAATATGCAAGTCGCAATCACCTGCCTCGTAGGAAATAAAATTTCTCAATACTGCCATGCTGATGATGGAACGAGGAAGCAGGCCTTATAAACGAAGGAAAATAATGATTGAAAATACAGGGTGTCTCAAAAAAATGTATACACTCTTTGAATCGTTATAACATAAACAAGTCATTGATTTTGACTTGCAAATAGATTGTTACAAGAAAAAGAATACACATTTAAAGAATTTGTGAGAAAAAATATGCAAAAGCATTTTAAATCAACTTTTAATATGAAAGACACTTGGGGAAATTTCAGAATGTTCAAAAATTGACGAGTTCACATAAGTGCTCAAACTGGTCGCCGTATGGTTTTCATATCTTGAAGAAATGGACCTAGAGACATCCAGCAACATTTTTTCCGGCATTTGAGCACATTCTTTTTCAATTGCTACTCTCATTTTAGCAATCATTTCAGGTTCCCTGCGGCAAAATTTCTTTTCGAAACCCTCCCACAAAGAAATTTGCGGGTGTCAAATCTGGTGAACTAGGTAAATATATCTAACTGTACCTCTTCTTTCAAATCATATTTTTATGCAGATAAGTTCTCACATCTCGATGAAAGGGGGATGTGCACCATCTTTCTAAAAGTAAAACTCGGCATCTAAAAACTATTCTTGCTGGCGCATTATAAATTTTTGTAACAGGTGGATATACTGTGTATACATTTTTTGGGACACCCTGTATATTATATGGGCTCTTACTTGTCCAAGGCTTGCCCCAGTAAGACCAATTTCATTTCTTGATTATGTAAGATCTGCGTCTGGTTGATGATCGCTTGCTTAATCGTGTCTCGCTCTTCCATCTGTAATGGAGAAATGAAATAATAAAAACTTGTTCAACTTTATGCACACAAGATCAACGGAGAGTTTAAGAAAAAGAGGCGTAATTCTATTGTTGCTATCCGACGGCACGGACCAAAGGGCGAGTAAAAAAAAAAGAACTGCTAAAGATAGTAGTATGGGGTAAAAAGAACGTAGCAGAACCGAGCACAATGAGGTCAAAGGTGTACCGAGTCGGGTGACCTCTAGGATGGTCCTTATTTTATCAATTTTGGAAATTTTATGTCCCACTTTCTACAAGTATGACATTTGCAATAAAAATAACACGTATTAAATGATATTTTCATATTGATTGTTAGAGGTGTCACATGCCCCCAAAACTTTTACGATACGCGCTAATTTTGGAGAATTCAAGCATTTGTGAACACTTGAATGGTTTTATTCACTTGTAGACATGGTAGAAATTGTCTACTCAATTACCGTAAATTGTCTAAAAAAAATTTCAGAAAAAAAACAAGCGGTTACAGAAAATTTTTATTACTGCAACTAGATGGCGCCGCATGACAAGAAACAAAGAAAATCTTTAGTATTTTTCTAACCGCTCGTAATAGACGAACAACGATGTCTACACAGACATTTTTGATGGGGCAGAATTCAACTAAAGTATCAAAATTAATGTACCACAAACAGAATTGATGATATCGACTGTTATGACATGGGCTAGTCTTCAAATACACGCTAAAATTTTTCTGTCGACTATACTATAATGCTTGCTTACTAATTTGTTTAACTTGCATCAAAAATAAAATATTTCTGTACGCAGAGTAATCTAAGCAAATTTACTACTGTAACAACAGCTTCCAAATTCACACGTTTGCTAAAGGAATTGGAATTATACCAGCATTAAAACGACACATGCTGAAACCGTATCAAAATGATCAAATTGACATACATTCATTGAACAAAACAAAATGTAAAGTAAAGCAAACAATATTGAAGTTGGTAAGCGCCTACAAGGCAAGGAAACAACCTTCTCTACCCAAAGTTAAACTAAACCCCTTTGTTAAGAAAAATCTTGAACACGAAAAATTTCAAATGCTCACCTAAAATATACCGTGGGCTCCTTTAAAATTTGCTTTTGTTTCCTCAAGCAATTTCGAGTTAAGTGTGGCCCTGTATTACACTATGCTACACCAAAAACAAAATCTCAAGCTGATGTTCAACGTGTTTGATATCCTAGTTTCTATTAAGCTGTTGGATAGTTTTGACAATGCCATTCAACAATGTGGAAGAAAGAGTGGCGCTGATCTTTATCCCCTGGTAGTATTTGTCCATATTCTCGAATCATTGCTGTTCCTCTTTTAGCAAATCATTAACACAGATGTAAGATAATACCACCATAGCTCCATGATTCTTTGGCATTTTCTTTCACCATGCGGGGTCTCTTCTTAAAAATTGCTTAGGGAGCACGAATGCTTCAAAGAAATAGATGGAAGCCGAAGATAATAAATTTTCTTGTGGTTTCTGCTCAATGGCATCTTTTGCACCAAGATCTGCCTTTGCTCTTGGGGGAACGGAATCTCTGTTAATGTTTCTTGAAGAGCTTCCACCATTTTCCTTTTATTTCCACTGTTACAGTTGTACCAAAAAATATTAAAGACATCAAACTTTTACTGAGATACCAGAGATGACTGGAAAGCTTCTTGCTGGTAAACTTAGAGATCTCTTGATATGGACATGAGATCAGGCTCTTTATATATCTAAGATCATTTACTTGGCAGCAAACGCAATAAATCAGTGCTTTGTGTACGAGCTAAGCTTATAAAAGCGACAAATAATGTTGTTGCTGTCTTTTCTCTTGGAGTGGTCTGATATTGACATCTGAAGAGAAAAGTTTTTTATTCCATAGATGAGAAGAGACAACCACCAAGCTGGATAGCTAGCACCAGGGTGAAAAAATCGGACATCTCTTGCTGAAATTGCACAAAATAAAGTACTTGTTAGTTCAAGTAGCTCACGATAATAATCAGCACGCGGTTGCTTAGACAGCAGCTTGCTTAGATAATAGGTGGTCGCAAAATTTGATAAATCTTGGTGACTATCAAAAAATATCGCAAAACATCGGCAGGAAGATCATCCGGTTTCTTTGGTTTATGGGGCGGTGAGACGATAGATGGCCACTTTTTATGAAACTGTTCGAAAATACTCATATCAGGAGCTGTTGATGGTCCAAAAACAAACAACGAAAGTAGCTTCTGCAACAATCTCAAAGACATGATGTCGACAAGTAAACGCTCATTCCACTTTCTTCTGTAACAAAATATACGCTCTAAGCTTAACACCACTGTTGCTGGTTGTGACATCATAAACCACACCACTTGCCTGATGTGTGGTTTCCCAGTCGTTGATATACTTTCTCACAGCAGTTGTAACAGCTCGATCAGTCCCAGCTGGTAGTTTTGAAACTCTTTGTCACTGTTTTACCATATCCAGAAACTAAAACTGGAAGTCTATCTACCTTCTCTCTCTTATCATCTGGAATAAGTTTGCAATCCCAATGAACAACTAACTTTTTTAGAGAAAATTACTTCTTAATGTATTTTGCAATGCTTTCTTGGTCCCATTGTCTAGATCGTCGAATTAAATATTAATAAATTATGTAAACCTAATATATTAATATTAGGTTAACCTAATATATTAATAAATTATGTAAACAAATTAAATATTAATAATCTGTTTAGTTAACAGCCATCTCAGACACAATCGATCCCATTACAAAAGCTGCTGCTTTTAAGAGCAAGTGCTGCTGTCGAATTTGCATCAGTGGCCCCCTTTAGGTCTTCTTTGTGTTTGTTGCTTAAATGGTTCTTGGTTTGTTGCTTCTTTGTGTTTGTTGCTTTGTGTTTATAGCTTTTATTATTATTGTAGACCCTGTGCAGATATTTTTGCTTCTTGTTCAGTTTTGAAGATTTATTATCTTAGTACAGCCTTTTCTCAGGTTTAGCATTAGTTGGTTTGAAAATATTAAATATCTTTTTTGTGCGATTTTTATTATTTTTTTGCAGAAACTGAGGATGCGTAAGCGAAATTAACTTTTCTTATGGCAAATAAATGTCTAAGCTGACTTTATTACTGTTTGTTAATAGCAGACCCTTTTTCAACACTTGCTTAAATGGAAAATTACTGTAATCACAGTCTCCATCGTCTGTTGATTCAACTATGCGGCTGGAGCTTGATGCAATTCATGCAGTTTCTGATTGTATCTTTCTCTCGCTCGCGCTTTGCCCGTACCCCTGCTGTTTGTGTCTTTAAATGTAACGCCTTTCTTTCACAGCTACAACTGCCGTTCCGGTCATGCTACCGCGACATCTTTGTTCCCGTTGTGCTTGTAAAAAATGTTTACTCTGCATAAAATGATCATCGATAATGCTTGAGAATGAGCAACATAAAACAATCTAAGCAGTGTCATTGTAAATTCTTCTTTTTGTATACAAAACTTAGATCGCTTTGGTTTTCATTTCAGCAGGTACTCAAATTTGGTGATTGCACTCCTTTCTTCCAAGCATTATCCAATATATGATACACTTCTCGCACAGTCTGTATTACTGCTTCCCTTACTGTCTTCTTCTCATCACTATGTACTGTAGTTTCAAGAATCATCCAAGACTCTCGCCCGATGAAAGACGCTGCTTTTCTGGTATGTTATCATCAGGAAAGCCCATTTACCATACCTGTCGCTTTTGCCTAGTTCAACAGAACCTTCTAAAATAGATCTACTGGAGGCTATGCCTACCCTAAAAACAGTACGTATGCGTATTAATATTATTGCATAGTACTCGCTAGATGACAAAGATCATTTAAACAGGTAAGGGAAAATTGTTTCTTTCTGAATTCAGCATGACTGCCGAGGAAGCACAAGGACTTTGAATCATACACATTGTATATAAAAATTCCAAAATTGATAAAATAAGGATAATCTTAGTGATAACAGACGTTGCATATAGAAGTCCGAATTCTTCCTATTACGGTGAAATACGAACTCGAATTCGATATAGGTCTGAGTACGGAGCAGCGAAGGCGGGAGAGAATACCGCGAGCATGAAGAGAGATCAAACGTTTTTCAATGAAGACTGGGGTGACTTGTGGGTGACTGTGCAGTGGGTGATTGACACGCCGCATCCCGTCCGGCTAGTTTATCTGCCGAGTCGTTGTTCAAAAAAACGGCCTTTGAATCAGATGTCATTAGAGTTGAGACCGAAATGTCAGCTTTGATGCAAATGCTGTTTCCACCTGGCCATGCCACACGCGACACCACATTACATTAAACGCTCAACTCCCAGGATGTCGCTGACGAATCCGTCAGAGACACCATGCTGTCAACTAATAGAAAATTTCCAACTCATACATTGCAATAAAAAATTGCCTTAGAAACCAAACTTTAACCACCTGCCTTAGAAACCAAACACAGACACATTAATTAAATGGGATGCGGTGTCTATTCCGTATCTACTGCCATGCCGTCGATTCTCGGATTTCAAAAGATAAAAACGTAATGTAAAGTTTTCGTGCTTTGCAGAAATAGTTGTCAGACTAATTTATCTACCTCCGCTCGTCTCCTGGACTTGCGTAATGCTGACGATTTCTTCTGCATAAAACTGCTCCACTGCTGATTCAAGATAGCATCCACTTCCTTCATTGCTTCTTTGATTTGATGATACAAAGAACGTATTTCCTGCAACAAGGTAACTGCCGCAATCAAAAAACAATCGTAAGCGTGCATTCGATTCTCGTGATGGCTTCCATCTGTCCGCACTAAGACAGTTAAAATTGATTTTTTAGTTCAGCAAGGGTCAAAATTAGCAAGTTTTTCGAAAAATTGCATGAATACTACAGCATACATTTGTACTGGTAAAGAGTACATTTGCCTACCAAAACTTGCAAATGCACATCAATCTTATAATGTGTCAAAGCAAAGTTTTATCTACAAAATTTGCTTGGGGCGAGCTGAAAAAATTCATGATAATAATGAAATGATTATAGGAGATGTAGTTTCACCTTCATTTTCCGCTGGTCGCACATGTCCAGTGGTCTGGCATACAGGGCTGATTGATAAGCTGGATTTTCGATTCGTTTTCTATGAGTTTCCGTGTTTTGTACAGCCGCGTATCCATCCAACGCCATATCTTTCACACATCGTATTTCATCATGTTGTTCTTGAGTTATCTGGCAAATCTCTTGGCTGAATTTCGATAAAGACTGAACTTCCTGCGACAGAATTAAATTCGCATAAGAACGCCAGCTGTTGTTGTTACCCGACCCCTTCCGAGGGATGGGGGCATGGCGGAAGACTATGGAGCCCTAAAAGCCGGGCAATTCTCCAGGGTCTGGACCAGAGGTGGTAGAGAGACAGAGAGTCGCCAAAGGCCGAGCGGCGCAAAGAGTCCGTAGCTGGACAACGTAGAATGAGATGAGTAATGTTCTGCACGAATGTCCGCAGGCGCTTCAGGAAAGATTCTCGATTCGGTCAATTCTAGAGAGAAGAACTTAACAGAAGACTGTGTCCGTTGCAGCGAAGACGAGAGAACACACAGCGAGCGTGACGAGGAAGCACAAGCTCCTCAGTGGAAACTGAGGTGACCTGTGTGTCAAAAAATCTAAATGCGAAAGGACGCCTCCAGTCACAGAAATGAGAAGAGTGAATACAAGAGATAAGAAAAAGACAACAAAGGATTGCAAAGGGCACGAGTAGCGCACCCCACCGGGATAACTCATCAGCCGAGTCGTTGCCAGGAGAAATGAGTGTCCGGGGGCTCACTGTAGCCTGAGAGTAAAGAAGAGAGAAGACAGTTTTTCCCAGAAAGTTTGCGGTAAAAGAAAAAACGGAAGATAGGACAGGGTGGCAAGGACAGAGCGAGAGTAGAAGAGAAGAAATAGCAGACTTGTTGGTGCTGGCGAGACCAGCAAAGAGCTTGCAGAATGGCGCAGGTTTCAGCGGAAAAACTTCAACATACTGAGTCTGCCGATAGGGAAAAGGTGGCCTCAACGCCACAACGTGAGCAGCTGGCTAGTACGCCAGAGCCGCCTTTGCCAAAAGGAAAAGGAACAGAGCCACTAGACCAAATCTTAAGATCGTGAGGGAGGAGAAAGTCAAGGTGATCGAGAGCCGCACCATGGCGAGAGAAAGGGGGATCAGAGCGGGACCATGGAGAGGAAAGAGTGGACTCCACAGTGAAGGCGGGTTCCAAGGAGGTGAGAAGGACAAGAAAAGAGAGCCTCCCTAAAAGTAGGAGTAAGCATGAGCGAGTGAGTGGACGCAAAAGCTCTACAGGAGGATCTGCAAAGTCTTGGTTTCACTCAAAGTCTGGCCAAACCTGAAATAAGAAAAGAGGTTGGGAGACAAAGGGCCCGCTCATAGAATGACTGAGCGAAATAAGTCGGGGTGACTTGTAGGGGAGGTAGAGATACCTCAAGAGAAGTGGGAACGAGAGGTAGCTGGAGATGACGCGACTAGCCACTCAGTGAAGGCGTTCAAATTTGGTAAAGTTGGTAACGTTAAGAAAGGAAACCATCCGAGTGAAGCATAAATGAGGAGCCGAAGAAAAGCTTTATATAGAAGAGAGAGGGACTCCTTAGAGGGGCCGCACGAGGAAGCAGATATACAGCGCAAGGCCTTGAGACAAGGAAAGAATTTGGCCTTCAGCGAAGACACGTGCTTAGAAAAGGAAAGAGTGTGGTCGAAAATGATCTCAAGGAAAGTTGAAGTGGAAGTAAAGCGGAGGAGGAAATTGAACAAAAAGAGGTGGGACTGTTAGCTTGGTGGGGACCCACTGAGAAGAAAGAGGTCTTACATTTGCTCAAATTGAGAGGAAGACACCAATGCTCAGATCAGTAAGCCAGTCGAATCAGAGCTTCTTGCTTAGCATCCATTGCAGCAGGGACCGACGAGCATAAAGAAAGAAGCTGAAGGAAGAAGGTAAAACAGGAAGATCATTGATGAAAAGAGAGAAAAGTAGAAGGACAAGAATGGATCTTTACGGAACACCTCGACAGACTTAAAAGGTGTGACTTTTGTGATTTTAAAAAACTACGCAAGCGCGCCTATCACAAATGAAAAGATTGAGTTCAATGAGCAAAGCAAGG
Source organism: Trididemnum clinides (assembly GCA_963675345.1). Lineage (NCBI taxonomy): Eukaryota > Metazoa > Chordata > Ascidiacea > Aplousobranchia > Didemnidae > Trididemnum > Trididemnum clinides. The sequence continues at coordinate 40,257,538 of OY776286.1, forward strand.
AGGCCAGCCAAAATAGGTTGGTGGAAAAGGAAAGGATGCCAGAAAGAGGCAAAAGTTTTGGAGAAGTCAATAGTAGCAAGAATCGTCCAAGAGCCAGGCTTGGGTTTGTTAAATCCATCCGAAATGGACCAAGAACGATGCAGAATTTGAAAGCTGAGACAGCACCAATTAACAGCCTCCTCAAAGTGGTGATGCAGTCCCCCACCCCGTTTGGGTGGGTCGAAATGGGTGCTGGCCATCCCGAGGGTCCCAGTTACCCCGAACGCTCCGCTCATACAAAAACGCGAGCTTGCCCAGTAATTCGAATTTACTTTGCAAACTTTTTCCAAGTATCCATCTATAGACCTCGGATATCACTTTTATTTTCTCACCGTCATGTCTTGATTCATAACGCAATACTATCAATATTAGGTTAAGAAAGTCAGTTTATTTCGAACCAGTTATGAACACCAATTGCAGGCTGACAACCCATTGCCAACAGGGCACACAGCCTTTGGTGGGCACCCAATTGTAGCCTCTTACTACATTCTGCTACAAAAAATAGCAAGATGATGATGATGATACGTAATTTTGGTCTTGCCGTAAAAGCTAATCACAAAATAACTTGAATAATCATCACGTTGTAAAAGATTGCAGTGTAAACAATTACGTCGCATGATGCGATCTTGTGACCAGCATCCTAACTGGCCAGCGAGATGGTTCTATTTTGCATTACAACACCGAAGCGAGCGCGGACGTACCGTTAAAAATATAGCAATACGTACAATTCGCTTTCTCGTGAAAGAAGGATAAATATGGCAAATAAAATAAAAAAATGTAAATCTCGCATGCAATTGAAAGAATATAAATTACAAATGTTAGTGGCACCTACTTCTGCCATTGCTACTTTATGTTTCTCTTCGCCCAATTGTGATACGATACTTTCAACGTCTGATGCTTCGTTGATAAAAGCTGCAAGCTCTTGCTCAAAATCAGTCACTTCGCTGGCTAGACCGGCCAGAACGCTGTTGCTCGTCTGAGAGGGCATAGCTGATCCAACAGGCTTCTCTACAATAAAAATACTTAGTTCCAACTCACAAATGACTCTCGTCATAATTAAGTGTAAGTGATAGAAAGTCTCTTTCTGCAACCTGATCAACACGATTTTCATAATTCGATTAAGTCTGTAATACGGGCAAGAATTTCGTCAGCAACCTACATCCATCACATAGAATCGAAAGCCTCCGGTAATGAGCTGAGCTTTTCACGTTGCTCTTACCCGACCCCGTCTGAAAGATGGGGGGATGGCGAGAGACCATGGATCCCCAAAAGACGGGAAAATTCTAAAAGCCTGGAGCAGAAAGGACGGAGAAAAAAGTTCGCCATTAAGCGAGCGGCGCAAAGAGTCCGTAGCCCGACAGTACGAAATGAGATGAGAGGTGTTCTGGGTCGGATGACCGTAGGCGCTGCATGAAGGATTAGCAATCCTGCCAATTCTAATAAGACTAGAGTTTAATAGAAGGCTGTGTCTGTTGCAACGTAGACGAGAAAGAGCACACAGCGAGCATGACGAGGGAGCACAAGTTCTTCAGTGAATAACAAGGGGACCTGTGTGTCAAAGAATTTAGATGAGACAGTTCGCCTTTTGTCCAAAAGGAGAGAGACCACATGGGAATGTAGGTCGTTGGATTAGCGCACCTTGTCTGGCCAACTCATCAACCGTGTTACTACTCGGAAAAATGAGAGACCGGGGACCCATTTTAGCCTGATAGAAAAGGAGAGAAACGACAATTTCGGCCAGGTGTGTCAGATAGAGAGAGAGAAAAAAAGACGACGGAGACGACAGTGCAGCTAAAACACACCGAGAGTCTGACAAAAGTGGCAGATTTGTTCGTGCTGCCAAAACAACCGGAGAGCTCGCAAAATGGAGCAGGCTACAGCAGGAAACCACGGAGCCTCGCAAATAGAAAAGGGTGGTCTCAACACCACAATGTGAGCAGTTAGCAATTACGTAGGAGCCTCCGCTGGCAAATGGAAAAGAGCTATCAGTCCAGATAACGAGATCGTGAGATGGGGAAGAGTCAAGATGAGAAAGAGTAGCACCTTGGCGAAAAAGAGGAGGGTCAAGGCGAAACATGCAGTAAAAAGAGTAAGCTCCATATCGAAGAAAGGTGGATTCCAAGGAGGTGAAAAGGGCAAGCAAAGAGAACCTCCCTGGGTCAAAGAGGAGAAAGCGTGAAGGGTGAGTGGGCGCCAAGACTCTCCAGGACATGGAAAATCTTGGTTTCACTCTAACTTTGGCCAAAACTGAAATGGGATAGAATGTTGGGAGACGAAGCACTCGCTCTAATGACGACAGGGCAAAATGTGTAAGATGGACTCGTGGGAAAAAGAATGCCTCAGAGAAGATATGAGGGTTAGAGGAGGACGAGAGACAGTCGGTGATGGCGTGACTGGTCACTTAGTGAAGACGCTCCAACTTCGTAACGCTTAAAGGAAACCATCCGGGTGAAAGGCCGAAGAATCCATGAAGTTTTTTGTGCACAAAGGAGAAAAGAACTCCTTGGGAGGGGTCCCTGAGGGAGCACAGATAACAGGATAAGGTCTTGAGAAAAGGAAAGAACTTGCCCTTAGCAAAGAAATATGTGTAAAAGAGTGCGGTAAAAGGGGACCCCAAGAAAATTTGGGAGTAGGAATACAGCGAAAATACAGTTGAGTAGGGATTAGCTAGGTGTGGATCAACCAAACGGAAGGCCTTACTCTTGCTCGGGTTGAAAAGAAACCAGTGCTCAGGCCATTGCTCCAGTCGCATCGAGCTTCTTGTGTAGTCTCCGCAGCAGGTACCGAGAAGAGGAAGACTTGATGTCCAGGTCGTCATTTTAAAAAGACCTGCTGACGCAAGAAGGCAGAAAAGTACGAAGATTGCTAATAATGAGAAAACTGGGCCACGAACGGATCCTCGCGGAACTCTTCGGTGGACTTGAAAAAACAACTTTTGTAATGGATAAAATCTGCGCAAGCGCAGCTGTCACAAAAAGAAAAATCGAGTCAACCAAGTGAATCAAGGTAAGATATAAACTGAAATAAGCTAGCGAAAGAAAGCAGAATGCCAGAGGCGAAAGCTTCGGAAAAGTCGATAAAAGCAACGGTCTTTAGAGGGGAGTGCCCGGGGTAACTGGGACCCTCGGGAAGGCCAAAAGCCATTTCGACTCAACCCAAACGAGGTCGGGGACCGCACCACCACGTTAAGGCGGCTGTTGATCGGTGATTGGCCTCCCTCTTTGCTTTGCTTGTTGGACTCAATCTTTCCTTTCTGATAGGCGCGCTTCTGTGGATTTTCAAAATCGCAAATGTCGTTCCTTTCGAGTCCGTCGAGGTGTTCCGCAAGGATCCGTTCTCGGCCCTGTACTTTTCTCTCTTTTCATTAATGATCTTCCGGCCTCTCTGCCTTCTTTCAGCTGCTCTCTTTATGCTGACGATCTGGCCATTTGGTCCTCCTCCCCCTCGATTCCCACTGCGGTGGAGGCCACACAAGGAGCTCTGTTTCGATTGGAGCGCTGGTCTGAGTACTGGTGTCTTCCTCTCAATCCGAGCAAATGTGAGGCCTCCTTCTTCTCAGTGGATTCTCACCAGGCTAACCTCCAGCCCAATCTCCTCCTACTGGGGTCCCGCCTCCGTTTCAATCCCACTCCAACTTTTCTTAGGGTCACCTTCGACCGCACTCTTTCCTTTTCTAAGCATGTATCTTCGCTGAAGGTCAAGTTTTTCCCACGTCTCAAGGCCTTACGCTGTATCTCTGCTTCCCCATGGGGCCCCTCTAAGGAGTCCCTCTCTGTTCTGTATAAATCTTTTCTTTGGTCCCTTCTCACTTATGCTTCACCCGGATGGTTTCATTTCCTAAGCGCTACCAATCTTACCAAATTGGAACGCCTCCACCGAGCAGCCAGTCGCGCCATCACCGACTGCCTCTCGTCCTCCTCTATCCCTCTACTACTCACCAAGGCTTCTTTACCTCCCCTACGAGTTACTCTGACTCATTTCACTCAATTATCTTATGAGCGGGCTCTTCGTCTCGCAACCTCCTTTTCTCTTTTAGGTTTGGCCAGACTTTGAGTGAAACCAAGACCCTGCAGATCTTCCTGGGGAGCTTTTACGTCCACTCACCCGCTCATGCGTCCTTCTAGTTGTTCTAGGGAGGCTCTTTTAGCTTGCCCCCCCTTTCCCCCTTGGAATCTGCCTTCGTTCACCGTGGAGTTCACCCTTTCCACTCCATGCTCTCGCTCTGATTCCCCTCTCTCGCCAAGGTGCGGCTCTCGCCCATCTTGACCGTCTCCCCCCTCATGATCTGGTACTCTGGACAGACGGCTCTGTTCCTTTTCGTTTTGGCAAAGGCGGCTCCTGCATTCTTGCCAACTGCTCTCTCTGTGGCACTGAGGCCACTCTTTCCTTTTCGGCAGGCCCAGTATGTTCAAGTTTTTCCGCTAAAGCCTGCGCCATTCTGTACGTTCTTTGCTGGTCTCGGCAACACCAACAAGTCTGCCATTTTTCTTCTTTTCTCTATCTGACTCTCGTTCTGTCCTCTCCTCCATCTTTCCTTTTATGTCAAACTCTGTGGCAGATCTGGCAGGAACTGTCTTCTCTCTCCTTCTGTTCTATCAGACTACAATGGGTCCCCGGACACTCGTTTCTCCCGGGGAACGACGTGGCTGACGAGCTGGCTAGACGAAGAGCGCTACTTGCGCCTTTCGCTATCCCTTGTAGTCTCTCTCCTCTTATCTCTCGTATCCACTCGTCTTTTCTCGAACTGGAGGCGTACGGTCTCTTCAAAGTATTTTGACACACAGGTTCCCTCAATTTCCACCGAGGAACTTGTGCTCCCTCGTCGTGCTCGCTGTGTCCTCTTTCGTCTTTGCTGCAGTGGACACAGCCTTCTTTTAGATTCCTATCTCTCTAAGATTGGCAAAATCAAGGATCCTTCCTGCAGCAATTGTGGACACTCGTCCCAGGACATCTCTCATCTCGTTCTGCACTGTCCAGCTACGGACTCTTTGCGCCGCTCACTCTTTGGCGACTCTCTGTCTCGGTACGACCTCTGGTCCAGACCCTGGGGAGTTGCCCGACTTCTGAGGCTCCATGGTCTTCCACCATGCCCCCATCCCTCGGAAGGGGTCGGGTAACCAATAACAACATCATCAGAGAGCCTGACTTGGCCTTGTTAAACCCATCCGAAATAGAGTGAGAAAATAAAATCATTTGATCAAAAGCAGACCAACCAGGCCGGAAACCGGCCTGGCGGGGAGCCAGAATGAACTGTGACTCCAGGAAGAGTAGATGGGATGGCATGATGCGCTCAAACAGCTTAGAACTAATGGCTAACTGTATTAAAATAAAATGTTGATTAACCATCAAATACCTTCCAGCTGCTCTACGGATTTTCTTTTGGTGCGTGAGATTGACCCACTGGATGCTTTCGTACAAAAACAAAAAATTAAGTTTAAGAAAGCAAAGAAGAAGTACGAACGTATCAAAGATGCAAAAAAAAACACAAAAATTTGGCTAAAACGTTCACGCTTTTGCTCTATAAAAAATGCTTAAGTTTATGTCCTTCGTACCACTTTTTCGCTGACGCACACGTGCTATTTCAGAGCATGTCTACCACTATAAATTCGCTTTCGAGCCAGACATTACCCTGAAGCAACGCAGTACTTTATATTTGGAATACCTTTTCCGACGAATACCACTGCTGTTTTATGGAGTCTCACAATCCTAACCTTTTGTTTCAAAGTCAGCAACGATTAATAGTACGTAACGGCAGCCACTGCTCGATAAAAAAATCTCAAAAATACACGAAAACTTTATGCAATAACACGAGACAAACTTATTTCTAACATTGCAAGACGTTTTGGTTGTTTTCTGAAATCACTTTCAATTATAATCTTCAAACTAAAATGTTTTAACATCATAAAAATTATAGAATTTCTTTCCAAAAATTTAATCAACGCATTACTCCATCACAAGAAATAATAAGTGTATCTGCCTCTTGGCAACTAGACAGACATTTTATATCTATAAACCAATAATTGGTTTGGTACGAACGCGGGTTTGAACCCTGCTTTCAGTATTTTTTGAATAGGTCGGCAGTTATGACATCTAGAGACAGACCCATATATCAATTCCATATCGCTAGACAGGATGATTCAGCGCCGCAACTACTCGCACTTTGCTACAATATAATCGAAGCGTTCAAGCAGGCATGATCATATTCAATCTTGCCTCTAACATGCAAAGCGTTTTTCATCCACTTGATGCTGCGACCTATACCTTAAGACAGAGGTTCTTAACCTTTATTATCTCATTTACCCCTTGGCAAATTTCCAAAGTAAAATTTACCCCCAAAGTTTTTTTTATATTTTCTCTTTTACAAATGCCTATTGTAATAGGTAAAAGTGTGAATTTTTAGCTAACAAAATTTACCACCCAAAGCAGGTCAAATTTACCCCCGGTTGAGAACCCCTGCCTTAAGATGACGTTATGAGCCAAAAAAATAAGTTCTTACCCAACGCACGATTAGTTGAAGATGTCGATAGGCTACTGAGAGAAGTATCTAAATTTGAATCCCGTTCTGATTTAGTGTGGAAAGCCGGAGGAGCCGCAGGTTGCAACGCAGGCACTCCAACTCTGCTGCTAACAGAAAATGAACAATTAATTAGAATCACAAGTTGCTCACAGAACTTTCATGGTGACAATCATAGAATGATGGTACGTTCACACCGAACGATAATGGTATAGTTGAGCTCATGAAAAAGGTATTTCATGGTGATATCTTCTGCTTGCCAAATCCTAACCGGCAGTATATGTATCAAAAAGAACCACGCAGTGTAAGCAAATATTGTAACTCCGAAGCACGTATGAACAGTTGCTCTATGCTTACAACTTCTCTCACTGCCCTGAGAGTCTGGGAGATGAAAAAGAAATTAATACATGAACTAGTGTTTAGACCTGGTTTGTAGTAGCTAGTACTCATGACCTGGTGTGATGTTATCACTAACGCCCTGCGGCCTATCCCGCGGAAACTCATCAACTTTTACTCTTCTACTATTCTCAGGCTGCAATGGGGCACCGGGCCATTACTTCTCCCTGACAACGACACGATCGATGAACTAGCCAGATGAGGTGTGCTGCTTCAGCATCCTTGGTCTCTGGTAGCATACGTTGTCTTTCCTTCCGCATTCATTCACCTTTAGTCTCAGGCTGGTGTACTGCCTCGTCAAAGTTTTCCAAGTTACACGAGTTCCCTCAGTCTCCACTGAACTTGTGTTCACTCCCGTGCTGGATGTGCCCTCCCTCGCCTTCACTGCAGCGGTAACAGCATTCCTTCAAATGATATTTCTCTCTCCACAATATGCCAAATCGAAAATTCTTCACGCAGCGCCTGCGGTCATTTTTTATGTCATTCTGCTGAAGCTCTCTACGTCGCACTCTCTGCGACGACTCTTTCTCTTTATAGGATTTCTGGTCCTGGCTGTGGAGTGTTGCTCCGCTCCTGGGGCTGCACGATCGTCTACTATCCCCATCCCGTGGAAGGGATTAGATAACATTAAGTAGTGTGAAGTGCCTTTTAACAAGGCAACCGATGTAACAAGGCATCGTGCCAGGAGCCCGATATTCTAATCTAAAACATGAGTGCTAATCGAGTAAGAACAGTGGGGCTGCTTATTTAGGATGTCGTGAGAGCCAACTTTCGAGTCCCAACCCAAGTACCCAAAATTGAAGTTTGATGTTTCGGGCCATAGTTCCTAAAAATTGGGAATGGAAGGCAAGTACAAGGGCATGCTATCCATAAAGAATTTAGGTTCCACAAAGTGCCCACGAGTTACATGAAACAGTTAACCCACAGCAAAGAGTTCAAAAAATTTCCAAGTTACAAAAACTATAAGGAGGCAGTTTGGGGTAAAATAACCAATTTTAAGATTAACTACCTTTCGCTTTTGATTGGAGCAACGCTGAATGTTTTACCGAGAGGAACTTTAAACACTGGCTTATTTGAATTACTCGCAGATAGAGGCAATTTATTGCTCGCATTCTGCAAAACAACAATACATTATATATATTGGGTGATTGAAAAGTAACTAGGCATTGCAAATTGCTTGTAACTTTATTATTATTATCCCTGAAGTCCAGACGATAACCATTTTAGGTGAGACAACACTAATAGGGATTACTTATTCTTCAGATTTTGTTAATTGTGTTTAAATTAGTTATGGAATGTGGTAGCATTTTCAAAAATGAACAGTCCCTTGATCATTCAGGAGCAAGCTAAAATTGCAGCTCGAAATGAAGCGAGAAATTTCACTGTTCTGGTGCAGAGACGGTGGGGTGCATGTAAGGTAAAGACTACATCCAGAGATAATTAGAGCTTGTGCAAAGCTAATGACCACTGCCTTTGTGAATAATAAAAAGAAGCTGGTGTCCATTCAAAAATTCGATCAGCGAAGGTGGAAAAAGTGCTGGAAATGTTTTTGCGCAACCTGCAAAAATCAACACATCAAGCTGCTCGTGAAAGTAATTAGTAGGACATACAATATTCTCCGTGTTGCACAAGGAATTAAATTATCGTTCATGGAAACCCCGTTACGTGCAGTAACCTAACCCTGCAACTGTGACCGCAGAATGGAATAGGGAGAATTAATGTTTGTTTGGCTGGCATGGTGTTTGCGGTGAAATATGAGTGGTGCTTATGTTGAAATATGACTATTTAGCAGATTAGCGCATTTCAAGTCATTTTTGCGGTGCAATTAAAGTTTCCCATATAATATTGAACATGCATCGTTAATTTTTAATGCGTAATTACTTTTCAACCGCTCTATAGTTAATATCATTTTCTACATCTACCTTTGTAAGTATCGGTTACTTTTTATAAAACTAACCAGCAGGGAGTACTGTGCCAAAAAGATGTTTCGCATAACATCACAACTATGCGCTTTATATAAACCATTCTCGGGTTAAAGCAAATGCAGTGCAAATTACAAATGCCTATTTCGCTCTAAACTTTTGATATCTTGACGTTCTCCACACAAGCTTAGCTACAAGTTCCCAATAAATCGGGTTTTACTTCACACTGAAGCATTTTCAAATAAAGATATTTATATAAACGCATCAAAAAATTTCAACAGAGAACATCTGCTGCATATATTAGGAGACATGTTCCCGGTGTTTATAACTTATTCAGTTTATAGAACACAAGATAATCGCAGTCTGCGAGACTGGACAACAGGATGAACCGCTTTTTTTACTTTTTTTTTCAGAATTCAAGAGCTATTTGACGTGAGTTTCTTTCACAGTATTTGAAATGCATGCATTTAAATCGCAAAGCGGGAGCAGAAAACCTGGAGCCATAACTAAAATAACTACTTTAACATGTACTAGATGCCTAGCACTTCAATATTATCGCAAGCCACAATGAAATTTTTGGGTTCAGTCGACATCTAGATATTTTCGAAATTACACACTTTTTCGGAAAATTTCGATTTTACCCTTTCCTCCTCCGGCCGAAACAGGAAATCATTCCCACATTCGCTCACAACTTATTTTATCACGCATGTTACTTTTTATCACTAGCCATTAGAATTTTGAAAAAGAAAGTGAAAAACTGCCCGCCCTACTACACAATGATCAAACGGTATTTGAGTCAGCATTTAGCCAAATACGTCATTTCGGTGATAGTTTGAACGGGAAGCGTAGGCTTGGCAACAAACGGGATCTGGGGATTCTACTTGTGACCTCTATTACAAGTTTAATGATCAGTGAATCGCATTACTGCTGCCACATTGACCGTCGATTGGCCGAATACAGCAATTTAATACTGCAACAATAATCCATACTTGGTCAGTCGGTACTGCCGAATGCTTTGAAGCTACCAAAGTCGAATCACTTGAAAAACTCAACGCTTTTGGAGCTAACTTTCCGACAGATAATTTCCGAAAATCTAATTGACCACCGGCATGATGAGGAGTGGATGAAAGCTGTGATTAAAGTGAGGTTAAGTTTGCTCTGCCTTCTAAGATAACACCACAACTGATGAGTGCGATGCAAACAACTACTTTAATTCCTTTTGTAATCAATACAGTCGGAATAGCGTTTAATTATTATTAATAACATTTTTAACAGAATGAAAACTAAATACATAATGTTAAAATACAGGGTGATCAAAAAGTCACTGTGCACCTGTAATCCCAATGCATAAACAACCTTCTGTTCTTTAGAAATCGATAAATACAAGTTTAAAATAACCAGTTAATTGTTTAGAACAACGATCAGTTGCTAATTAATGAAGAATTTGTCCGATAATTACAGCAACTGCTGAAAATGTCCACCAAGTTCACCAATGCAAAGGTCGATTCGACGCTTCAAATTCTCAAATGACATTGCTCAACATCCTAGATATCTACTGTACAAATCAAAAAATGACTGTTTCTATTAACCAAAGCCTAGATGATATTAGGTGCACAGTGACTTTCTAATCGTTGTTCTAAACAATTAACTGGTTATTTTAAACTTGTAGTTATCGATTTCTAAAGAACAGAACGTTGTTTATGCATTATGATTACAGGTGCACAGTGACTTTTTGATCACCCTGTAGATATGATATTCCCCATCTGTAGCAATCGCCTTGGTCATCGCCATGGTAACCGCTATTAACTCAAAACGAAAAATTATAATAAGTTGCTTGCGAGCGCTCCAGAGATGAGGGTAACTATTCATTCTGGGCGGACCAAATTATTAAGGCCATCTTGATGGGACCACCACCACTTTTTATCTGATTCCTTGTAGGAGTGATTTAAAATTTTAGATTTTGTTGAATGAAACTTGATCGCCCACGCTAAGCTCGCTGGCAGAAAGTGATTGCTAGCAACAATAGAGAGCCATAATGAAATAGCAGGAAGTGCAAGTGTACAGACGCTCACCGTTTATTCCACCTTAGCGTGATTTCTGCTCTTGGGTCAAATTCCAAGAAAATATGGAAATATAGGCTGGTTTACATCTTATAGAAGTTAGACGATAAATGATTAATTGCGTTATTTACGAGGTGCATTCAATAAGTTTCCAGACTTTTTTTGTACAGGCATTTATAATTGCCGTAAACTCGAGATATTTCAGTATGTTGTTACTATACTCCTTATGAGATGATTGACCAATTTTTTCTTGTTTAGGTGCAAATTTATAGCTACAGGAGGAATTAGAGTACACCTTACTAAATCCTGATTGTCACAGCTGGTGAATTTCAAAAATGCAATCTGGACGTGAGGACACATTAGAAGAACGATATGCGATCAAGTTCTGTTTTAAACTTGGAAAAACTGCCACGGAAACGTATGGTATGCTTCAGACTGCTTATGGACCATCTTGCATGAATCGATCATCAGTTTTTCAGTGGCACAAGAGATTCAAGGAAGGCAGGGAGTCCGTGAGGGATGATGAGAGATGTGGGAGGAGTAGGGAAGTCAGAACATCAGAGATGATTGGCCTTTTTTTGACAGCATGGGCATAATCTACATTCACTGGGTTCCCACTGGAATCACAGTCAACAAGGAGTACTATATTGAAGTTTTAAGGGAGTTCAGGAAGAGATTCTGTCGGAAGAGGCCAGAACTCTTCAAATCAGGTCAGTGGCATTTCCATCAGGACAATGCCCCAGTCCACAACTCCATCCTCGTCACAGACTATTTGACCCAGATGGGCATCAAGACGGTTCCCCATCCTCCCTACAGCCCGGACCTTGCTCCCTGCGACTTTTGGCTATTCCCAAAGCTCAAGAAAAACCTCAGAGGCAATCGTTATTCCACAATTGAGGACATGAAAGAGGCTGTGACGAGGGTCCTAAACACGCTCACACAAGAAGACTTCCAGGGGGCTTTCCAGAAGTTGTTGGAACGGTACAACAAGTGCATTGATGTCGGAGGAGAATACTTTGAAGGGGACTAGAGTTTTTTGTGTGTACGGTTAATAAAAGTGTCCATACCAAAAAAGTCTGGAAACTTATTGAAGGCACCTCGTAGTTTAGATTTTCCTTTTCTGATTTCAAATGAGTTAGCAACAGAGTACGAGAAAACCACCTCCAAAATCTTAGAAGAACGTTTGAATGATAAAGGCTGGTAGCCTATTATTGCTTAAAAAATTGGTTGAGGGGAATATTCATAACAGATAGCAACAACGTTGAACTCACCAGGGCAGGTTCACCAGGAGGCGGAGGTTCAACTTGAGGGGGCAACGACCTTGTGGGCCTGCTTGCTAAATTTTCTCGGGAGACTTCATTTACCTTTAGAAAATACCTTTCAATCAACCAAAATGTCATTCAGGTAGCATACAAAAGTTTAGAGGTGCAGGCGCATGTGACTATTTCTAAACAGTACCGTAATGTAAAATCATATAGAAATCCGGTTAATTGCATATCGGATAATCGCATGATATGCTTTTATTGCATAATTGTAAATCCCAAACCATAGCCTATCTTTTTTTTAAAAAAATAGTCCGATTAATCGCATCGGCTTACTGCACAATCCGTTTAATTGCATAGAAATAAAAGCTATTTAGTCGATTAACCAAAGTGTTAAGGTTAGTGTCCATTAGGCGTTGATTGCAGGCGTAGCGTGAAAAATTTTTTGTCTCTATTTAGTTTTATGCACGAAATGCAATGTAAAAATACTGCAAGATTTCTTTGATCAATTTCAGGCGGCGTCTTTCATGTTTTCAAAATTTGATCAAAGCATTGCAGAATTCTGTGATCTTGCAGCAGATTTTTTTAGAGTGTGCGAGCACAAATTCGCACTTGTCGGTAAGCGCTGCCAATCCAATTCTCATGACCCCGCCCAAAAATAACCAAGGTTAAACGCTCTCGATACAATTCGGTGACGTTTGCAATGTGAAGGCACAGACACGGACACATTTTTTTGTTTAAAAAAACAAGTACAAAAGAGCATGCAAAATAACGTTAACAAACTACTAACGTGCAGAATTTTACGTGATTGATACAATATTGTGTATGATTAAACAATACTTTTGTCTTCTGCAGTGCTTTAATTGTGTGTTTAAAGCAATTTCGGATAAACACATAATCCGCTTAATCGCATGAAAGAGCTTGGCAAATGGACTATGCAATTAACCGGATTTGTCTAACCACAAGGCAGCATCAGTAAAAACAGACGCGATGCCCATATTGGTAAATTATTCAATAAAATCCGATATGAGAAAATGTTGATTTGCCAGAAATATGGTCAAGTGAAATGAAACCTTTTTAATAACCATGAGTGATTAATCTGGACATTCTGTTCAAACAACGGATTTACTGGTTGAGCCAAGCAATCAAGTACTGAGCGAACAATTTTACTGTTTTCTGTTCGAACAACGGTTTTACTGGTTGAGCCAAGCAATCAAGAAGCACTGAACGGACAGACAAGTTTACTGCTTGAAATAGAGGTTCTTAAAAACTTGGAAGCGTGAGGCCACCAATCCATTGCCATCCTTGAATTAATGAAAAAGATTTGAAAAACGGTGGTCGAACATAGTCGATTTCTCCCCAAAAAAGGTTTTCCCGTTGGTTTTGAAATGTAAATACGAATAATTTGAGAAAACGGCGTTCTAAAAAAGGCGATTGCCAAAAAAAGGGCTTCATGTTGATTTAGAGAGCAGCCACGCGATCATGACCAAAAATCTGGCCGTCATTTAAAGAAATAATAGATTGTCATAAATTAAGGGACGGCTCAAGTTCTTGTTGATCTTACTAAGGGGGCGCCAGCGTTTGTTGATCTTGCCAAAGGGAATGCGTCAAAAAGTTTATAAGCCTAGAATTTAGAGGAATCTTACATGAGCTCATTTTGAAAACCAGAATACATTAGAGCCACATTCTACCTAGCACAATGCAAGTCATTCCGAAAGCCTAAAAAAATATTGTTATAACAACACATTGTTGCATATTCACCAGCACTGATCTCTCTCCTTCTGATGATAGGGTTGATGCTTTTATAACTAAACTGGGATAATCAGTCTCTGATTGCAAGTTAATCATATGAAACATGCTCAGATAACCGTCACAGGACAGCATGATAAACACAGGCATTGGTCCGCATTCCCGAGTGTCATCTGAAACCAAAACATCCATTTATCTAAGTTACATATTATGGAATTTGTGTTTAAAAAGAAAGAAGAAAGTCGATTTTACGTCATTTTTTCCGCGTTTTGCTGGCTCAGACGTGCTGATTTAATGTATGTCTACCACTACACAGTCGCTTTCAAACCAGACTTCTTGACTCCTTTAAAATTGCCCATGCGATGCATTTTTATTACAAGCTCAGCAACTAGTAAAAAAACAATTGGTGGATAAGCATGACAATAAATTCCTAATAGATAACATACCAACTACGATGCGATCTTTGGCTGTGTACATCACCCCCACGCCAAGCGGTGATGGCTCTTCGCTGCTGTCCCCCATCGGAAGTTGAGCCCGACACGAACCGTCAAGATTCCAAATTTCCCAAACCTCCTATAACTCCAGTAAGTAATGAAATCACGACCAAAAACATCAGCTCGCAACCATGATGCAGAACGTAAAAAAACAAGAAGTTCTTTTTAATGCAAAATTATCGATGCATTGTCAAACGCAAAAGCCGAAAGCATTACTATCGTTGATGTCAAGTATTCAGCTGCACGCGAGCCATCGATCAGCTATAAAGCAAAGTTATTTAAACGCCATTTGAAATCTCGCATCTTTTACGGATCATCTAATCTACTGCAAAAGATTTACAGTATAAAACAATTTTATAATAATGAACAAATTGATTTCTGACCTATTTTGGGTAAGCGGAAATGCAGCTGATTTATTCTGATCTTTATCAGTTTAAAAGAGCAGGATCACTGCTTTCGCCTAGCAACAGCGAGTGCTCAAGTAGACTTATATCAACTTTTTAGGGTGACACCTAAATGACGCACATTTTTATTTGGAAAACAAAATCATAATTTACAAAAAGTTATTCATCTAAGTTTATCCATGCGATTCTCTTCAGCTCGATTGATAAGTAGTTAATCAATACATTTTGGTTAAAAAGTTACCATCTTCACTTGGAGAATTATTATCTTACGCTTTTTTTGTCTTTAGCAATCACAGCCGTCTCTGAAGCATCCGCTGAACTGAGTACGAACATGTTCCACCGATCGAGGAACGTCATCATGAAGTGTGGAAGCCGGGCTCCTGTCATGCCTGGAAGTATTTTATCATCAAATTACATTAATTAAAATAATTTCAAGCGATAGAAGTTTTGAAACTACAAAAAGCTTCACGTATTTTTCCAAGTTTATACACCTTTACTTAGATTTTTGTTATATTGTAATTAATTAGTTTGTGATGATCTTTGCGCTATCAAAAAGGCTGTTAGCAAGAACAATATAACCAAAATGATATAGAGGATGGTTCTGCTTTACACTAAAAACATCTTCATCAATTGATGCTATTATCTACATCAGCTAGGTCAAAACAAATAAAATAGTAGTATGAATTCATTATAAAATGTTCCTAACATTATTAAAATATATAGAAGTAAACATCATAGTACCGTAACAAGGATCTTCGTAATTCCTCCATGATGGCGACTTATTTGGTTCCTTGGCTGGCGGTAGATTAACAATAAACAAGCTTGGCTGCCAATCTCCTTCAGATATCGGAGTGTAACTGAATGCCACTTGTACTGTAGAGAGCCATAAAACATCGTCAACTTTCACTCTGTGCTCCACTGCATCATAAACAGGAATAGTTCGACGAATTTCAAGAAGCTGCAAAGAATTTAACCAAGTTACGCAATATTCACGCCTGCTCAAACTGACTGGAAAATTACTCGTTGGATTTTATCCAGATACACTGAGCAACTCTTACAGAAATACTTGTACACAAAAATACAATTATTTATCTCCTTTTGCTGAGCGCAGGCTATCTAAGTAACCTAACATGAAATACTCTGCTCACTGCTTGTAGAGAATGTAAACCTGTGATGGTAGACCTGATGCGCTAATGTAATTAACGCTACAGCATACCCGACTCAATCGAGGAAACGACATATCCCTCTCAGTCACCTTCCATTTCTGTTATGCATCAAAAATGGGTTCAGTAATAAAAACATTTGCACTGTAGGTTTGATTAAACTGATCAAATCGACCCTAAGGCAAGTTTGAACCAAGATAAATCTTACCGGAGTATACTGTTGCATGCTTCCATCTTTCTTTCCAATCATAACTTGCTTACCACGCGGACTCCAGCAAACTACAAAAAAATTTAGTTATTCATTCTTCGTATATGTTGAAATTCATTTTCTACGGAAGACAGTATCTGTTTTATTGCAAAATCGCTGTACATACGAAGTCATTAAGAAAAGCGAAAAACTTTAGGGAAATTTTTATACCTTTATTATGATGAACACAATTATTTTTACAGCTCGACAAATATGACTTTTTTAGGTGGAGACCGATATTTATAAAATTTTTGGGCAACATTGATAACCGATATATTATCTTCAAAAACTTTGTTGCCAAAAAAATTATCAAACATAATAAAAAAAAGTTTATGCATTGCTATAACGGCAAAATCATTTTAATCACTGTTGATGCAAAACTTAACCCGGAAAGCTACACTGTCGGAAAGGGGGGGGCATAGCACCTATCTGGAAATTGGAACAGGGTTGTGTAACCAGCGTCCAGCTGCGTAAATTGGATGTTGGAAGTTCCAAACGCGATCTTCACCTTCTCTTTGGACAAAAAATGCAACTATCCAGCGCTTTAAAGATAACTTTTGTGTCGAAAAAGTTTGGCATACAAACTCCGACTAACCGGAAAAATTTTCTGGTACACTACGTTATGTCCCCCCCTAAATATCTTTCATCGATGCCCTTGCCAGCAACCCCCAAAATACACAAACTCTAAAACAAAAAATGTAATTACGAAATAAGCAACTTGCGTTCGTTATAAATGCATGCGTGACTGGATTCGAGGGCGCTTTTGGTAGCTGATGTTTGCCGCCAAAAAATAGGCGATGCAGCAGCTAGCCATTATATTCTAATTATTTTGTTTTATGGTCTTAAGGTTGATCAAATCACGTAAGAAAAATAAAACACAGACGAATAAAAGGACAAAAGCAAGCAATTTCAATCGCAATTTTAAGTTTTTAAAACTAATAAAAGAGATTACTTTATTTGAAAAATTTATAAGTTGCGCAATGTAAAGGTTAATTGTGTTGTAAGCAGGGATGTGGAAGCGGAAGCTGGAAGCGGTACTTTTTCTGTGGAAGCGGAAGCGCGAAAAATCCACCGCTTCCGCTTCCACATAGGAGGGAAGAATGGAAAGAGAAAAGAAATTGGTTCTGCTATCCTTCGTAGAAGAACGAATGGAGGGAGCATAAACATTAAGAAATGAGAGCGAGGAGGAGTCGTTTAGAGAGATGTTGACCTCTACATAATCAGAGTAGGGGCCAAGCAAAGAAAGAGAGGAGGTAGAAAGCTCAGAGAAGAATAAGCTCTGCTTGACGAAAATGATGACGCCGCCGCTAGCATCTGCGACATCAGTAGAAAAAATGCCAGATCGGGAGTGGGTGCCATGGGATTACAGAGCAGAGAATCCAGGGATCCGGAAAGAGGAAGATAAATTAAGGTTAGATTCCTGGATATAAATAAGGTCAACAAAAAGAGACGAAATAAAGTGTAGTAGTTTAGTGCTCCTGGCTCGGAGACCCCCAGCATTCCATTGAAGAACCCTAAGAGAGTTATGGAGGGGAAGAGAAAGCAGGAGGTACAGAGAAACAGCCAGGAGCATGAGGCGGTGGTGACGGTGCAGAGGGAGAAGATACAAAGTGGGCGGAAAAAGGATAAGAATTTTGAAAGTGAGGGTGGGGTGCGAGTGCTGCATTAGCAGAAGAGGGCCAGATTGAGCAGTGAAGGTATACCAGCTGGACGAGTTCGAGGAGGAAGTCACACTGCTGGTAAGTGTAGAATCTCTAAAAAAAGCAGAGAGGGCAGCTACAGAAGTGAGAGCTGCCAAGAGTTCTGAATCTAGAAAAGGAGAGTATTGAGCACTTTAAATGAACTTAATTAGAGCATGTGCAGCATTGCACTGACATACCCCGCCAGGTCACATTTCCAGCGAACACTAAACACGGAAAGACAGGACAAGGGTTAGGATGAACGTTGCCACTCATCAGAAGACGGAGAAGAATGAGAAGGCAGTCAAGAGAAAGGCAGGAGTAAATAGAAGACAGGCCAATTTTAAAGAGGCTGCGTGCTACCCTTCTGCGGTTCAGGGGGCTGCACGGCGAAAAAATGGTTTGTGTGAGGGGAGTGCCCGGGGTAACTGGAACCCTCGGGAAGACCAACAGCCATTTTGACCCAACCCAAATGATTCGGGGACCGCACCACCACGTTGAGGCGGCTGTTGATTGGTGCAGTTCAATTTTGCTCGCTTTACATGTACATACTATATATATGACAGAAATTTCGCACTTCACTATCCAAAAAAATCGGAGTCAATACGTGTTTTGAGGATGGACAGAAAGTCCGCAATGATGATTAGAGTTAAAGTTAACTCAAAGTCAGAGTTAGTTAAGAATAAAGAGGGAAAATCAGCCCTATACGGTGTAATTTGTTGTTGTGACGACAGGTTGTTGTCGAGAGCTGTGATATGCGGTCATACGATTTAGATCTGAGAAGCATTAGGTTAACTGTTGAAAAAGTGGTTGTAAGTAGTGAAGGAACTTATAATAACTGTTTATTTGTTGAAGTGTTTAATTATTTTTTGAATTGCAGTAACGAAATATTTGATTTTCTGGCAAGCAATTCGTGATTTCTAAATTTTGGTTAGTGGGAGTTCCGTGACAAACGCGAAAGTACATTAGGGGCTCCGCGATAACAAAAAGATTGAAGAGCACTGTTCTACATTCAGCACGAGTTTTGATATCTAAGAAAAACAAACACTGAGTAGTTCGAAACAATAAGCTCAAGCGAAGAAGGTAAAGTAACAGCAATAAATGAAGGTTTTTGTTTTCTCAAAATGACAAAATGTAGGAGAAGGCAGGGTACAGACCCACAAAAGTTAAAAAAATTGTCAACGGTCGTTTTTTGTTGGTGGAAGCGGAAGCGATAGGTGTGGAAGCGTAAGCGTTTGAAAAATAACCGCTTCCACATCCCTGGTTTCAAGTACTGTTTACTCTAGTGCAATTTGTTAAGAAATTTGTGTATGTATGATTATAATTTTTTGTTTCCCATCAGCAGCGTGGCGGGATGGTTTGGAATACAACTTTTATAGCGACTATGATGAAACGGTTGTGAGTCTAAACCTTATGATGACAGAGTTGTGGCAACCTTGGGAAGGCATCTACTGACGATTTAATCGATTGGGCGAGTTTTAACAAGTAGAACAATTGTTGCAAAAACCACCCAGCAATTAAAGATAAGTTTTGGCTTAGCAACTTGGGAGCAGGTCTCGACAACTGCCTTATGCTGTTTCTGTTTACTGATTCTGGAAAATAAAATACATCACATAAAAAAAGAGCATTCACCTGAAGAAGCCCCGAAATCGGCCGTTTTCTTCCCGACTTCCTGCACATCATTAGTAACGGCAAGCATGTGAAAAGCTCCAGATGAAATACAGCTAAGTAAATAGGTTGATTACTATTGGTTGAAATATCACATCTTACAACGTAGAACCTTATTCTTAACTTCGATAAAGTAGACTTCATTGATACTTAAACACGTGATTTATGCTGTCGCAACAAAATGAATTACTAAGCACAACACCAAATGCACGCATCGTGCAAACAAACCAAACAGATTTTATGACAAGCAAGTTTGAGATTATCACACCGTAAGAGTTTGCGAAAGGTTTCTTGTAGAAAGTTTACAACACAATATATTACAACACAGTTTCAACTTATTAAAAAAACACAGTCAATAGAATTCTAGTCGAAATTGTAATCATCGCGATTGACGTCACAAAATCAAATGTAGAAACAGCATACATTGCCAAATATTTTCCATTCTCAACAGAAGGATTCCAGTGCAAAGATGTGACTGTTACATCTGGTGCTTTGCTTAATGAGAAGATGCAAAACGGCGTTTTGGTCGGTTTTGCCTAAAACAGAAAATTTTAAAGCCTACAGCTAGGACGCGCGCGTAGTAAACAAAACGCAAGCTTAAAGCACCGACAAAATTGTCGCGTGGAAGTTGCATCATATGTTATCAAGGTCGCATCGTATTAACAAAAAACAAGGAAATATCTCAGTTTTTAACCCACTCCACTTAAAGTTCCATACGCTACAGTGAGCTGATAAACTAGTAAACTTCCTTCAATTACGAATCAAATTCTTCACAGATAATGAATAGCATTTTTAACCACTCCCGCAATCTTCATGACTTAACGGTGTTTTTTCTACAATATTGAAGAGTTATTTGAAAAGGTTAGTATGGATCTCCAAGCCACCAACAAATGCAATGAACATCAAATGCCACTTGACACGATAATAAACCTAACTCACTTTATTGATAAAATTTCGTATGTCAAACAATAAAATCTGCAAGCCTTTATCACCCGAAGTGCAAACTGCTAAAGTGAGACTGTCAGAACTAACAGCTAGCCAATGGGGAGAAGATCGCAAAGGGACATCCACAAGGGCAGTGGGAGGAGTCTGACCTTTTAAAGCTGCACATTTGAACAAAGTAGAATCTGTGAAGACCTAAAAAAACATAAGAAATAACATTACAAACTGAACTGCTTGTGTCCAGCATTACACAGAGAACGTGTTAGAAAACTCTAAAGTATATAAAAACTGTACAAGACCTTGAATCCAACAGGATATCCAGCAAATACAAATCCGTAAAGATTAGCAACAGCTATTAAACTGCTGCGCAAATGTGAAATGGATTGATTGTCTGTTGTTGTCAAAAGGAGGCGTCCGAATTCTCGAAATGCGAATTCTGTAGGCTGTAACAATTATTGTTTTCTTTTTGAATTAATTTTAACAAAACAAATAAAGAAAAAAATCAAACAGTATCATTTAAAGAAGCGACGCATAACTGAATTTTTATTTTGTACATGAAAGGAGCTTGTTCCAATAAAAGGACATAACCAAGACAATAAGCTATCACTTTTTGAAATTTGGTTGGGTAGTTTTCAAGATTTATGCAAACTATTTCTGATAGAGATTGCTACAAATGTTTTTTCCGAATTCAATTAGGCATAGCCAAACTTGAAGAATGCGATGTCATACGATAGGAGTTACCGCTAATTTTAGGCTAGCTGGTGGTTATTTAAAGCAACCTGAGCACTATGTAAAACGACTCCACGAATTGCTTTTAATCAACCATCAATTGGCCAAGACTTAATGAAAAGTGAGATAAGTAAAGCGCTGGCACAATTAAAAAACGGAAAGACTCCACGGCCAGATCAAATTCCAGCAGAAATTCTGAAAGCTCTTGGTGATATTGACTTTGAGGTACAGTTAAAATATGTAAACCGATGTATACAAAGTGCGATTCTGTCTATGCGAGTGTACGTACGTACGCTTTAACTTATCCGAAACTACTTCGAATACAAACATCAAACTTGGCACGATTGGTAACCACCTCAAGCTGAGTATCATAAGGTACAATCATGTCACAATCAAAAATAAATTTTTAAAAATTTGCAATTTTGAACTGAGAAGCGCGTATTTTGATGTAAATGAAAGCCAGTACCCAACTTACCTACTTCAACAAATTTTGTTTCTTTAGCATCTCACATGACATCATAATTAACAACTAATTGTAAAATATGCTTTCTTAATTTACTCAAAAAATATTCTTTGTAGAACGGCGATTCAACGTTTTTTTGGGAGATGTAAACCAGGTGCTTTTGAAAAAAAAAACGCTTTACAAATATTTAAGCTCAATTGACAGTGCAACAAAAGTTCTGTTTTTAGGCATTTCAAACGATCTGAGCACGTTTCTTCGCTTTTTTCTGCTTGCTTCAAACTTGCTTTATGATGTCATAAAACGTATGGTACGATCAATACAGTCTTTCGCTAACACAGATCACAATATACGGTAATTTTTTTTAAATTGCAACATTGATACCAGGGCAGTTTACTTAAAACTGATTTGTGACCTCATTTCTCAGCCGATTTTCATACTCTTTTTTTTAACAAATTAAAGAGTATATCAAGGCAGTTCTGAATATATATGATTTGTACATTTACTTTTAGTTTTTTCACAAAAAAAAACTGAACTTTAACGCCTGTAGTGTAACTTTTTACTCCTTTCCAAAAAATGGTAAACGGAGTAATAACAGATATAGACAATAAATAGGTCCAACAATTAGTGTCATTTGAAAGCTTATGAAATTTGCTTTCCAGCAATATATGACTCAAATTAGTGAAGGCTAAAGATTAGTTTATAATGGCAGATCAAAAATTGATTGCCATAGATGATTTTTCACGTTTATTTAAAAAATTTTCTATCTACATTAAGTAATTAGCAATTTTTACAAAGTTAGTTCTTTGGTACATTATGACTATTTTCCTTAAAAAGCATGCTTCTTCACCATTATTTATCTTAATTCTCAAATAGATTATCCCAACATGAAGTCTCTAAAAACTTTAAAATATAGCTCACCGGTTAAAAACACTCAAAGTTTTTGTGTTTTGTCTTCACAAAAACGCAATTTCTACAAAAACTTAAGTCCTTTGGTACATTTTCACTGTTCTTCCTCAAAAGCATGGTTCGTTGGCATTACCCAGTAGTTTTCAAAATGATTCATGTAAATCACCACCTCCCCCTACCCCACAACCATTACACTATGCTTCCTTACACTTTATAAAATGATCCAACAAAATTATTTTAAATTGTTGGCGGCTTCAAGTAAGCAAGTGCTCTTCCTAAGTGGCTAAAAGGGCAAGCAAGACTTAGCCAGGAACTACAGAAACTCGGAAAGAAATCGAGCGGCTATGCACAACCCCTTATACCGTTTTTTAGGCTTCATAAATTTCCTTTAAAACAGGGGTCGGCAACCTTTCACTAGCTGCGGGCCAAAACTAAAATCTGCAAGGTCTCAGCGGGCCGTATAAATTTACCATTAACAGTGTTGTTGTTAAAACTTGCAAATTTATAAAATTTTAATCAGAATAACTGCTGATTTTAACAGTTCATAACGGCAGCATAAAATACAGCATACATTTATTTATACCAGCAGGGAAACGTTAATGTGATATTTCATGTTGCGCTTTATTTGAAAGTTTTTGAAGTTTAGGTAATAAGTTGATAAGAAAAGAAGCATAGCATTTTGCAAATGTTCATCAGTAGGTTGTGCTCCCAACTTGGCCTTGGTTAGTTGCATTGTCGAAAATAATTGTTTACACGCTTAAGTGCTGCCAAAGGTAGATGGCATCTTTTTGGCATGTTTAACAAAGTTAGGATATCGTTTGGATTGAAGATATTTTTTGTAAAAGTCAAGCAGTGATACATGCTCACAATGAAACTTTGATTTTATCTCGTAGCTACACCACAGCTCAATAAACTTTATTTGATATTTTTCCGGTGCAGCGTCGACCTACGTATCAAATGGAGTACTAAACAGTCTAATATGATCATCGCGAGAACGAATGTCACTAAAGCGAGATGAAAATTCAGTTCTTAAATGTCTTATCACAGATACAAGTACAGTAGTGCTCATAGGTTTGTTCTCTTACAGTGTAGCAAAGAGAGGATAATTTGCATTTATCAACTGAATTTCACAAAGTTGGAGTGTTGTTTAGAATGCGCGTACGTAACTCCATATCTCATATATCAATCGGAGCTTTTCCTGAAGCTGCAAATTCAGATTGTCCAAATGCAATGTCAAATCAACTATAAATGCGAAATTAGAAGCCCATTCTTGATTGTGAAATTCGGTAGCATTTGTGTTTGGTCAAGAAAGATTGCTATTTTTTCTTTCAATATGTAAACTCTTCGTAGCATTTCATTTTGACTAAGCCAACGTTCATTGCAGAAATGAAACAAATCTCCATACAGACCACTATTTGTAAAAGTGGTTGGCGAAATTGACGATGGTTTAACCCTCGCAACAAAATAAAGTTCACGGCCTTTACCACTATGTCTATGATGCTCTTTAAAATTGACACCTTTGCACCCAATGCTTCCTAACGAATGAGACAATGTAAGTTTATAATGTCCCTATTAATTCCATGGTCTTCCACGAGTTTTTAAAGCAAAGACACAACACCTATATTTTTTCAAACATTGACAGGGCTCTATCAGTTGTTGTTGAAAGCGGTTTTGAGAGATTCAAATTCATTGCTTCAAGACATTGAAGTAATGGTTTCAGAATGTCGGTTCCTGTAATAGTACCCATCATAGGAAGCAGCTGAACAAAATTTTCAACAACATGAAAATTTCCGTTTACTCCACTCACAAATACTGCCAGCTGAGCAGTATCTGTCGTGTCTGTTCTCTCATTTATCGCTATTTAGAACTGTAGATCTTCAAAACAATCTTTTTAGTTATATTTCACGTTCTCAGAAATCTTTCTTATTCGTCGGGTTATGGTTCGTGCTGAATGACTGAAACCAAAAAACAATTTTATTTTCTCTGAACATACTGTTTCGCCAACAGCCATCATACATTTTTTCACAAAGTCGCCATCAGTAAACTGTCTCTTGTCTTTTGCTATTAATTGTGCTACCTTGTAGCTAGCAAGAACAGTATTTTCCAATTCAGTGGTTTGTCTTTGAAATACAGAACTCTGGTGTTTTAAGGTAGTTCTAAGTTGACTAAATTTGTTTTTTCTTGTATGACCCGTAATAAACTTGGAAAAATTAGTATACTTTGTATGATAAAGGCGCTTTATGTTAAATTCCTTATTTTCAGCAACAGAAACGTTGCAAATCAAACACGTGGGTTTACTAAAATTGTTAATAAAACAGTACTGAAAGTAATGCAACAGGCAAGCGACGCGCCTGGAGCAGTTCGCTCAAAAAATTGTTTGTTCTCCTATTCTTCTTTAATAGCTCGACACTCAGCATCATCTTTTCTACGTTTTGTCAACATTGCCAGATTGCTGAAAATTGATAAATACGCGTATGTGCTTAACGACTATCATTAGCTAAACTTGTAGGTAAATATTAAATAAAATTACAATTAGAAATTGGGGTATATCGGACATTTCAATTACAAAGCTAAAACCCCCAAGCACCTTTATGCAAACCTTCCTATGATTTCCACTCAATTCTCTCCTTGGGCGCAGCTATACTACTACGAATGAAATATACCACCAAATTTGAAAGAAAGGTTGAACGCAAATGTCACACAAATTGCTGTCAGTTATCAGTTACGCCAGTGGTTCTCAACTTTTATTCTCTCATTTACCCCTTGGCAGATTTCAAAAGTAAAATTTACCCCCAAATATTTTCACTTCTACAAATACCTATTGTAGTAAGTAAAAATTTGAATTTTTGCTGACAAAATTTACCCCCAAGGCAGGTCAAATTTACCCCTAAGGGGTAAATTTACCCCCGGTTAAGAACCCCTTAGTTACGCAAACAATACGTCATCAAATATGAAACACTTAGTTTACTTTAGCGTCATAAGGTGTTAAGATTTAAGTAATAGTACACAAGAAAATAGTTGATTGCGACGTTGGCTTAAAAAAGCATAGCAAAGTATAATAGGCTTGCATTCACCATTATAATACGGTTGGCAAACTTTTATAGTGAATCAAAGCTTTACGCCAGCCCATAATGTTCGATTTCTAGATAGTTTCTCATAAGTATACAGTGCCAGATAATTGCAAGTAGGGCAGATCAATAAAATAAAATACACTATCACTAGGCGGGCCGTATCATTACTAAAATTTGTAAAGAAGCTGCGGGCCGGATGATTTTGTTTGGTGGGCCGGATCCGGCCCGCGGGCCGTAGGTTGCCGACCCCTGCTTTAAAAAACGGTATTATTTATTTTGGAACGAGAATTAGCCATGCTAAAGCAACATTAACTTTTCATTACTGTTCTCACAATTATCCATATTCTTAACATTGACATTACTGATGAGTGCTACAACAGTAATCGCATCCAATTGGGTTAGTTTGTTTCTTTCCTGTCCATGCCAGGACCAAGTAACATGTGCCAAGCCAGAGGCTATAGGTTTGTACAACTAGGCATATAATTATGAATAAGTAGTAAGAAGAAGTCCTAATATCTAAAACAGGGGTCGGCAACCTTTCGCTAGCTGAGGGCCAAAATTAAAATCTGCAAGGTGTCAGCGGGCCGTATAAATTTACCATTAACAGTGTTGCTTTTAAAACTTGCGAATTTTTGAAATTTTAATCGAAATAACTGCTGATTTTAACAGTTCATAACGGCAGCATAATATGCAACATACATACATTTATTGATACCCGCAGGAAACGTTATTGTGATATATCATGTTGTGTTTGATTTGAAAGTTTTTGAAGGTGATATTTGATGAGGAAAGAAGCATAACATCTTGCAAATGTTTATCAGTAGG
Organism: Trididemnum clinides; assembly: GCA_963675345.1. Taxonomy (NCBI): domain Eukaryota; kingdom Metazoa; phylum Chordata; class Ascidiacea; order Aplousobranchia; family Didemnidae; genus Trididemnum; species Trididemnum clinides. The sequence continues at coordinate 40,284,071 of OY776286.1, forward strand.
TTGTGCTCTCAACTTGGTCTTGGTTAGTTTCATTGTCAAAAATAATTGTTTACAAGCATAAGTGCTGCCAAAGATGGATGACATTTTTGTGGTATGTTTAACCAAGTTGGGATAACGTTTGGATTCAAGATATTTCTTATAAAAGTCAAACAGTGATACATGCTCACACTAAACTCCGATTTTATCTCGTTTTACACTGCAGCTCAATTAGCTTCATTTGATATCTTTCTGGTACAACGTCGACCTGTATGTCAAATGGAGTACTAAACAATTTGATATCATTTTCGCGAGAACAAATGTCACTAAGTAGTGATTCAGTTTCCATCCGGTGTTGTCCCTTTAGCAGAGATGGCCGGATTTACCCCATGGATGGGGATTTGTTGGAGCGAAATTTTTCTACAGGGAGCATGCCCTTGCTTACCCCCAACCTCAGTTTTCTGACATGAGTGGTCCAACCAAGCAATTAAGCTGGCAACCCCACCATTAACAGTCAGACTGCAATTGGTAGGTGCCCAATAGTCGCCTCTTACGACATGCTGGGTAAACAGCTTCACTATTCTTTAACCGGTGAAGCACGGCAAGGCGAGATGAAAATTCAGTTCTTAAATGTCGTATCGTAGATACAAATAAAGTAGTGCTCATAGGTTTGTTCTCTTGCAGTGTAGCAAAGTGAGCATAATTTGCATTTCCTAACTGAATTTCCCAAAGTCTTAGTTTTGTTTCGAATGCACGTACATAACTCCGCATCTCATGTATCAATTGGAGCTTTCCCTGAAGCTGCAAATTCAGGTTGTCCAAATGTGATGATGTTAAATTGACCCAAAATGTCAAATTAGGAACCCATTCTTGATTGCGAAATCCGGTAGCATTTATGTTTTTTTCAAAAAGGATTGACAATTTTTCTCTCAATATCTACACTCTTCGTAGCATTTCACCTAGATAAAACCAACGTACATTGCAGAAATAAAGCAAATCTTGATACAAATCTCTCTTTGTAAAAGTAGTTGGCGAAATTTTACCACTATGTCTATGACGCTCTTTGAGGTTGATACCTTTGCGAGCAATGCTTCCTGATGAATGTGACACTGTAACTTTAAATGTCGTTATTAATTCTATTGTCTTCCATGCGTTTTTGAAGCAAAGACACGACACTCATATTTTTCTGACGATTGATGGGGCTCTATCAGTCGTTGTTGAAACCAGTTTTGAGAGATTCATATTCATGGCTTCAAGGCATTGAAGTAATGTCTTCAGAATATCGGGTCCTGTAATAGTACCCATCATAAGAAGCAGTTGAACAAAATTCTCAACAACATGAAAATCTCCGTTTACTCCACTCACAAATACCACCAGCTGAGCTGCATCTGTGCTCTCATCTATCGCTATTGAGAAGAGCTGTAGATCTTCAAAACAATTTTTCTGGTTATATTTTACGTTGTCAGAAATCTCTCTTGTTCGTCGGGTTGTGGCTATTGCTGAAAAACTGACATCAAAAAACAGTTTTATTTTCTCCGAACATACGGTTTCAGCAACAGCCATCATACATTTTTTCACAAAGTCGCCATCAGTAAACGGTTTCTTGTCTTTCGCTATTAATTGTGCTACCTTGTAGCTAGCAAGAGTAATATTTTCCAATTCAGTGGTTTGCCTTTGAAACACAGAACTCTGCTGTTTTAAGGTGGTTTTAAGTTGATTAAGTTTGTTTTTTTCTTGCTTGACCCGTAAACTTGGAAAAATTAGTATGCTTTGTATCATAAAGACGCTTTGTGCTAAATTCCTTATTTACAGCAACAGAAACGTTGCAAATCAAACACGTGAGTTTACCAAAATTGTTAATAAAAAGGACTGAAAGTAATACAACAGGAAAGCGATGCGTCTTGTGCAGTTTGCTCAAAAAAGTATTTGTTCTCCCATTCTTTATTAAAAGCTCGACACTCAGCATCAACTTTTCTACGTTTTGTCAACATTGCCAGATTGCTAAAAATTGAGAAATATATGCTTAATGGCTATTATTAGCCAAACTTCTGTAATTACGGTAAATATTAAATAAAGTTACAATTACAAATTAGGATAAATCGTACATTTCAATTACAAAGCTAAAACCCCCAAGCACCTCTATGCAACCCTTCCTATGACTTTTACTCAATTCTCTCCTTGGGCGGTAGCTATACTACTTGAAATAAAATATACCACCAAATTTGAAAGCAAGGTTAAACGCAAATGTAACACAAATTGCTGTCAGTTATCAGTTACGAATGCAATATGTCATCGAATAAAAGACGCTTGATTTACTTAAGCAGCAGTACACAAGAAAGTAGTTGAATGCGACTTTGGCTTAAAAAAGCTTAGGAGCATAGAACAGAGTTACTTGCATTCACCATTATCACGTTTGCACAAACAAATACGATCGGAAAATATTTATAGTGAATCAAAGCTTTACGCCAGCCCACAAAGTTCGATTACTAAAATTTGTAAAAGGGCTGCGGGCCGGATGATTTTGTTAGGCGGGCCGGATCCGGCCCGCGGGCCGTAGGTTGCCGACCCCTGATCTAAAACAAGCAATTTAAGAAACAATAAAAAGAACCGGTCTAGGGACATCATTTATGCTAGGGGGTTTTACTAAGGTGTAAACTGTGCAAACCACCAAGTAACTGATTTATGTTTTCGTAAAACAAAAGCCATTACAGCATCTATTTCCAAGTTTGTGTTTCTTCTCCTACACTTACTTGAAGAGACTTTGTTTGTATGACTTCTCTTAATTAAAAGCAATTGCATATGTTCTTAAAAACAATTTGGTTGAAGCCAGCGAAGCCAGCAGAACCAATGCTACTAACCGGAAATAACTGACTGAAGCCCTGCCAGGCAATGCCGGCGGAGTTGGCTAGTAATTAGGGACGAAAAAGGTAGAATAATGAAGTATTCTATTTAAGTTTTTTTGAATCTAGAATTTCCAATCTTATTCTAGAATTTAAATTAGCTAAGTAAAAAAACACACCAATGTATTAGCTTAAAAGATGTAATCAATAAACTTTTCATATTTTTTCTTTTGTTTTGCAGCCATTTACAGAGTAGTGACCGCAAAGAATTTGATTACTTTTTGCACATCATTTAACACAAAGCAAGTGTGATTGCTATAAAAATAAATTACTGTGTGCTGTTTATCTACTTTCCTATCAGATCATGTTTGAATCCAATTATCCGATAAAAACTTGCAATTAAGATTCAAATATTTAGAGATTCCAATTGAAAATTCTACTTTGTTCATCCCTACTAGTAATATGTATGATAGTCAAATTCTGGATGATAGATGCAAGTCAATTTATGTTGCCTTACCTGAAAAAGGAGGTGCAGTGGAATGCAAGGACTACAGTACAGAAAATACCTTATTTTCCACCTAATATCCCGAATTTCAGAACCTTAATTGTGGGCCTGATTTTTTTGGGTTAGCTTATTGGCCGATAAGCAAAATAATAATAAATAATAAGCAAAAAATCCTCATTTTCAGAGCTAAAAATTGGCCTTGGCTTATTCGGCGATTCAGCTTATTAACCGGAAAATACGATATTATGAGTCACATCACCAAACTTATACTTTAAATATGCATGCGTTGAATGTAGAAAAAAAACCTAATGCAGAAATTGGAGTGGAACAATTTGGGTTTATGGCAGATAAAAAAAAGTGAAATGCAGCTATATGATGAGAATGTTGAGTACAAAAAATGCTCCATATTTTATTGATTGCATGAAGGCTTTTGTTCGAGTAAATCATGAAAAATTGTTTCATGCTAAAGAACATCAATATTAAAGATAAAAGGTATACAGCTCATTCAAATTTCGTACTACAATCAAAGTGCATCAGTACGTTTAAGAAATGTAGAAACAGACATTACCAGCTTAAAAGGATGTCAGACAAGAATGCGTCCTTTAACCACAGCTCTTTAATCTCTATACTGAAAACATACTGAGAGTTACTCAAGGACCTTGAAGAAATCAAAGTTGGAGGCAAAAACAAACATAATTTGATATGCAGATGACACAGTACTGATTGCAACTTCACAAATAGAACTTGGAAGACTGATGGCAAAAGTTGAAGAAAGCGTAAAAATGGGAATGATGCTGAATGAAGACAGAATGCATGGTGGGTGCCAATGAGGAAGGTGTGCATAGATGTGATACTTCGATTTCCAACAAGCCAATTAAACAAACAAAAAGCTTTTGACATCTTGGGTCCAATATTACAGAAGATGGTAGGTGCACAACTAAAATTAAATCAAGAATCCCACTGGTCAAACATTGCTTTATAGACCTCAGAAAAATTCTGACAAAAAATTAAACGTAATCACTTGCGTCTGAATCCTTAAATGTTACATGGCCACTGCTGCTAAGTGGTTGTGAAAATTTGTCGCTTACAAAGAAACTGGAAAGCAATTTCAACATTGAGATGTGGTTTCTCAGACATATGCCACAAATCTCATATACTGCGCACAAAACCAATGAAGAAATATTGAAACAAACAAACCAACAAAAAAAATTGATTACAACAATCAAACTTTGGCTGTTAGTTTTTGGTCACATAACACGACAACAAAAAATAAAATACATAGTTACATGCAGAAAGACAATGTTCCCATGGAGAAAAAGAGGAAAAAGTTTGTTGACCAACTCAAAGGATGTTTAAATGTAAGAAGGGTTGGATTGCACTCGGTATTTAAACTGGTAAGAAGTTAGAAAAAAATGGAAAAATTAATGTTTTATGGCGGCTGAATCCTGGAACAAATAGTATGGTAATAACCTAGGAACTGTAATAGAATAAAAACTATTTGTCTGAATGCAACTTTACTGAGACCGTACTGATTCAGTAAACAATCATCTAATCTATCAGCCGTAAGTTCACACCACTTCTTTTTAGTAACAAGAAATATATTCTCAATAATAAACTTTACCCCAACTGCAACAATTATCAGTTTTACTTGACCTTTATGACTTCCATCAACAACCAATTATTTGCCAAATAAACCAACAGATACACATTAACCACTTTTCTATTTCCTTCTCTCTATATACAGATTTTTGGTCAAAAATTAATAAATATGCAAAAAACTTTCTAGATGTTTCAGAAAAACCCAGTAAAAGCAATAATGGGAACTTTTTTTTATCAAAAGTACAAATCTGTGCTATTTCTCACTGGGCCAATGCTTTGTCACAATCACAACCTTACAATCAAAATGGGGTAAACAAATCGGGCTAAGTGTAGATTTAAGTTACGTAATATCAAAATAGCAGTTTTAAAGCTGTGAGAAAATTATTATTCATGATATTCCCAATACCAATAGAGCAACAAACGATATGCAAACAAATCATGGATAAGCAATTGAGAGTGGATTAAGCCAGAAAAAGTACAGGAAGAAAAGCTCAGGATTAAAGAAAATGCATTGCCTCATGTCCCACATCTGCAATTGTGACTGATGATAGGAATTAATTAAACACAAAGTTTAATAATGCTTCAGTGATAAAGTTGTACACGTTCAGTGAAAACATATTTAAAAAATCACCCGTTTTTGAATACCTCAAAGTTGTAACTTTAGTCTAATGACATCAGATATTGATTTCATTTTTGTAGATAGAAACCTATGTCATTCCACACCTGACAATGACTTTGTTGCTGTATTGTAATCAATCATGGCACTAAAGAGCATTATAAAATGCCTCAGTACGGCCAAACTAGTAGCATTATCAAAAAAACGCTACATTAGACTTCACTAGCACTTTCCTTTTTTATTTGTTATTTTACACAAAATAGTGGCTTCCAACTATTGTTCTGCTTAAGTTATGACTAAAATTCTGGGCTCAAAAAGCAGGAAATGAGTGAGCCCAACTTTTCAATCCAGCAAACTTTCTCTGAAACAGGTTATTATTTTTGCCAAAGTAGCAAGTGTAAAATTTAGTGTTTCAAATTCTGATGCATCAAAAATCATAAAAAAAATGCATTTGGTGTTGTTAAAAAGCATACAAGGGCTACTTTCCCGTTGACAGCATTTTACCTATGGAATCTATTTTGTCAATGCACGGTTCTGACTGATTATCTTCTTTGATGTGTTAAAAATATGACAAAAATTTTGTCCCAGATGTGCAACCCACTTACGTTTTGAATACTCAGCCCCCTTCAATGTACATAGCTGTTATCCAATGGAAGAAAAAAAAGAAAAACGCTGTAGCTAAACATTCTTTTGATAATCAAATCCCAATTCCAAAAACAAATTTTGTAAAGATTTGAACTCTTGATCATGGCAATAGAAAGCAGCAATATAAATCATTCACCAATGCAATGCTAAGTGTGATACTACAAATGTGCTTAGTAAAAGACACACAAACCGAGTATGACAAAATAGCCTGTGGGTGTATTTTACTGTTGACGGCAAAATGCCACTTTGTAAAATACAGGCAATGGCTACTTTGCCATTAACGGCAGTTTGCCCCGAAATCTATTTTTCTATTAAAGTTTAGTGATTGGTCAATTTCAATGATGTATTAAAAATGTAACTTTTAGACGTTTGTGATTAGTCAGCACTATGGTCTCCTTTAGCCCTCATTGTACACTCACATACCAGGTGCCCTCTTAGTGTACACTACCTGCAAAGATTCCAACCTGAAACAATTACATTCAAATGCAGTAGCAACATCCACTATGCCACAACATCACTCAGTTTATCACAGCTAATGTGGTTAATTATAGACACACACACGTTTACTGGCAAAAAAAAAATTCTAAGGGTAAAATGCAGTCAATAGCAAAAAAGCCACTTTTTAAAAAATATCCCCTGACCTAGATTGAAATGTGCCCAAATAAATTGTTAACAGAAAAAAATTGGTTGTGCGAGATCAATCTTTTTACACACATATTGCCAGCGTGAATTGCACAATTAATGGTAATGATTTTTTTACTGGTAGATCTATGCCTAATGCAGGAGAACAACAAAAAAGAACAAGATAAAAAACAACCATCTAACAACAATCACAAATACATGGAATAAGCTTTAAGTGCTTATTTTGCCATTTAACGTTTGTGTGCTTTTGAATGAGCACATTTGCTATACTTCATGCAGTGGTGCTGTGAATTAGAGGATAGTGCTGCTGCCTTCCCTTCCAATTGTTTAAGTTTGAGTCTTGGTTGGTAGGGTACTTTGTCAGAGGCAGTGTTCACTGGCCCTAGTAGGCAAATATAGGGGATGATGTACACAGGGGATAAAGTTTTTGTTAAGTTACATGTTCAATACATCAGAGAAACTCACCAATTATAAACAACCAAGAGTCATACTCTGATTCGTTATCAAACTTGACCAATTAGAAACATTCAACAGTACAATAGATTTCAAGGGTAAAATGCTGTTAATGGCAAAATAGCCACTGCTTTAGCTCAATCACATTAATGACATAATTGCAGTGTATAACTCTATCCACCAGCAAATTAGTATGTTTTCTCCAAAATGATGAAGAAAATGATTAAACACCAAAACAGACCACTAAGCTACCTGTACTGGTGTAGGCTACTTTGAAACACTACCAATACACAGTGATGGAACACACAATGAAACTTAAATTATCATTACTTCTACTGAGGTGTGTTGAGGTGCACATTAAATTTTGGTGTATTAATATACTTTGTTAATACCAATACAGCATGTTGCACAGTTCTACAGCCACAGATTAATGTCCCTGCTGAATTGTTATAAAAGTGCAAATCTTGGTCCACATAACAAGATCATTTTAATATATACTTTGAACATGCACTTGCTTGCTTTATAATAATACAAAAGAGTCCAAACTTTCTGGCTAGCACTGCAGCAGTGCTGTTTTATAAGCCTACTCTTGCTCACTTACAGATTTTTGAGTTTCTGGAGGAAACGTTTCATCATCCTCTTGATCAGCCATTAAGAACAAAAGCTGAAGCAACAGAGTACCGTAGGTTATTCAAAGTTAAATTAAAACTTTTAAGCTTTAGTCACCAAACAAGCTGAGTTAAAAATTTCGACTTTTTGTTCAAAGGAAAGCCTATTGTCAATTATAATGCATATCCTAAACAAATAATGCTACATCTTCAAATCTTGGTTTAGTTTCCATAACAAAAGCGCTGGTACTGCTGGCACAGCTCATTTCTACCAAAAACACAAAACAAAACAGCCAAGTAGAGAAGAGTAACTGTTCTAAAAATATATAAGTTGTTGGCAATTATTTATGCAATCATTTTCCCAGGAAACTGAGCTCCAGCCAACCCAATTACGTTCCTTAATAGGCTAGCCACCAGTTTAGCACCTTACTCTGCCCTAGTACTAAACAGGCATAGCACAGGGTTAAGGTAGGCATGGTACAAGGAAAGTACCGGGTTAGGATTAAGATAGACAGAGTACAAAGTTAGATTGAGGGTAGGCATAATAGGCGTAGTGCAGGGTTAAGGAAGGCATAATAGGTGTTGAGCAGATACAATGAGATTTCACATTGAAAGCCGGGGGGTACTATGCCTATTTATAACCACCCTCTTGCTCAGTATATCACAGACCTTACCCTTTACCAGCATAGCAGCTATACACTAATACCAGATACTGCAATACTGTGCCCAACGCATATATAAGCTGCCCACTGTACCTTATTATATTTATAAGTTTGCACGCTATTGTTTAGAAAATTTACACCTGCACTGCTTATTTTCAGACCTCCAGTGGTCTACAGCATTTTATTCAGTATGGCACTGAAAGAACCAGGGGCAATAGTAAAATACGGAAATCAAATAACTAATTGCTACTACAATTTCGATAGTAATTAAATAGGCAATTTATTTTAAATGCCTAGTTTGATTCAATTCCATTTTTTAATTACATTCAATCGGGAGATCATAGCTTTAGTTTTTGATAGATTTCGGTAAATTTCCGTATTTGTGCGATTTGTGTTCTTCTTTAGTACGGTAGTTGCTTAATCTGTTAACGGCTGGTAGTTTTTTGGCATCTTCCAATCTCATAATTTTTGTATTTTAATTAGAATCTGTCTCCTAATAGATTAATTCTCTACTTCAGCTTGAATTTGCGAAGTTCTGTAGACCTGGATTTACGTATTTTAGTGTAGCCCATAACCTAGGCGTAAAAGTTAGGGGGGCTTGGGGGCTGCAGCTCCCCCAAATATTTTCAGCCTTCCCTACACTTCGGCAAACATTTGAAAAAATAGAAGTTGTAGTTTGAGATTGCCCGCGATTGGTCAAAGCGCGAGCAAATTTCAATTAGTGAAAACTTTTTTCAAAGGAAATCACTGGCGCGTTGAAGAGCATTTTTATAACCGTAGCCGTTGACGATCGTCAGAACTGCTGCTGATACCGTACTCCATTCTGATGACACTTACGAGATTATTCAAGTTAGTTTCGCTTTTTGTGCCACCAGCATAAAGCAAATTGGCAAAAATCAATTTGGATTAATCTCGTTTTTTTAATTACAGGCAGCAGACAACTTGGATCGCAATTAGGCTTGAGCGTGTTTATTAATGGTAGGCCAACAAAATATATGGAGCTTTTACTGAGTTAAATGAGAAAATCTTACAACAGGTAACTAAAAAATCAGCAATGCGATAAACTAAAAAGATATTCATCAATCAATACAAAGGTAGGAATTGGAAGTGTTGTTGACTACTACTCTATTTTGAACAAGTGTGGTTATTGAGATAATTTATTTAATGATATGGATAATTTGTTGTCAGACTTCAGGGTAACTGTAGTGTCTTCTGTTGCACCTGACCTTAACTTAGATCTTACCGTAGAACACTACAGGGTGCGGACAAAGTCCTTGGACAACGTAAAAATTTGATAATTCTGTAAATCATAAATATAACTACAAACAATTAATTTTTTTTATTTGGCATGACTTTGATGAACAATAGTACAAAATGTCATTCAATATGTCCCCCTCTGGCCTGAATTACACGCTCAGGTCTGCCACGAAAGCCCTCTGCTGCTTTACGCAGGGTTTCTTGGCGTATTTTCGCCCATGCCTTCTCAAAAGAACTCTTGAGGGCTCCAACTGACACATGAGAAGAAGCACAGACATCTGCCTCCAAAAGGGACCAAACACAAAAGTCCATCGGGTTGAGATCTGGTGATGAGGGTGGCCAAACCTCCTTGCTTCAAAATCCTGGAAAATGGTCTTGGCACCACTTCTGTGTCTTCTTGGACGTGTGTGATGGTGCACCGTCTTGTTGAAAGATGAACGGCTTGTCTTTGAAGTGCTTTTTGGCTGCTTGAAGTGCAGGAGTCAAGATTGTTTCAATGTGCGCATTTGTATTCACTTTTGTTCTTGTGGAACAAAAATGAGAGGGGACTTCCATGTTCTTAAAATGGCAGCCCACACCATGACAGAAGAAGGTTTCTGTCGCCCGAAAACGCTTTGCGTAGAGTCAGGAATGTCTGCAGAGGACTTTGCTAGGACTCTGTTATTTTGTCGGTTGCAGATTGCCTCGACAGTGAACAATTTTTCGTCAGAGAAAATGATCTCGCTCGTGTCCTTACCTGCCTTCAACTTGTTAAGAAGAATCTTCGCTCGAGCCTCGCTCGTGCCCGTACCAGCCTTCAACTTGTTAAGAAGAATCTTTGCTCGAGCCAGTCTTTTTTTTTCGGAGGTCTGTGAGGTGCTGACGAGTTTGCATTTTAAGAGACGACATCTTCAAATCGGTTTTAACAATGTTTCTGATCGTCTTCTCACTGACATTCATGTCACGGGCCATTGCCCTTATGGATCTTTTGGGATTGCGTCGGATTCTAGCTCTGACAGCATTAATCATCTTTGGCGTCGGAGAAGATCGTGGTCTTCCACTTCGAGGACGATCTTCGGTACTTTGAAGTTCTTTACACCTGCAAACCGTGTGGTAAACAGTTGATCTTGGAGCTTTAAGAAGTTTCACAATCTCAGAATTTGTCTTTCCCGCGCGATGGAGCTCAATGATGGCTGCACGTTTATCACTCATACTCGATATTAAAGCTAAATTTTGACAAATATATGTTACAATCTGAAAGAGGAGTGATGAAATTATTAATATTCAACAGTGTGAACTTAATGCATATGTTTAGGAGTTATTAAATTAAGTAGGCCCTATTATATTTTGTCCAAGAACTTTGTACGCACCCTGTATATATTGTTGATCCTTTATGTAATTTATTTACAGGCTTTCCATTTCACTCACAAACATAAACTGAGCAACAAGTTTCACATGCGAGAAAACTTATTTATCACTACCATTATTCATCATTATTCAGTCCCAGGGGATGTGACTCACGTTATTAAACAAATATTTTGGTTCTAACAGCGAATACAAAGTTCCTACAAAATAATGAAAAATTTAGCTTATACATTACAATGTTGTTCTATTGATTCAATACACTACACTGACTACAGTAACGAGACACGTGATCCACAGTCTTCAAATGCGGACTACATTGCCCAAAATACTCTCGAAAAACCTTGTCCTAGAACAGAGCAACGAGTGCCGTATTCTTCTCGTAATAAACATGAACTTTCTCTGCCTGGGTAAAAACAAATTGCTTTTCGATGAAAAAAAAGCTCGATTTTTCCTTTTCCAAAATTAGCTCTAGTTAAATTTCAGCCTGTAAAAATATCGAATTTAAAGCAAGATCTGGAAACTTTAACTGTAAACCCAGTCTTCACTTTTTTTATGTTCAATATGCCATGCTTTGCACCGATAACTATGCATATAGATTGGCATCAATTGATCAATTTAAGGCAAGGCCAATACTTGCTACAACAGTGTCAGGAGACAGATTTAGAACATTGCTGCGGCAAAAAGTGGCAGGAGCAGCATGCAAAAATAATCGCGTCTCTTTTTGATCACAAGTGAGATCATTAACGATTTTGCAGCTAACTGCACCAAAACTGACTTGAACTTGGGTGCACCTTTATGTGGAAGACAGGTGACCCATAAACCTCGAAAAAGGTAACTCCCAAGCGGGTGCGGACTTACTGTCCAAAGTATAGCGATACAATTCGCTTTCTCGTGAATGGAGGATAAATATGGCAAACAAAACAAAACAAAACAAAACAGTAACCACCTATTGTAACAAACAATGACACAAATTTAATTACGTCCTCAAAGTGGCGCTTTTTAAATCTTCACAACGAAAAGTAATTAAACAGTGCTTGTTTGCATTATTAGATAAAAATTTTTCCACTGTTTTGGTTTGGACCGTTTTTCAAATATATTTTGATTAACTGACAGTCCAAGCTTCCGCGCCTCGTTGTCTATTTTTGACGATTTTTCCTTGTATTCGTCGCATGACAAATCGACTCGTTGGCTCTGGTATTTATGAGCAAGATCAATCACTTATGAAATCAATTAGAGTAGATTCCGCTTAATTGGGTCGCATCGGGACAAGCACCATTTGGCCCGATTAAGTGGCTGACCCGATTATCCGAAGTCTTGCAGTATCCGTGCCAGGGTTGTCCTTGGTACACCAGTTACCTCAGCTAACTGGCGATGACTAATATTTGGAGGTTGCTCTCTAATTTTTCTTAGGACAACAATCCTTTCAGCAATTGTTAAATCTTTTCGTGGCATCTCTTCTTGGGACTTCACAAAATTTGCAACAAAACACAACAATTACCATGTCCAAGGGCATGAAATGACAAAATAAGTTGCGACTGTATTGTTCAATTGTTACATAATATAGTTGGCTTTGTGATATTGAGTTCTATTACATTACAGAGGCGGTTTTGCAATTACACCGGTGTATGTGTAACTATACAGTAGTTGTGGCCCAATTAAGCGGAATAGTGGCCCGATTATGCGAATTTAACGTAGTGCATTATCTTTAATTGGATTTCGTTCTTCACAATTTGGCCCAATCAAACGGCTGATCCGATTAACCGGCGGCCCAATTAAGCGGAATCTACTGTACTTATGAAATAACTTATGAAATTAACTTATGAAATAATGGACGAATAGCGGCACATCTTTCGCGCTACATCAAAATTTAACAACGGCGTGATGGGCGATTTTTTGTAATAACTTTAAGACCACTTTTGTTTTGACATCGCGGTTGACGGCTTGTTCAATTGCTTTACTGCAAGCAATTGAGGAACAACCGTACAATTCATTTCTTTGAACAGTGCAGTTTCCCCTTGTGGCATTATTTTTATTCGTGCTCATGAATTTTTTACTAGTTTGACATTTCGCGCCACTACACAGGCAATTACTTTGCATCGTTTATCCTTTCGTAAGAAAATAAATATTTCAGCATCGCACGTATACTTGCTAAATGCATGCTCCAGTCAGAATCCACCGTCGCTCGAATAAAAGTTGACAAAAATTGTACTCCTTCAATGCACGAACTTCAAAAGCAAAATGTGGGATTATTGTTGTGTTTAGCAGCCACAACTAAGACAGATCAGCCCAACTAAAATTAAAAAGTGAACGCAGACTCATCCTACGAAAACCATTATCTGCAATCCATATCTTGGTACCAGCAGCCCTCTACAGGTTATTGAATTGGCTAAGCGCATCTTTTATTAATTTTCGATGCGCTTGAATGAAAATTTATAGGTTTCCAATTGTCGCAAAAAGTGTGATGTCATCACAATAAACAAAAGTTTAACAAAATTTAAAGCTGAATTTAAAAAATGCTGCAAAATTTTAGAAGCTAAACTTTTTGCTGTGAGTTGTACACACACAAATAAACCATTTTATGCAAAGACTGTTTTGCCACGAGAGTGGTGGAACGAATTTCAAGATACAGTTTACAGCTTACGGTCTAGTAGTTTAATTTTATATTTTCTTCCAAGTTTCGTGATTTCCTCTTTCAAAAATTTTAAGGTCAAATTTCCTCCTCCAAAGTAGAGGCCCTGCTTCAAGCATTGGCAATTGTGGCCTCTACTAGCAGCCTCCCAATTGTCATATTTAAAACTCCAAACTTTGGGAATCCATATCCAAGTCAAATCGGGAATTTAAGGTACGTTTAAACTAAAACTTCCGTTTAAAATACTGTTAAGTTCAGTTTAAATACCAAAAAAATTACTTGTGTGACTGGTAAAAGTTGGCCATGCTGTCAAGGGTGGCGCAGCCTAGTGCAAAATTACAATGAGCAGCACTCCCCAAATTTTTTAGGCTCAATCGCGGTGTTAAGCTATTAAGCTATTACAAAAATTATTTGTGCCAGTAGGTGTGTTTATTCAAAAAGGTCTTGTTTTGATTCCATTTTTTAAGAGACTTAAAACATAATAATTTCATACATTTTCAGCTGAAGGAGCGAAATTATTTGATTTAATATATGTATTGTGTAAAGTCGACAGCTTGCAGTCACAGTAATTACAAGCCACTTAAGATGCAAAAACAGCTTTTAAAAAAAAGATTAAACCTTTATCAAACATTCTCTTTTACAATAGACGATAGCCGGATCTGTTGGCGCCGCCTCGCAGGGCTATCAGTCAGTTTTGTTGAATTATCACTACCTGCTCAGCCGGCTTCACGTGCGTAGTATTCCTAAGAGCAGTAAGGCTAAGTTGGTATAAATAAAAGTACTGTCCCTTTGCCCCTATGCCGACCGCCATACAGGTAGTTAGAATTGAGACTCTTGCTCACAAACTGACCGTCATTTCACAAATTCAATTCGTTTCTTCAACAAGTATAGGCACACAAAGTGAAAGTTGGGGGGGAGCCGAAGACCTAATGGCTACTCTTTTGCGATCACAAAAAAGTTCTTTGCTGGTCCACGTATTTCACGACTTGGCGCATCCTCCTCGTAATGACATTTGTGACGCCAAGTTTCTTGGGTGCATCCATGTGTATTGGTCCAGGAATAGAGAAATAGGGGAAAAACTACAGTGACCAATGCAGAGAGCATGTGGATGGATACTTGCCATTCTTACCAACCATTTTTAGTCTTGGTTTCGTGAACTTGTTGTTTGTAATTGCGACATTAAATTTGTTTAAAAAGTTGAACTTTGAAAAAGTTTATCTCCAAAAATCTCACAAGATCTTCATCTAACAGGATAATGCGTCGATTCATACTTCTCACCAGGTCTGTGGAAACGGAAGCCGAAGCTGGAAGCGGTGTTTACTCAGCGGAAGCGGGACCGTTAAAACGTATACCGCTTCCGCTTTCAATTTAATCGAGCTGATACAATTACAGCTGTCGCACAATGGCTTAGGATCTACGATCGATTTTGCTTTGGAGATGGGTTTAGCATCGCACCACACCAAGCTGTTTATTTCACTTTATCAATTGTTATTCACAATAAATTGAAAATGGGCCATAAACGCAGAACGATACAGTAATAAAGTAGGCTACCTCATGTGAGTTCTCAAATTTGAGCTGCAGTGGTCACAGCTAAATACACTCTTGGGTGATAATTTTGACCGCTAATGGAATCCGATATGACGCGGGACGAAATTTTTACCTTAGAAAACCATTAGTAAATGAATCCAGACGCAGCTTGATATATCAATTTTTGTTTACACGAGATTGTCTTCGTTTAGCCTTTATTACATACAATATTATTGAACAATTGCCTGAAATCAGAAATTAAACAATCAGTCATCCCTGCTATTGCAATCAAAGTGTTAGCTTAACTTTACCTTGTGCAATAAAGAGATCTGGGCAATACAAGACAAAAACTGAAAAGATGGAGTTGTTGAACCGCTACAAACCAGTATAAGTACGCTGCTGCTTACTGTCAATTTAAGGAAATTCCAGAATAGGTGTAGCCACTGAGCACCTCGCCTGACTGTATGGTCCCCCGCAGCTTGGCATGTACTGTAGATAGGATGTATATTACAGTGTGTATTATAAAAGGTTCTCCTCCCTATTCATCTCGTATTATGTTGTTGTTATCATTAATGATGTTAATACAGTAGACGCCGCTTATTAAGCCCACGCTTTATAAGCCCACCCGCATATTAAACCCAAATTCATTCGGCCCGGAATTCTTCCATTTAACTGTGTATTAACAAAACTCGCTTTATACGCGCAAAAACCCGTTTAATAAGCCCAAATTTTCCATCCAATTTTTTAAAATTTGTTTAAAAAGCCTCATAAGTAACAAATTTCAATTTTTTTACGAAAATGAATGTGCTTTGATGGTAATATACAGTATATATACTGTTTTGTATTAAACACCGTTCTTGTGATAAATTAATGCTGTTTTTTATTTAAAAAGATAAAACTTTGCTATCGTAGTTGTGCTTTTGAAGTGCGTCAAGTTTAAAGGAACCGTTAGTAACAGCGCATGTAGTGCAGTAGTTGTAGGGCGTTAATTGCGTCCGAGAGTACATACGGGGTCTCATTGATTTTAAATATCAAAATTTTATAATCCAAATATGTATTTTCTTTACAAATTTCTGTGCACAATGTAATTAGCTTTTAACATTTTATCTTTATTACAGTTAGTCACAAATATTTTAGCTCAAAATATTTTGAAAAAGGGGTCGGTCGGTTAACCAGCCCACCCGCTTAACAAGCCCAAAATCGTCCGGTCTCCAGGGGGGCTTAATAAGCGGCGTCTACTGGTATAATCGCATCACTGTTTTCTTAACGAATTTCATTCCTGAAAATTTAATGCTGTTGCTAATAGAATCGCATTTGCATTGTTGCATTTTAAATTCAATTCCTAATTAAACGCCATTTGACGATCTCGACCTCAGGCTTTTTCTCGTGCTTAATCATCATTGAGAAAATAGATAAAACAGCGAGCTTTTCTATTCAGCCTGTCTGATGCCAGCAACAGAAGCAAGACCAAAGATTATCGTGCTAGTTTTGGATGAAAAGCTTGAATCGCAGTAAAACCAAGGAGACTTGCAAGCTTTTTCTGTTATTCCATATATCGGTACGCGTTCAAGAACCTGCAGGACAGTGCGTGAAAGAATTTCCGGTACTTACGTATTATCGGGAGGACCTTTAAAAAAACGACTCAAAATCCTTGCAGTGTACACTGCCCCGTACATTTACATACCGGGCCTACCCCTTCAGTGTACACTGCCTTTCTTTTAAAGCCCTGGCCAGCTGAGATTCGAACCCGACCTTTAAAAAAACGACTCAAAAATTAAGGTCCTCCCGATAATACGTAAGGACCGAATTTCCTGCGACTTTAAGGTTTCGCTAGGGTTGCCAACTGTCACAAATTTCATTCAAGGACATCAATCAAAAATATATTCTTATGTTTAATTTAAGGTCTAAATGCCCAGAATAGAAAATTCAAACAAGCTCTGATCTTTTTTTTTGTGAAAGTTTCGAATATGTAAAATAACATTTCTTTTGATTTTAGCAGGGTTCAGCGACGATAGATAATTTTTTTTTAAGTTGCCGATCAGTGTCTTTCAAGCCTAAGCATACGAAAAGTTCATTGTTATTAATATTTAGTTCTAGGGAGCATCTGATCTTTTATTTTGCCATTTAGACGTCGTTGAGCTAAAAATGCGTAACACTTTGCTATTGTTCTAGGGTTGGAAAGCATTAATGAAACCTCCAAAAATACCAACGCACAAAAGATTTTCGCTTTTTCAGATCACGCGCGATTTGCCGCTCGTTATTTTGGATTCTGTAAACAGTTCAGCGTTTTGAATCGGGCTAAAGCTTTCTTCAATTAGTGTAACATTTCAGTGTTGTGAACAATTCGCTTGAGTTCGAGTCTCGAGTCGAGTCGCGAGTCATCGATGTCGAGTCATTTTTTCGGATCGACTCCAGTCAAGTCGAGTCTTTTTTTTACCGAAATCTTTTCCAGCACTTCATCGCCAGTGTTTGGTATCGTGCGGTTTTTTAAATAATTTCTGCGAAGAGCGTGGGATATTGAAACAGTGAATTTCTATCACAAGCACTGCATCAAACGGAAGGTACTGCCTTCAAATGCGTTTTTTTTAAAAACAACTACTCAGAATGCACGAGATATGAACCAGCAACTTGTTTGTGACAGCCAACGCCTAGTTATCAATTACAGGCAAAGATCAACGGTTTTTAACGTGATTATTGGATATTGCGTTAGACCAGGAGTGCACAACCTGCTGTCGTAAAAGGATTTTTTTTGCGGCCGTGAAATCGTGCTTCAAAATGCACGTTGTGGTGGCCGTGCATTGATTAAAATGTTTTGCTACGTAACTGTTAAGAAATAATTGTTAGGAACAGTTACGATTTGTCAACTGTTACTTTAATTAAGACGATCAGTGACTCAATAAAAAGAAAAAAAAGCAGCTGTTCAATTCATAACAGTTTCAAAATTACTGTTAAGAACAGATACTTACTGCTAATTATGATTAATGAACAGGGCCGGATTAAGGCGGGGGCTGATGAGGCTGCAGCCCCCAGGCCCATCCGAAAAATAGTCTCACTGCTATACCAACTCAATGAAGTCATAACATAAAAGTGACTGATATGATTACTTTAAAAAAATAGTGGAGGTATGCTTTAGAAGTATCATGGGTGTTACACTCACTTCTTGATCTTCTTGATTTGTCAAATTAGTGCAGTTACTTTGCTCTGGATTGTTTTGCCTCCATGTCTTTTCCTCAATGTTTAATTAATTTTGAGCTGCTCGTATTTGATTAATTATTTTCGTCTTTTTGTAATTTGCTGAATATTTGATTGATTAAGTTAGATTTTCTTACCCAGGTTAACTTCCTGAATCAAAGTCTGCAGGGAAAGGCAACAACAGTTTGTCTCGTATACAAAAAAGTACAAGATTTCCGTGACAAATATCGTCTCCTAAAAAGTCATCTGCATCAGCGTAACTGTTTCGACTTTCCGCAGATGAAGGCTCTGATTGACAGCGAAGAAATTCAAGTGGGTGATATTTCCATCATTCTTTTCTCAAGCGTTTTTGATGGGGTTTTGCAGGAATTTTCTAATCGTTTCCAAGACTTTGAGAGGATTTCCGATACAACAAGGCTAGTTGCCTATCTACATCTGGTCGAAACCGAAACTGCACCATTGAATCTTCAAGTGGAACTCGTCGAGTTGAAGAATGACAAACAGTTTGTCAAAAAATGTAAAGATCTGCTAGATACGTGGAGAGGATCTGTTAAATATCCGAATCTACCAGAATTGGCCAGAAAAACTGTCGTTCTTTTTGGAAGCACTTACATGTGCGAAGCAGGATTTTCAAAAATGAAATATTTGAAGAACAAGTACCAAACCCGATTGTCCGACAGCAATCTGGAATGTGGACTACGACTCATGATATCCAGCAAGCCACCTAACTTCGCAAGTTTATCTCAGGAGGTGCAAGATCAAGGAAGTCATTAAGTACAAGTTTGTGATTTATGATTAAATAAATTCTCCAAACTTGAAAATTTGAGTTTTCCTAATGTTTAGCATGAGTAGTGAAGACAGCATTTCCGGCAGTTAAATCGAAAGGCTTAAAACGTAAATTCGTAAAAAATGGCTTCACGTAGTGGCGGCCGTTAGTGCATTTATAGGATTTTTTGCGGCAGGCAGTAGTAAAAAAGTTGTGCACCCCTACGTTAGATTAACCTATTACTTCGTATATGCTCATGAAGTGCTACAACCAAACAGAAAACTAATCGTTTATTTTCATTTTGCCAGTAGGCTAACTAAAAACAGAAACTTGTATTCAACTTCTTGCTGGACTGGGGTTCTTACTCGTTCACAGAAATGAAAACAAAATCGTTCTTACCTGGTTTTACAGCTTTTAATTTGAAAAACAATAAAATTGAAATCTAAGCTGTTTACAATAAAATTTTATAATTGTAGAAGCATCGTATTTGCCTTTGATCTGTGACTTTTGTTTAAGGAGAAAGATATTTTGAAACAATGCTCTGATTTTGAAAGAGGCTTAAATTTTTTTCGGAGGTCGCTATCTTATTGCACAAACACAGTCCACTTTCACAATTTTCCTATTGATAGGCTACCCTAAATAATGGGTTGCTAAAGAGTTAGACACAGACTAAGAGCTTCGGAAAAATGTTACTTCAAGCAATCTTTAAATTTTGTACGCCTAACACAAATCAACTTTTCCAAAATCGATATATTACTTGTCCATTCAAAAACCAACGGATTGAAAAATCAAAGGATTAATTACTTAACAGATTCGAGCAATATGCACCTCAAATGTGACGAGTGTTACCTCGTCAATGCAAATGCTGATGTTCCTGTCAAGAATAAATATTTACCATTGCAGTAAAAGCAGTAGGTAATCCAGGGTTTACTATTTTTCTAAGTTACTCTTTTTACCGCTTTTTTGACGAGCTTAAAAGATCCAGTTTAATGTGAGTGTTTAAGACTACACACTCTCATCTTGATGGAGCAAAGCAGCACATCAAGTTACAGATGTCTTTCTTGAAGAATTCCAATATAACTATTAAGAAGTTTCTATCTATATGCCACTACATCAGTGGTTCTCAAACTTTTTGCGATGCGACGCATTTATAAAAGTTTGCGAGACTTTGCGACGCATCAGACAGCATCCTTTAGTTTAGTTTGCCGTACCGCGAGATAAATGTGACCCATATTCTATATAAATAACTGTCCCTATGCTCCCGAGATTTTGAACTGGTCTGTCATCTTCAATTGTAAAATTACGCTCTTCTAAGTTTGTAACTCATCTTTCCTGTTTTCGTCCAACATACAACTGAATGCTTTATTCTTTATACAGGGTCCGCCAAAAAGACCTGACACATTTGAAAATTTAATAGAAATCAAACGCGTTGACGAAAATAATTGATGTTTACATTTTTGGAAAGCGTATAGCATGCCATTTTGTGCGGTGTCCAAAAAACAATCTACAATGCATTTGTGACGTCATAATGGTTGATTTTTAAAATAATGTAATTTTTTAAATTGTGCTTTATTTGCTAAAATGAAGTGGTTGGGCTCACACCGTTCTTTCGTTATGGAAACTTTTTTTACGAACAGTGGATCAATAACTGCAACTCAAAGATTATTTCGTACGCACTTCAAGCTTGGAAGACACGATCCAGTGCTATTGATCCACTGTTCGTAAAAAAAGTTTCCATAACATGCTATACGCTTTCCAAAAATGTAAACATCAATTATTTTCGTCAACGCGTTTGATTTCTATTAAATTTTCAAATGTGTCAGGTCTTTTTGGCGGACCCTGTATATTTTTCGCCAATTAAGTTAAGCTTCTGCAATTTGATTCTTGAATAACAAGTCAACCGTTGCAACAGTGTATTAAAAACACTATTGTGAAAATGTCAGAAGAAAGTAAGAAAGGAATCTACGATCAGAGTTCTTTTGAAGCAATAAAACCTAGACTTAATGCCACAAAACCAAAATATCCCGCGACGCCTTTGGAAAATTGAAACGACGCAGTTTGAGAACCACTGCACTACATCATGGAGGTTATTTCACAAGGTTCCTTTTATCTCAAAATCTGACTGACAGTTACTCAGTCATTTTCTCAAACCACATTTTTGTGGATTCGGTCAAAGCTTACACTTTGTTGTTGTTATCGTATCTCACCCCTTTCACCCTTTCCACCAAAATTTGCTGGATCCGCTACTGCTATAACTTTTGCGTCCAATCATTCGCTTGATCAAATTACCCATTATCAAGAATAAATTTTCCTCCATAGGTGCAATTGGGTATTTGGTTACTATTATTTCACACAATTGTGTAGACCTACCGACCTATATTTTTATAAAAAGACTGGCCGATGTTATTAGACAGAGTGACCAGGGGCAAGTGTATTAAAAAGGGTTTATTTTATGTACCCGAACTGTGATCCTTCAAGAGTTAGTCCTATACTTTTATGTTAATGTACCCTCGAATTTTGGGTTTATATACTATGTCCATAATTACGATCCCTCTACTATTAAATGAAGACTGTGGTTACAAACAGCAAGTAAGTTCACAAACTTATTATCTGTTTAATTCGCTAAGTACATAGAGGCAACACTTTAAAATTGTGGAGGTGCTGAAGTGATTGATGTATTTACAGGAATTAAGCGATAAAGTTATTGGCCTGTTGTTTACAATCTAGTTATAACTAAAAACTTAAACCATGCACCTAATTGACAAAGCAGCATACGGGCGTAAGGGGTGAATTTATACATGCATATAATGAATTCATACATGCATATAAATAATTGAATTAAGGTGAATTCATACATGCATATCAGCATACGGGCGTAAGCATACGTCTCCCACCTTGTGAATTATTAACGCATTCGCCGTGAGCGTGATGGCATTGCAAAGACAAGGCGCTTGGCTATATATGCAGCGTTTAATCTGCTTTTTCAGACCAGTGTGTAAACTGATCTCCCAGTGGATATGCAGCCAAAATCAACCAATTTGTCAACCCACCCTGTTAAGCAACGCAATACGTCGTCTGTTGAAGTCTCAGTGCTTCTACATATACTTAGTTGGATTTTTTTTGAGGATAACGTTAATGAGTGGGTTGCTTTTGCTTGCGACGGGCTGGGCCCTGCTGATGAGTCCAAAAGGACGAAAATCGTCCAGGGATGGTCTCGTCTAAATTGGTTGGGTGGTATACTCATTATTGTTTCCTGGCATATTCATTTTAATGAATTGTTAATGCCCCTTCGCCCGTATGCTGCTTTGTCAATTAGTGCAAGTTTTACAATTTCTATATCTTCGCCTATTATTTTCAAATCTAAAAACTTAAAGCTTCTGGATTCGCGGATGTTTCTTGCTACCGGCATAAACGCAGCCAAGGAAGGGCAAACTGACTCAGAGTCCAGAGTCTAGCATCTGCAACAGTGCTTTTCAAACTTTTTAGCGTCGTGAAACCCTTTCTTTACATTTACAATTGCCATGGCATCCGAATTACAACAGTTCATAAGAGCTGCGTTAACTCTGGCTTTCCTACACAATTACCTTAGCTCAGGGATTCTCAAACTGGTGTACGGTAAAGAAAATTTTGGGGAAATCGAGCAAGTTTGTCATACAGGTAAATCATGGATTTTTGGCAATGGTTTATGCAAAATTTGTAGCTTCAGCCCTTTTTCTAATTTTTTGGAGATTAACTCTTTCGCTGTCCAGTGCACCACATGCACTACATGTAGTGCACGGGACATTTGACTCGAACGTCCGTGAACCATACGTGGTGCACACAAGCATACTTTTTCAAATGGCTGTAAAATTAAAAACGTTTTAGTGTAGAGCATTAGATGAGATTGGACGATTCAGGAAAGATTCAATATAATCTGTGGGCATAATATGTGACCACAGTACGCCTGGCTGATGATATAGGACTTCGAATGAAAATGACAGAAATTTCCACTTCATTAAGTAATTGTGAAGTTACAATAAAAAGAACAAAAGTATTATTACTTGCAAAATGGCTCTAGTAGTAAAGTTAATTTATTTTCAAATGCAAAATTTCACTTAATTGAAAAATTAAACGCGTTATATTTTAAATGGGCCCAGTAAATAGGGCTAATATCTGTCTATTTTATTCGAATAATTACAAGCTTACAACCAAATAACCATAAAGATGGTATGGTTAATAAAACTAACCGATTTTCACTAGACACAAAAAAAAGCTAAAAAAGAGGCAATAACAAAATAAAGGAAACCCTTGGAAGTAAAAGCAAAAAATTCAATTTAATTTTTTGGAGTGAGTTTGGTTGATAAAGGGTTATACAATTATTAGATTCCAAAAAAATATTTAATTTATAAGCAATGAGTGATCATATAAATTAGAGAAAAATTTTCTGATCAAAATGGCGCGTTTTCTCGAGCATTAGCTGCAGTAATGCAGTCTAACTTCTTTGGCAAGTAAAACGTAATGATCTAATGTATTTTACTCAATAAAAACCCGTGAACCACATGTGACTCAAAGAGAGTGCTGTAAATAAGTTATGCTTCGTACGCTCTGTAGGCCACATATAGTCACAGTTATTTATTGTGTCAAACTCTTTATATCATCCCACTCTACTTACAATATAAATTTTTTTGTTATAAGATAATTATAAGTTTAAAAACAGACATGAGCGTTTGAGTAAAAACCGCAAAAACCCCTTGGACAGCGAAAGGGATAACTGCATAAAAGCGATTATTTCACCGATTTTGCAACAGAAAATCATTAATTTTCTAATGTTTCGATGCTTACAGCTTTTTCAACTTCATGAGTATTATTTTTGGTAATCAACTAAATGAAATCGAGTTTTGATTGTTGCTATATTCTTTTCAAGGATACGTCACACATCTAGATTCAACGAAAGAATTTTTAACGAGAAAAAGTTTGAAAATACCTGCCTTTGTTTCATACCAATTGTTCATAACTTCTTGCGCAAGTGAATTACTAGTCGCATTGTATTATTCGATCAGTTAACTACCAGTGTTTCCAGATGGGAAAATTTATCCATCATTTTTTGAAAATTGGGGTAATTTGAATGTTCGTGGGAAAAAAATTATTGAAGATTTCCTCAACAAAAATTGGGGAAATTCGAAAGTGCTGCAAGTACGCTGGGTATAGAAAGAAAAAGGTAAACTATCACTGGTAGTACAGCAGCAGAAAGGATGAAAATGGGTATTTTAGCCTGTAGAGGAGATTCACCATCGCTATGAAGCTCAAAATTAGCGACTGCTTGAAGTTGATCTTCGAAAAAAAAGATCATCATCTGCTATTTGCCGGTGCGATGGATGTTTTGTCTTACGGTTTAGGTAATTTCTGGCACGATCCTTCTTTGAAGATATTTGATGTGAATTGGCGAAGTTTCTAGACTTTGCTGTGGAAAAGCACTATCAAGAATCTGGCAACACTGTTAACCACCGCCATTTAAAATTTTTCAAGATCTACTTTTTGGTTTGTAGCGTATTTGTGACGCATTAATGATTAAAATGAATATGTTGCGCTCGAAAGTAAACAAAATGCGCCTTTGGCATAACCACATCCTGCGTCTACGCTAGAGATATTAGGTTTCGCCAAACTATTCTCGAAAAAAACGTTATATTTTGCCGAATGAAACCAAAGAAGAAAGCTTTGCAACACCCTCAGTGCTAACGGAACCCCTCTTAATGTTCCCCGAACACGGGTTTAAAAGCTCTGGTCTACAATTGAGTTCTTGCAATAAATTAGGTCAATGGTTTTCAACCTTTTTGCTGCGACGGAACCCCAAGGAAACATTCCAGTGATTCGAGGAACCCCTGTGCAATAATTCATTTGTTTTATGCAAAAAACAGCGTTTAATTTAATTAACAAAAGAATATGAAAATTTGTGTAACTTCTGGTGGAACCCCTGGACCGTACTGGTGGAACCCTGGTTGAAAACCACTGAGTTAGGTTATGGCTTAAGTGGATAACCTATCGACCAGATTTTTGTGATAAAAATGAGAATAATTTTTTCAAACCCTCCGAGATTTTACATTAGGACTCGGCATTTTGTTTCTCGTGATAAAAATGTGTCATCTGTTAAAGAGTATTTTGACTCGCCACATGACTAAACTGCAAAGGTATTCTGACGTACAGTTTAGTTATTACGATTTTCGTACTTACAGTACCACTGCTAAATTAAAAAAAGAAATTCAAACCAGTTTGTCAGAACGGTAAGATATCATTCAACTCAAACAGGAGGCATGTAAGAATTATTCTTTGCTATTTATGTTTGCTTTCTACATGACAGCTGCCTGCTGCTGATTTCATTGTAGTATTACCAAACAGCACTATCAGGTCACAGATCATAACAACACAGTGCGTTTTTAAGCGTTCACTACAAAGGAGAAAAGGATGCTTTGAACAACCGCTTATATGCTTAATCGCTTGTTGCATTGTCAATATAGCTTAGGTTGTTAACAAATTACTTTCATTGGAAGCATGTTGTTACTCTCCCCCGACATAGATTTCAACCGCGTTTCTACGATCAGCATTTTTTTTGAGAAAATCAATAAAACAAACTGCAGACAGTGACACTGTTTCGACCTATCAGGTCTCTTCAGTGCAGTTGGTGACCAATAAGAAGCTAGAGGCTTTTAATAAAGTATAGCTTAGACCGTCACACTTGTGGGACCAAATACTAGGTCCACTGTAGTGGATGGTCTGTCAACCTCTGCGAAGCCGTATCGCTCGGTCTGAGCTCGGTCTATTCTTCAATGATGACATCATCGGTACGTCTTCAATCCCTTCACAACAATTAGCCTAATCTAGAGTGAGCATCAATCAGGCCAATCTTCATATTTGTACGTTCAGTTGTTTCGGAAAAGTTAAAGCACATTCACAGACAGAATTACACTTTGTTGTGGGCCTATAGACTAGTCAGGTTTGCTGTCTTCGCTCAGCAGGGATACCAGTCACTTTTGTCGAGCTAAAAATGTCGGTCAGCCCGGCTGCGCAAGCTTCACACAAAAAAAAGCAAAAGGGAAACTTCGTTACTTTTCGCAATTTTTCGTAAATTACAAAACTTCGTTTCTTCGTTACTATTCGCTGTTTCTTCGTTACTATTCGCTGTTGCTTCGTTACTATTCGTAAATGGGGGCCTCGTCCCAATGCCTTTAATCCCAGTCGTCGCATAATGAATTCGGACTGGTCTTGACACTGAATCTCTATCACAAATTCTATTTATTCCCTCCACTCAGTACAGGGCACAAAATCAATGTTGGTCGTGAGAACCAAAAAGATTTTTGTTTGACAATCACAGAAATAAATTATTTAGAAGTAGGCTTATTTCACGACTTGCTGCAACCCCCTCGTAATGATATTTGTTACGACAAATGCCGTGGCTACACCCATGAGCCTTGGTCCCGTAATAGGACAAAAAAGACCATTCCACTTGCCAAACGTTTTTAATGTGATCACGTAATGCCCCATTTTCACGCAAAAAATTACCTCTATAGGTGTGATTTCACACAGTGACAAAGATTTTTATAAATATTACGTCAAATTTTGGATTTCATAAACTATTCTCCTCCAGAGACGTCGACATCGGAGAGGCTGTGGAACTGCGCCCCGATTGATAGCGTGGCTCCCCGATTGAATTTGCACACTGAAGCCATCTGTATCGGTAGTGTTAAATGTTGTTCACGCATTTTATTGTGTTGCTGCGTGTGAGTTTTGAAGCCTTGGTCTCTTGCTTCGCTCTATTGTTGGTCGCAAGTGAGTTAATTTATTTGGTATTTATCTCGCCTGTTAAAGCTTCAGGCTGCATCCAGATCGCCGCGATTACACTTGTTTATTAGTTTTGTGCCAGCTGTTATTTTGAGTTGCCAGAGAACGGACGGCAGTTTTCACTGTTTTGTTGTTAGAAGATCTTGCTACTTGCCCCCGACAGAGTATTGAGGAATTTGAGTTGTCTCTACTACTTGGGTCAAGTTCTTGGAAGCGTAATAGTTAGGTAAATATTCATTTCTGTATTATTCTGTTGAAGGCAAGTTGGCGCATTTTACGATTATTTATGCCTTGTTTCTTACATTAAGAAAAACCGTTTTCGAGTACGCTCTGTGTCGCCAGTGTAGCTGTCGCGTTTATTTGCAGTAAAGAAGTTGCATTGGCGTGTACTCTTGACAGAACAGCGGCAATGGAAGGGAAGCGAACTTGAGACGCTTAGGGTAAATGCTTCAACCGGGCGTGTGGCAGATTCAGCACTTGGCCCACGCTGAGTTAAAAGATCTGTTACAGGTAGTTTAATTCAAATTTTTTGCGTTAAATGTCATACAGTTTGTACTAAAAAAATATTGCTTTTTTCTGCAGCTCTGCTTAAAAAGGAGAAATATCTAATGACCATTTTGTTCAAAGAGAGTTTGTTCTTTTATGAATGAACAATTGAATCCGATTAATCATGGGTGGCCAAACTTGCTGTAAAAAAGAGTCAAAAACGATGGAGGCTTTCATCGTTAGAGCAGCTATGCAAGCAAGTCTAGGCTTGCGCAGCACATTAGCGGTCCAAATGCTGGGTGGCGACCTATATATTAGAGATCACACTTCAGAAAGCTGAAATTACCAAATGTTTTATTCCAACAGAAAGTGAAGACTTTTATTTTTTGAAAATCATCACTTTCAAAGACGAAATGATGTATGTGCGGCCTTCCACTAGCCACAACCTTAATGTGTCGCAGTTTACACACCCTTAAACTCCATCACTGTACACAAAAACAACACAAATCAAAATAGGTACGGCTTGACCTCCCCAAAATCAATTGTTTCAATGTCATTGTGCAAGCAGATTATCCTTATTTGAGACATATGTAGGTTAGAATGTTAGCTGTAGGCAGAATAGTAGGGTAGTAGATATGACAGCAAGTAGCAGCGAGAACAAAATGAAAAGAAACTCAAAAGGAGTTTATTGAAATAATTTAAAAGCAGTAAGCCTATAAAATTACCGTAGTCCCGGTTTGCTATGTATTGGTCTTATTTGGCGGCTCACAAGAATAGCTAAAGCACTCAATGGTAGGCAGTTGAAGTACGAGTGCGAAAAGTAGGCCTATTCTAATAGTTGCGAGTTAAAAATGGAGCAGACTAGCTTAGTTAACACTCTAACAATTATGTGAATTAAATTGCTTTGCTGATGCATTAAGATATGATTTAATCATTCTAAGCTTTTGCGTCAGATCAGTCATGATTGCGTTGCCGATACTGTAAATTTCATGCTTGATTGATTAATCAGAAGTATATAATTTATGTACCGGGATTGTTTATCGGTAATTTGTCAGCAGTTAGTGACAGAAACCCTATCACTTTTTCTAAACTTCATTAGAAACCTGCTTCTTTAAGTTTCTGTATTATTACTGCTAAACTGCCTGGCCATAAGTATGTCATTGTATGGGCATGTAGCGGTAAGCCGCACTGTTAGCGATAGCCGTGACTGATTGCATTAATCTAAATCTTGGAGTTTTTGTGTGGCAATCTTTAGCAATGCAGCACCTCTAAACTAAGACATGACATAAGACCCAGCAGCACCTCTAAACTAAGACATGATATAAGACCTAGCAGCACCTCCAAGCAATTGCGTTATAATAGTGATAGTTTAATTTGCCGCGATACGCACAAACAGTATCTCGGCGAATTCAACTGTCACTATTATAACGCAATTGCAACTGCACCATATCAGCCTTGATCAACCGGCATATTTGTTTGTAATTCCGCGACGACTACTATCGCAACTGACACTATTGTTATCGCTTCCCCCGTAACTTCTCGAACTAGCTTCACGACAAATTTTGTTTCAAACGATAATCTAGATCAGTGGTTCTCAACCGGTGGGTCACAGTATGTAAGTCGGATGGGCCACAGCTTGGTAGTATACTGCATAAGTGGGCCATAGCACGTAAGTCGGGTGGACCATGGACGTCTGTGTTCCTTGAAAATGGGTTTGCATGCCGAATAAAGTGGGGAAATACTGGTCCATATGAACAGCCATACGCACCAGCACCTGTGAACTAGAGACGCAATGATCTTTTTTTGGGGAGATCAACTTCACTTCCGTGATGCGAACTGGCCATCCTTGGCACTGGAGAGGCAATGACCTTTTTTTTGGAGATCGACTTAATTGCCACGACATCTACTGCTCATCCTAGCGACATTGTAATTATCACATTAAAGTTCTTATGAAAATGAGCCACGGCACGAAAAAGGTTGAGAATTACTGATCTAGATGTTGGTCCAAAAGATGGACGGCTCGTTCAGTCACAACCGAGTTCTCATGCACCAAAGCAGCGTGGAAAGCGCATGCTCGATTTTCAGTCTTGGTGGTTTTGAGGTAGAAAGTGGCTGGAATTTTCAGCATCCAAAAGAACAGCGTTGTCTCCACCTGCCAACAATGATCCATGCTTTATTACAACTAGTTACTCAAACTGAAAGCGTGTTTCGGAAAAAAGTACCTACGCGTCTTCAACCATTCACAAAACGGGTTATCATTATGGAAAAGTTTGTAGAAAAGAAATTCCTTCTAACCAAAGTGATCTACTTTGGCACATGATGATCAAATTGCCAAAATCAATGCTACTTTAAGTCAATTGCTCCAGTTAGTCAATTTTTATGTGTCAGTAAGTTGTCACTCCCCAGTCACAATAGTAGTGGGCTCACCACCTTATGACAGCAGTGAAAATGAACCATCAGATTTATTTTTGTGAAGCTTTTTGAATACTGTTGGTTGAAAGACGACTTAGCCTACTTCAAAGCGCTTTTGCAAGCCAACTGAAAAATGCTTCTTACACACCGGCAATGATACAAAAAGAAACGGTCTAAATCTTCAACGAAACCTGTATCCAAAAATTAAAGAATAATTATTTATGCATCGGATGTAAACAAGAGCGTCCGCAGAGGGTCAAAAAGGGGGGGGGGGGGGGCTGTGCCTCCCTGAAATTAAAAAAATCAAAATAACTTTTGAAAAAGACACTTATACATTAAGTAAAGTAATGAAACATAAACAAATTACAGCTGCCTTTATTGTTATGCCTTCTCAACAATTTTCTATCGACGCCCTTGGTTGTATATGGGTTCACTCGAAGAGCCGATGTTACGTGCGATTTACTAATGTGGAGAACGTTTAAGTTTCATTAGATTTGTTAAAGAGGAAAAGTTCACGAATTGTTCGTTGTACTGCAAACTAGAAACAAATTTGATGCTGTTACCATGACATCGGTGATATTAGCTTGCATTAATAGTTGCGGTATCGATCCTTGGAAAGTGCTATCGCAGTGCTGTGATGATGCTTTAGCTGTGGCGGGAAGATATGGAGGGGTCCAGAAAAAAATGCATAAAAAAAAGGAAACAGATGCCGTCCTTACGTGCATTGCTTCAAATTACTAATTGCATTTGGTGGTTGTTCATACATTGAAAACAATAGATGATGTAATAACGTTTTCTGACACTTGCAACACTTTTTATGATTTTATTCTACATACCAAAATTTCTCGTTTACATGCTGGAGCTCAATTGCAACGTTTAATGGAACAATGTTGGTGTGGACATTTGACATTTATCTCTGAAATATTGGCCAAATATCAACTATCATGACATAACTGATGTTTTGCATATCTGCGAAAGTGACTGAACAAAAGCTGATATTATGAATGAAACTACTGGGTAGCCTAAGTAACTGCGCTGCAGAAAATTTTGATTATGCATTGACAATGCGATAAGTTCTTTTAGCATTACTTCAAGCCGATAAAGCAATACAGAGGCGCATTAGCCACGTGACAAATATTTTTTCAATGGTGAATACCACGATTTTGAACGAAAAAATCATGCGTAAAATGTAAATGCCACTTACCGGAAAATTACTTCTTTCGTAGAAAATGACCTAGAACCAGCAGAGAATGAAGAATCAGCAGAAGATCCAACAAGAGCCAGCGAAATTTGCCGTCAACTCTCAATGACAGCATTGTTTTTTTGAACCCTTAATGACTGCAGAAACTTTATCTTTTCATCAAAGTGGAAATTATCAGAAGCAGAAACTTTAGCGTTTAGATAATGCTATGCCACAGCTATAGGATGTCGTGAGCTATAATTTATGTTTGGTGACGAGAAATATTTCTCTTACACCACTTTCATCAGTAGCTTCCTATATTTGGCTCTTTCGTTCTGATTGCAAAGACATTTAGTCGCGATATGGAACGTTTGAGAATTGCTGAATTGACCTTCAGATTTTACCTGTTTAGTAGTATAGACAGTGTAAAGCTATATATTCGCAGTTCAGCATTTTGTTTGTTTCAATCAAATCATTTGACTATGCTTTGCGTCGTTGCGATACCTGGAAATGGGAAGATGTTGAAATTGATATAAAGATTAGTGCTCATTATGGCCTTTAAACTGATTCAGTCAATTATTTAAGGAGCTGACTCGCAAGTTTTTAAGTTTTGGTATTTCAATATTTTCATTTTTGTTTCATTAATGGTTGTGATATGTGACAGCCTCAACATATTAAGCTACTAAAAAACAACTGTAAAACTAAGTCTGTTGTCAATGATTCTCTTATTCAGCAGAACACGCGATGGCGTAGTGGTTAGAGCGTCCGCTTCGCAGTCGGTAGACCTGGGGTTCATTCCTCTTGTCGAGTCATACCAAAAGACTTTAAAAAATGGCATCCGCAGCTTCCCTGCTTGGCGCTCGGCATTTAGGGGAGGTTGTGGAGAACAAGCCGGCAAGTTCGCTTGTTGTGTCCTTGGGCAAGGCACTTAACGGGACGCCCCACCTTTATGTGGAAGACAGGTGGCCCATAAACCTCGAAAAAGGCAACTCCCAGCGAGTGCGGACTTACCGTCCATAGTATAGCGATACAATTCGCTTTCTCGTGAATGGAGGATAAATATGGCAAATAAAACAAAAAGCACTGAGCACAGATTAGCATGGCGGCACCGCCTTGTTTCACACCGCGAATATACTGTAACAGAAAGCTTATCGAAAGGATATTCTGTACATTACCTACTTAATCTTTAAACTTTTTAACTGTCCCTGTGGCTAAACGGAGTTAAGTTGATTTATTAATAAAAAGACTATTACCATTCGCGTGTTTGTGTGCTTCATGTGCTTTTTGGGTACAGTTGGTCATTTTGTGTATACATATTTCATTAGCGAGTGTAATTTTTAGAAAAATCAGTGTATTCTCTGAGGAAGGCCATATGTTGTGCCGAAAACGTTTAGAATGTAAATAAGAATGTTTGAATTTCAGTAGTTAGTGAATTTTTCTTTTTTATGTTTCTTTATAGTAAAAAGGTATGTACTTCGGCACATAAGATAATGCTACGAGATATATTGCTCTTCTTTGATATGAAGATTTACGATACGGACAGTTGAACAATTTGCTTTATTAACTCTTAAAAATGTGTTATTTATTGTAAAATATTGGCCCCTGCTATCGCGTTGGACCCCCAATCTCGACAAGCTCACAACGCCCCTGTCTACTCCTTAATACCAACTTTCCAGTTCACAAACACCAGCAATTTTACCTTCCATTCCCTTAAATAGGTTATAAATCTTTTTCCTTTTCTTTTACCAAGTGCATACGGGAGTAAAAAGTAAAAGTTTTTGAAGGGTGCAGAAGTGATTGATATGCTTACAGGATTAAGTGATAGATAATGGGCCTGATAGGCTTATTAATTAGACTTTTTCGTTACTGTAAGCCCAGCTCTCTAACGTAAATCATCTGGCGGCACGTATATTTTTTGGTCTACACTAAGGGTATGGCTTAAATGGATAATCTATCAACCAGCTCATAGAATGGAGCATAATTTTTGTGAATGGAGCAAGATTTCAAATTAGACCTTGTCATATTGTCCTAGATTGCTACACTTAATCATGTCTCAGGCTTAGGAGTTAAAATTGATCAGCAGTGGGATTTCACTCTATAAATGCATTCTAAGTGGGAGTCCACAACAGTTCAGTTCTTATAGTTTCCGTTCGTGATACTGCTTCATTCAGAAAGCAGGTTTAAATTCGTGTGATTGCAATTTAAGCTTTAACATACAGCGTAACAGCAATAGTTTGCACTATTAACGTTTACTTTCAAACCGTAATGAAAAAGGCTTTTGCGTTGCAAACAATTGGTTCCAAAAGAAAGTTCTTGGATGAAAACCGATAAACAGGAGTTCTGTAACGAAAATGGATGCTCTGTGATAAACAGGGGTTCTGTTATGAAAAAGAGCTGTGAGTGGCAACTACGTAGTTTCAAATGGAAGAGAAAAGGAAAGCAATCGATTGTGTAGGTGTATTTGAAACAGAAATTGATTTTGTGGTATGCTGGTGCAAAGACAAGAGTGAGGGCGGGATCTACTTTTTTGGAGGAGTTTGAAGGAAAAGTGGGTGTACATCAAGATTTGCGTTGTCGCCACTGCTGTTTAAAATAGTTGTGGATATTATTATAAAAAAGCAAGAAGGAGTGTAATTAATGAGGCACTATATGCAGATGATACTTTTTATGAGCAACATGAGCAAAAGCACAGAAGATTTGACAGAAAAAATCTGAAATTGGAAGGAAGCACCAGAAATTACAGGTATAAAGCACCAGAAATTACGGATATAAAAACATCAGAAAAAAAAAGTGATGGTAAGCAGGTCGGAAAGAAAACTGTTCTAAAGCAGCATAGATTCATATGGAGTTTGTAGGAGGAAAGCGATGGCCAATTTGGTGTTGTGCAAGAAATGTGGAAACTGAGTTCATGGCAGATGTGCAAATATAAAGAGAGCTACCATTAGAATGGCAACGCGTTTCATTTGCATAAAATGTGGAAAATGATGTATAGAATAATGGAATTGATTGAGAAGTTGCGTGATGAAGTGAAGACAGTGAATGAATTATGCTATTTGAGCTAAGTGCTAAGGGTGGTTGTAAAGCGGCATTAACAACATAAGTATCAGTTTGGTGAGATTCAGGGTATGTGGAGAGTGACTACTTTAAAATAGGTTTCCGCTGAAGATGAAAAAGAAAGTTAATCGTTGTTGTGTGAGATCTACAATACCATATGGAAGCGAGACACGGTGTTCAAAGAAAATAAAAAAGAAATTTTAAGGAAAACGAAAAACTATGGTGAGAGCCAAGTGCGGTGGTGGAATAGTAATCTACAAAAAAGACTACTCAAGAACAGATGGACATGCCGTGGTTAAAAGAAAGTATGGAAAGGTTGGCCAAAGGTAATGGAGTTAGATGGTGCGTGTTGTGAAACAAGGCCGACAAAATGATACCTGGCTTTATTCAAGTAATAAAGCACTCATCACAATTAACAAAGCGTATAAAAAATAGCTGTAAAAATAAAACGTTGTAAAAAAACCGAAATGTGGTCATCAAACTGAAGATTTGTTAACACAATTAAATAGCTTACTGTTATCGCACTACAGCTATGGTTTCACTGCAGCAAGCTGATTGCTTGCACCACGCAGAAGAAACAATGCAACTGATTACAGGGCTGGAAGGCACAAGAAAGTACGCTATTAGCAAATTAGGCACGCGAATTGTTGTGTACTACAGTCCCAAAATTTACTACAATACGGACATGTGATGAGGAGAGATGACGATAGTGTCTTGAGAATTGCCTTAGGTCTTGAAGTGAGTGGAAAGAGGAATCGAGAACGACCAAAGAAGATTTGGAAAAAGCAAGGGGAAGAGAAGATGGAGGAGATTGATTTAAAGACTAAGGATTCCGTAATTGAGTGATGTGGCGAGATGGAGTGGGAATAATTGCACAAGGAATGGGGTGAATCTGGCCAACTCCACAAGGTGGAAAAATTTGCATAAAAACTGAATTACTGCTATTACTACTTTCAAAACGACAGCGGATGATATTAGCAGTTGCTGTTTTCCTAAACTGGCACCAGACAGCATTATTACGTCACTTAATATTAGGACGAAAAAAGGTGTGACAGTGAATTGGTAAAAATGGGGGATTGCCCTTAATCCCGATTTGGATTGGATTAGGAGTGGTCTCGCTCACAAACTCGGTGTCAATTCACAAAATTTATTTGTTCCTTTCATTAAGTTTAGGGGAATAAAGCCAAAGTTGGGGCCGGGGCCGTAAAGATTTTGTTTGGCGATGACAGAAATAAGTTATTTGACGATAGACTTAATCCACAACTTGATGCAACCCACTCGTAATGATATTTGTAACACTATGTTCCTCACCTGTACTCAAGTGCATTGGAGCAAGAGCTGCTGTAACTCAGTGGCGGATCCAGGGAGAGATGTTGGGGATGCATTCTTTCTCCCCCAGCCTTTGTTAGCCTTGGTTTCGTGAACTTATTTGTTTGTATTTGTCTCGAAAAGAAATGTGTTAAATATTAGACTTTGAGAATCTTGATCTTCAAAACTTAGGGATCTTTCCTTCCAATTTGGATTGGTAATGCTTCAATAACAAGTTTCATCCTTTCCACCAAAATTATCTTGTTACGCTACTACTAGCCTGTACGTCTTGCATCCGATTACCCGGTTGGTGTAGTAACCCAATTTAAAGAAAAAATTTCCTCCATAGGTGCGATTGCGTATTTGGTGACTATCATTTTACGTAGTCGTGTAAACCTACCGACCTATTTTCTTCTATTGATTGCGATCGACGGTTTGAAATTCATAAACTGTGCCCTAAATATCGATTTCCCAAGAAATAAATTTAGATTATATTTACTTACAAACAGCAAATGATTTCCAAAACCTTTACAAGTGCGTTAGTAAGGAAATGGCTCAGGAAGATAGCTCACAGACCAGCTTTTTTAACTAACAACGAGGGCAATTATTTTTCTAAATCCTGCAATATTTCACTTTAAATCTTGCCTGTTGTTCCACTTTGCTACATGTGACAAAAATGTCTTAATGGTTAAAAGTACTCAAGCGCGTCACCGCAAAGGTATTTCAAAGTGAAGCGCACCTGCAGTTTAGTTATTACAATTTTCTCACTTGCCATTGCATTATTAAAAAACAGGTGTAAACCGGTACGTTGGTGTTGTAATTGTACTTTTAATAGGCAGCATAACAAAAATGTGCTTTGTTATCTACGTTAGCTTTCAACCGTGTTTGTACGATTGGTACTTTTTGAGATAAGGTAAAATATTTTAAATCAGCGGTCCCCAAACTTTTTGGGTGTTGGGCCGAATTCGTGGTTTTATCAGTGTCCGCGGGCCGGACTATTTTGTGAATTGAAAAAAGAAAAAACAACATGCATAACATTAGTCACGTTCGTATATCGCTATTCATTTTCTTTGCTCGGCAACATGTTTGCAATGTGACTTATGAAACTGCTTCTTTTGTTGCATAATAGTTGTAATATTTGGTTTCATGCTTGATGCTGCAATACGAATAGTATTGTGCAAATGTGAATTTGAAATTCTGTTTCGACACTTAGACTTACAATATTTTATCTTAAGGGTTGATTCATGGTACAGAATTTGAAAATTTCAGAAAGTAAGGTATTCATTCTCGAAGCTTTTCGTCTGACACTTTTCAAGAGAATCCGTCAGAAATAGAGTGAAAAGATGAAGTGGGTCACTTATATAGAGACATGGTTGACAAAAATAAAAAAAGGCTCCATCTTGATTGGTAAAAGGAATGACCAATAGAAGGAGCGGAAACCAATAGAATGAGCAATTTTTAGGCCATACACGAATTCCGTTTGTTTGCATAAATTTGGTTTTGATGTTTTGATGTAAGTGGCTTCAAGGGTGGAAAAATGAAAAGAAGTACGGCCACGAGCAAGAATAGAATACAATGATAACAAATTTTCTCACTTATGTATTCTGCATCAGAAAGGAGTTTTATTCTTTTTGCAATTATTTGAGAAACTACGTAACTGGCCTTTGTCGCCTTCTCAAATGCTGAATTCATTTCCACAAATATGCTTTGTTGCGAAAAGAGTTTTTTCTTAAAATCACTAGCTTTTTTGACTCTTTCTTCTCCTTGTAAAGAGTCAAACTTTAACGCATGTTTCGAATTGTAATGTCGTTTTATATTGTCCACTTTTATAGCAGCAATAGTTTCCATACAAATGAGGCACAAACTTTTTCCGTTATCTTGAACAAAGAAGTAATCTTTTGTCCACTCGTCTTTAAATGCACGGTTTTCAAGATCAATTTTTCTTTTCTTTCCAGTCATTTTCAGCAAGGTTTTTACAAGAAATAGAACAACCCAACAATAGCAGAGCACGCTAATTTTCTGTAAATAGGATAAGTTTATCATGGGTGTGATCTGATCACTTATGCAATCTACATAAAGAAAAACTTAACACATCGCGTTTGTAAGTTTTCAACGCATGCTCTCCCAATTCCTGAAACATTCCCTCATAATCCAATCAACCCACAGATTAATTTGGCATTGCTATTAACTTTATTTTTATGATTTACTTTGCCTATCCTTACTCCTTTTCATATACAGTATATCAGTGCTCTTCAACTTTTTCTGCCGTGGTACCTCCTTCTGCGATTTTCAAGAACCTTGTATACCTCACCAATCACTATGACTAGACTAGACAGGGTATCAAATACAGGTACTCAACAAACTCGCTTGCAACTAGTACTCAATACTCCTGTTAAACAATTTATAAACTGCCAGATAACGCTAATGCTTCAAACTCTAAATGCCTACTACCATTTACAAATTTCGCGGCACTTATGCAGTTTAAGCACATGTATAATATTATGGTGCTAATGCGCAGTAACTTCCAACGGAAAAGCAGTTATGACGTAACAATTGTGTGTGTGGCGTTTACTTGTCTATGCTGTTCGCAAAGTAACATCACAAACGAATGGCCTAGGCCCTAGATCTTAAGTAAATCACTTTTACTAATGCAAGAGGCTAGCGATGCACTTAGAAAACTGCAGACAGTAAAAGTAAACTCCAAAACTTTT
The DNA here is from genome assembly GCA_963675345.1 of Trididemnum clinides. Classification (NCBI taxonomy): domain Eukaryota; kingdom Metazoa; phylum Chordata; class Ascidiacea; order Aplousobranchia; family Didemnidae; genus Trididemnum; species Trididemnum clinides. The sequence continues at coordinate 40,322,295 of OY776286.1, forward strand.
GTAATTAATCTTTTGATCAAAGTGGAAAGCTTGGTTTCCAAAGCCTATCGGAACAAAATTCTCAATTACAGCAGATGTTTTTTGTGTAATTACATCTTACATTAATTTATCTACACGAAATTGTTAAAATACTAAACATTCCTAGGAATGCTAGCGGGCTGGATCGGAACCCTTCGCGGGCCGGACTTTGGGTATCGCTGTTTTAAATCAATCCTAAATTATGACATCATTCTAGTTCCCAAAAAGGTGAAATTTCTTGAAATTAGTAGGTTTGGTAGTGGCTTTTTTCAAGCAAAAAAACGTTTTCTTCTGTCAAAAAATAGAAATTAAAAAAATTCATCTTAAATTGCAACGCCATCATGGCGTCATCAATTCCCTGATGACACTCGTCCCGGAGTAGAGACCAATCATGCCAAGTTTCATGTACGTACGCCCAGTAGTTTCGAAGTAGTTAAAGCACATGCACAGACAGAAAGAATTGCGTTTTTTGCATAGATTATTCTGTCTTTACTATGACGGAAGAAAAAAGATCGAATCAATCATGATTGGTTTTCAAGGCAATTTTTTTCATCTTGTTTGCTGGCTAGTGTAAAAGCATTGTTACGGTTGCTGTTTCTTAACAGCTCAGACAAGTTGCTATTCATTGGCGACGGAAAAGGTAACTTGTTAATACATGAGATCTAAGTGTTACCGATAATAATGCGGTGCTTCAGCACCGGAAAGAAACGAACAGATGAAATCATCATCTGCTTTTGTTCAGCACAGCAGTAATAGCAGTATAACCGCATCTTCAGCAGAGTTTTTAAGTACAGCGAGAACACTAATATATGACAGTTTGAGAAAACAAAGAGTAACAATGGTTATGGGGGAGAAATGTGGAAGATAAAATTCTTGAAAATAGTTTTTTACCGGCTACAAAAAGTGTTTCGCAAAAAACATTCCTGGTTTTTCACATTGGGATGCAATGTAAGCGTTAAACTCGTAGACATTGCGCCTCACCTCATCCTTTCCCTAGGAAAAAGGTAAAGTTATTTAGTGGAATCGTAGTTAGTAAAAAATCTTTAGGAAAGTACGCTCGTAAATCTTTTTGCTTTGCTTGTGCATAAGCCAGCATATGGTAAGCGTTTGGCTAGAAAAGGTTTATGAGTTCGTTGCCGTAAACTAAATTAATGGCCAATGACGGAATTAAACCCTTTGAAGGTGCAGTAGTTTAATCTTTTTTTGGTGGGAGTGGAATCAAAATGGCGTAATGTGGCATGCCAGCTAATTTATTACTGAGGCCTTTATTGCATTAGATAAAGGATATCTTGTAATTAAGTAATTCTCTGCTCAATTAACCAATCAGAAAGCCAGCAGTTGCAACAAGTCTCGGTACCGTGATTGAAAACGTTATAATAGAAGGAGGCAGGACGTGCAAAATTTCAGATCCGAAAATTATCCGCGGACGAAATCCTGGTAGTAGTCTCGATGGCTTGCAAATACGTCAACATCATATGGTAGCATTGGTAAAAACTGGATTCAGGCGGGATTCAAACCTACAATTCGCACCAGTTGCCATGGAGTGTGAGCCAAGGCTTGACGCAACTAGTCATTTAACCTGAAACACCGCCTTGACTGCTTGGCTACCAAAGTTACTAATCAGTTGCGGCGAAATAAATTGACTTCACTATCATTATTTAATGATAAATATCGATCCTTCCTATTCAGTTTAACAATAATGTTCTGTGGTAATATTAGAAACATCAAGAGTTAAAGTTGTTTAAATTTTTACATTATCTGGGATTTTGGAAAAATGATTTTCAGTACTGTCATCCAAGGTGAGATTCCATTATTTTCAATTTATTTCTAGAATTTAGGAAGGTCTACTACATTCATTTGTCTGAGTAATTCAGATTCCACCTCTTTTATGAAGCGAACATTGTTGTATTCACGGAGAAACAAGTTGTGTAAGCCTGATTGTCTTTTATATGATGCTGCAAAAAAGGCGGAATTGGTTTTGCAAAAAAGGGCATTGCAGCAACGTACTCGTAAGCTTCTATAATTGTTCATCACGTCTCAGAAAAGAAAGGATTGTATAAACATGTAGCTTACTTTACTGCCATGGAGAAAGTGTGGAATTTTAATGATGTATATAAAAGGGAAAATTGTTGGCGTGGCGCTTTCATGAAACAATGTTATATTTCAGGTTTAATTCTGATGGGATTGATTTCATTCAACCAAGCAATCGGTAATCAGTCAGCAATTTTTTGTGCTATCACTATTTAGCCTACAGAAAACGCAATACAAGAACTGATTCCAGCTTAAAAAATACGTAATTACGTTGAGTAAAGAAAAAGAATTTATTTTCCCTCGATTCACAGAAAAATTATTTTGTTGGTAATAGCAAAACAACTTCGTGTTCAGACCCACTAACTACTTACAATATCGCAGAGGCATAATAGCTTTGAACTCTGTATGTCACAAAAAGCGGAGTACACTAATAATGAGCAGTGAGAGAATTGATATGAATCAACTTTCAACGGGTGCTACATGTTTCAGATGTGAACTGCAACGCTACTACTGCAACCATTACGTAAGCATTATTTTAACGAAAAGTGGTTTTGTTTCTCTGTGTTTTTTCTCACAGTGCTTGTTTTGTCGAAATTGAAGAAAGGATCTGCGAAAAGCGCAATCGTGGCAGGAAAAGCTTTTATACTTTTTGAATTGGTTTTTCGGAACTAAATCTTTTCAGGTTGAATCTATGCCGCTTGTCAAACAACCATGATCTAAATGACGTACGCCAATGGCCAAAGTTGGTCAAAGCAGATCCAAAAATTTATTTGAGTAATGGTATTGCTACTTACTTCGAAAATGCTTAAGTAAAAGTAGAAAGTGATGACAGACATTTTTAGTTAATTAAAAGTAGAAAGTGATTGGAAAATAACTTAAGTAGTAAAATTACATTAATGATGACGCCACAAAGGCAGAAACGGCAGCCGTTCGGAGATTGAGTAGTAAAATTACAGATAGTTTTATGTTTCTAGCAGTTTGTCCTTTATTTATCTACATTTACAAGAAAAAGTAAAATTTATTAGAGTAATGGTATTGTTACTTACTTTGAAAATACTTTAGTAAAAGTAGAAAGTGATAACATATATTTTTAGTTAATTAAAAGTAGAAAGTGATCGGGCAATAACTTAAGTAGTAAAATTAAAGATAGTTTTATGTTTCTAGCAGTTGGTCTTTTATCCATCTAAATTTACAAACCAATAATACGCTAGCCTACAGCACATAATTATTCTGGTAATTAAATTTTTTTCGCTACAAATCTTTGTCGTCTGCCCTAAATAATTTTATTTTTTAATTGTCGCCTATACTTTGTGTCAGTGTTCTTCAACTTGTTTTGCATTAATGGCTAGTTACTACAGGCCATAATTTCGTGGACTCATCTTCAGGGTGCGGTAGGTAAAAAGTTTGGAGTTTACGAAATAAGTTTTTATCAAAAATGGTTACTGCTCGATAACATATGTCTCCTGGACCGATGGGTGGGCAGTCCTGCTTTTGACAAAATGCTCTTTATAATTAAAGTTTGTTAAAATTTGAAACAAATCTATCAGATCAAAACTCTTTTACATCTACCACAGCTTTGTAAAATAAAAAATTTAATTTGTGTGGCATGTAAGATTTACATAAACTAGAGTCTGATAGGTAGCTAAATGAAAATTTTGTAAAGGGAGGAACAAATCTTTTTGTTTTTAATTATATTTTTGAAAATGATCTTTTCTTAGTTTTTAGAAACCCCACAGAAAAATTGGTATAGTTAAGAATACGTTTCAAGCATATTTTAAAAATATACTGCATGCTGAGAGAGAGAGATCCGATGCTTTAAATCCGGTTTGGTCTTCGTTAACAAAGGCGGCAGAATTCACGTCATGACCCTTGAAAGCTTGTTTATAGCCCGCGACACTTCGGTCTGTAAATCGCATTTTACTTTTTTGGTCAAATCTCTTCAACTTGTCTAACCACTTGCCACCTCTACGTCATCTTTGGTTGCCCACGCCTTCTTCTCTCAACCACTTCAAAATCCAACGCTCTTCTCAACACATCACTACAATCCCTCCTCAAAGCATACCCATACCATCGCATTCCGTTCGTTTTGGGTAGTCTGTTCAAAGTTTCTTCGAAACCTTGCAATTCAATTAGTTCTTTACGACTCCTTTTTTTTAATGAATTTTACTCCACGCATTGCTTTTCAGTTCTTTTCAAAATTCCCATCTCATTCTCTAGCAGAGACTATGTCTCGCTTTCGCACAACATCGCGGACCTTACTCAAGTATGATAAATTCGTTCTTTCATTTTCAACAAAACCTTTCTTCCATTAAGCAATTTTTCACATTCTCGAAATTTTATCCATTCAGCTCTTGATCTCGCTGTCACCGCCACTTCACTTCCACCACTGGCGTTTAATCTGTTTCCCAAGCAACAAAAACTCTTCACTAGCTCCACCTGGTCATAAAATGTCAACTCTTCAGCTGGCTCAGTAATTCCTTTTATTGCTTCCACATATCTCTCACAAATAAAACCTTTTTCCAAAGTCGAAGTCACACTCTTCATTTGGGTACATCAACCACTTACCCATGAACCACATTTTGTGCACAACACTAAATTTTCTATCACCCTCTTGCCCCACTTGGCATCTGGATCAACTTTGCCCTTGATAATTTTTTCTATCGAACCACTCACCATCACTATGGTCTTCTTGAGATAAAACTTTAGCCTCTTGCTCTCACACGCCTCTTTCCATTTCAAAACATTTTCTCTTAAGTTTTCCATACTTTTACTCATTAAAACCAAGTCATCTGCAACAAAATTTCTTTCATTAACCCTACTCTTCCGTTCTCCGTGATTATATCCACCACGATTGCGAAAAGCAGCGGCGACAATAAACATCTTTGATGTACACCAGCTTGCACTAAAAATTCTTAAGATAACTCTGATTCCTTTCCAATTTTCTTCGTGGCATCCCAATGAGGCTCACCGTCGCTCTTGCAATAATACTTTTGACAAACCTTCCTTCCTCATCGCCCACTCCATCACCTTCCGTGAAACTCTATCAAATGCTTTCTCAATATCCACAAAACAAATATACATGTATTATTTCCCCTCTTTATCTCTGTATTCTTCTCCCTTTCTTCTGACCATAAGCAATGCGTCTGTTATTCCCCTGCCAGACATAAAACTGAATAGCATTGAATCAATATTTACTGATTCTCGAATCCTTCTTTCCAGCACTCTTTTAACGATCTTCATAGCATGCTCCCACAACTGTACTCTGCTGTACACCTTACAATTTCTTACATCTCCTTCTCCTTTGAAAATCGGGACCAACACATTTGTTTGCCACTGCGAGAATAACGTTTTAAAATATTTATATTTACTTTTGGTGCTATAAACTTTTTAAAAAAATAGTAAAATTTTTTATGACAGCTAAGCCAATGGATGATCACTTACTGCATTGATCTTAGTAGTCATTATCAGTAGCACTAGTTTGTTTCCAAAGTTTTGACCAAAAATAGCCCACTTCAAGAAAAGATTTACAAAAAATGAAAACCTGGATGTAGAGCTGTTTTTTACGCTAGCTTGTCGCTTTCGAATTTAGCAGATAAGTTTTTAGAATCTAGGATTCTAGGCTATTAAGCTAAAGTTATTACTATTCTAGCAGCGTCACTTGCAATTGAATTTACTTAAGTAAAACTAAAAAAAATGAAACTTCTTAAGTAAGCAGCTTGCACTGAAAAACCTACTTATGCAACTCTAATTTGTTACTGGCTACTCTGCCAGTGATTAGGATCTAAATGACGCCGTTTTACTAATTTATATCCACTAGTAGATGAGCATAAGCCACTAGTAGATGAGCAAGCATCTTGTTGATTCGTATACCAACTTAGTCTTAGTTGCTGTTATGACGGAAGTAACTAGTGGATATATAAACGGCCTTTTACGACACCAACCGTTATCACCAAATTACAATAAGCGAAACTCCAACCACAAATAGTAGTATTATTTCTCAAGTGCTTGCATTGCTATTCTCCAGACTAGCAGGATAGCGACTGTAATGCCAAGCATAGGACAATTGTCCAGACCTGCGTCGCGATTTCCGAACATTCGGCTTCACTTTTGATACACTTGATGTTGGTTGGCATCCGCAGTGGAAAAGATTGATTTGTGTTTTTCAAAGAGCAAGAAAAAGCAGTTATTATCAGGTTTTTATTCATGATCATTTGATCATTGTCGCTATAAAGTGCTGCTTTAACACGCTTTACCCAGCTGCCGTGTCAAATTCTAATCTTCTTTTCAAGATTCGCTCCTCCATGTAAACTGAAGATCTTTGTCACGGTACTAAAACGTTTTTACTGTTTTGTGTTGCAGAATAGATTCTGATGATGCTACGAACTTGGGTCTTGTGGGTGGCGATGAATGGTATCTCAGCAGTCCAGATGCACTTCCTGGAGTACCTTCTTCAGCATGCTCAAGAACAGACGTGCAAATGTCTCTTACAACTGCACTGTTTGAATGTGGAGGAAAAGCAGCAGCCGTGAGTACAAATTTTTTCATAAAAGCTTTTAGATATAAAATCGACAAGAAAGTTTATCTCATAGAAGCCGCCAACGAGATTTGTTCATTTATTTTTGAGAGGGACAATAACGTCATACAGCACGCAGGACAAACCCTCTTAGTATGTCATGGAACAATTGTTTTGCTCTACTTTTTCCAATACGTTTGCTTGCTAATCAAAATTGGTTTCGAGCTAAAATTCTTTACAAAGAAAAAAAATTATCGAGTATTTTCCCGACAAAATAAGGAATTGAGCAGTTTTTGCGATTTTAAAATACAGTTTGTTTTAAACCACAAAGTTGTTAACCTCAGCTAACAAAAAGTGTTGAACATTTTATATTAAGCAAGTCAGGTTTGTCGGCGTCGCACGTAGGTCCCTCATAGTAACGTCGGAGTTAAAAAATTGGTTTAGCCCGCTGCATCGGCTACACCAAATAGGTAGTTGCGTAAACAATTATGAAAAGTTAGTTTTTTCTGCACATCCAATTCTTGTTCCTAAATCAACTGCTCTTTAAAAAGTGATCGAGTCAAAAACATCACGGGCAAAATAGGCATAGCCTCTATTCCGATTACAACAATTTATCTAATCTTTTAAATGAGTAGTCAACCGAGATACAATTAAATTTGAACGAAGGTGGGGGATGGGGGGGAAGGCAGGGCCAAGCAACGCTTGTTTCAAAAAGTAAAAACATTGGATATTAAGTATTAGGTCTATTTCACCACTTTCTGCGCTCCTTTTGCAAACAAATTTATAACTTCAGGGTCGCGGCTACGCCTTTGTTCTATGTGCTTTGTTCATTGCTTACGCATAGCTAGGTAAAGGGAGTCTTGCTATTCCCTTAGTTTTTACTATGATCCTGGTTAGCTCATAAATTTTTTCGAGCAAAATAGAAAAAATGTCTTCCATGCGGAGCTATTTCACACTAAGGTCTTCTTTTCTTTTGATTTTTCCTTAAACTTTCTTAGGTCCCTGCTGGATACGCCTTATGTTTCCTGTTCTTTGCATTGGAATACCTGCCTTACACCAAATTTTTAGCTTTGATCCCCCTAGTTCTATGTAGCTATTATCAAACAAAATGGCAATAATGTTTCTCCCAAATAAGGTGCAATTTTACCTTGGCGAGGTTAGCTATTGGCTATGCCGCGTTGACAAGTAATTGTGCCGGTAGCTTCACCTGCTTAACTGCACAACCCTTTCTGAAAGCAGGTTCGAAAAGTTATAGTAAACGGAGGCCATTGTTCCTGTACTTAGGTAATGGTGATTAACTTACTCGATTATTCAAAGCTGGTAATACTGACAAGATATAATTTGACGAACTATTGTTTGTTTTTTCCGAAAAGTAGAAAGTAAAACAAAGTCAGAAAAAAGTGCCGCTCTAATGATGGTCGCTTTCATTATTACCAAAATAAACTATATAGTGGTAGGCATATTTCACGACTTGGCGCGCCCCCCTTATGTATTCATGTTGGTGATAGCAAGTTCTTTGGCTGTGGTAATTGCCTTGAATTTTGCATAGCAAAAAAGGGCAATGTCTTACCCTGAAGTCATGTTCAGTCCAGTACGCCTATTTAGCTATTTTCAGTCAAAAGTTTTTCCTGTAAGTCCGATTTTAAAATTGACATCCCTACTTTATTTTGATTGTTTCTTAAACTTCTAAATTTGTTGCATTTGACTTTGTCGCTAATCCCGACTTCCATACTTTTAAATCGAGATTAGTTTTACTTACAAACAGCCAATCAATTACAAGTATTTATTCATTTGTTTCCCCAGGTATTAGCATGAAAAATAATCAAAAACTGCTGTGGGCGTTTAGGTGTCCCAAATATTGACTATGTATTCATAAATTTAAGTAGTCATATTTATAAAAAAAGATATCCGTTGAACGGGAAATAAACTGTTCAGCAACAATTTACCAGCTAACATGATAAGTGATCAATGTCCTTCGATTACATTTGACAGCAATACATTTGTTTCCCAACTTGAAACGTTACGAAAAACACTCCAAAACTCGCAACAAAATTTCTTTAAAAAATTGCAACGGCTGCAAAACTGAAATTAGATCAAAAGTGTATTGGTATTCACACACGTAATTTAATTTTATACAAACCTTTTCAGAATATGTCATTTCATTTCTATTTGCTATTTTAAAGCCCGGCCATCATCCCGAATAATCAGGTTTAGCCACTCTGCAGCAACGCCTCAATTTGTCCCTTTCCTGAGCGTCTTCAAGCGTCAAATTTTTTCTTTTTATGCCATCTTTCACCTTTTATGTCGTCTTTGCTTCTAAGAATAATTGGGAGCGAAAACATTTCTTTGGTTAATTGGTCCATGTGGCTCAGTGCAGGAGCTCTCATCACAACTTTCACGTTGTTTTCCTTTGCCACACGCGATCAATGTGTGTGTGGAGGTAAGATAAGTCAGAAGCGATATGCAACGTAAAAAGGTTATCACGCGTGGAGCCCCAGCAGTTGAGTTATCGCAGTTTTTGTGCTTGTCATTGCATTGTTGAAAATTTATGTTAGTACAGAAATGTATCATTATACTTTAACAAACAACATCTCGGCAATTTACGTTTTCTTTCATAATTGATTAGATAATAAGTACAACGGTTGACTGCTGCTGTTTTCACTAAAATCGTAGCACACTGTATAGGGCACGAAGTCAGCTGGATATTTTTAGGGGGGCAAGGGCAAATATTTTTCGTTTACTCTAATGATTATATGGTTCACAGCATGGTATATTGTTTTTTGCCATTGAAGCGTCAAAAAGACTCGTATCTGTTTGCTCTTCATCACTGTGAAAACCTTCAATGATAGGTTATATATATACTTTGCATAAAAAATGTTAGTGCCGACACTAGTAAACAAACTTTGGAATCGCGCGCTTACACGTTTTCACTTATCGTAACTATAGCTTGCATCAAGTTTAAAAAAACTTGAAAAGCCAAATAACATCGTTTTAAAGTTTAGCAGCAGGTAACCTTCCTTTCTACTAATAGCTACTGCACTGTCTACAATAAACGTGGTCTTTTTAGATTTAGATGACACTATTTTAAGATTTAAAAATTTAAAATAATACTTAATCATGATAATTAGTATTATCTTAGGCAGTGGTGTGAGAAAAACTATTGCAATTCTTTTCAACATGTACATTGTATAGGCATTTTGCACCCCAGCACAGCGATCAGCGCAAAGTTAGGAGTTGTTATGATCTGCAACTTACTAAAATTAGGATCGAGAAATCCTGCAAGTCTGTAATCTGGATTAGACCATGAGCTCAAGTTTCAAGGTTGCAATACTCAACTGAACAAGATGAGGTACAACTACAGTTAATATTGCACTCACAGACAAAAAGTTCTACTTCTTCGTTGCCTTCCAGCTAATGACTAGTTCAGTGGTTCTTAAACTTTTTCAGTCGCGCCCCCCTTGACATTTGTCATTCATGTTCACGCCTCACTTAGCCTCAAAAATCAAATTCACGAAAAATAGAACAATAATTTATTTGCCACTATTCTGCTTAGTGTGAAGGATGCAACTGTTTTTGGGAAACTAGTCGTTTAATTCGAGGCTTTGTTGAAGACAACGTGCATCGAAGATCTGCTTCGCATTCCAGTTTGTTACGAAATTTTGTCTTCATACTCACAAGTGCTGAAAATCGACTTTCACATAAATATGTCGATGAAAATGAAAGACGGGTACGTATCGCCACACTACCCACATTCTTATATAGGCTATATGCAAATATTTAGCCCAGAAATTGTTAAGAGACATTGCTTCAAAATCATCTTTAGCAGTGGAGTTGCACTTCATCTCCAAAAACTCTTCCCGCAGTTCTTCCGAAAGAATATCTTCTTTAATTCAAAAGGGATTTTTCGTCATGTTCCACTCTGTTAGTTCAACATTACCCAAGTCGGGAAAATAGCAGTCATATTCTTCTTTCAAAATTTGGAGGTGGGATTCCACTTCTACCTTAAGTTCACCTTCCAGTTTGGCTTTGCTATTCTCAAGTGCTATGTCCAAGGTAGGAAATGAGGCTGCATTTCCCCGTTGAACTCGGCGATGCCACAACCCCAGCTTTGCTATGAATGTCCGTATCTCATCGTAATCTTTCATACAGTTCGTGTTCTTTCCTTGCAACAGTAGATTGAGGCAATTGAGAGCTTCGAAAATGTCAACAAGGTATGCCATTGCCAGTTGATTCAAAAAATATACTTACTTCATCTTTCAAACCGTAAACGCGAGCTAACATATTACCTTTTGATAGCAATCGAACATTTGTATGAAACAACAGATTTTCATGATTGGAATCCATGTGTTTACATAGCTGGGAAAATAACCGGGAATTGACAGCACTTGATTTGATAAAGTTAACAATTCGTATAATTATGGCAAGCTTTTTCTTCATTGCAGCAGGTAAAGTCTTGGAGGCCAAAGCCTCTCGATAGATTGTGCAGTGAGTTCCAACTGCGTCCGGATTTTTTTGCTCTACCCTGGTAAAAAATCCACTCCGACACCCAAGCATCGCTGGTGCACCATCAGTGCAGACGCCAACAAGTTTCTCCCATTTCATGCCGTTTTTGTAAAAGTATGCATCAACAACTCTGAACACATCTCCTGCTTTAGTGGTCGTTTCAAGCGATTTGCAGAATAGCATTTCTTCCTCAATTGTAGCAGATCCAACAAAACAAACATAGACCATCAACTGTGACAATTGAGCTACGTCAGTCGTTTCGTCGCACTGAATGGCAAAATAAGGTGATGCGTGTATCTTTTGAAGAACTTGGCATTCAATATCATTTGCAAGCTCATCGATTCGTGTCTTAATAGTGGAATCTGAAAGAGAAATCTTTGCTAACTTCTTGCTGTTGCTTTCCCCCAAAACAAGGCTACTTGCTTTCAACATGCATGGTTTTATCAAAGTTTCGCCAATATTCTGAGGTTTTTTTTGCTTGAGCTATCATTTGAGCAATTTTAAAAGATGCTTCTACCAGCTCCGCAGATGATAATTGGCTAAAATTCTCCGCACAGGCGATTTTCATTTTTTTAAAAGAATCCTTCTTGCTTTGAAAGAAAGCCAAGGGTTTCGTTTGATGAAGAGGATGTTTTGTTTGAAGATGACGCTTCAAGCGATTTGGCCTCAAAGCATCATTGCTCAACTTTTCGAAACATATAACGCACTGTGGTACAACTTGACCATTCACTGCTGCATCAGAAAAACCATTTTGCAGATATTCTTCATTGTACTTCCTCTTTTTTGCACTCATTTTTATCACCGCAGCTAAATTAAATATCACTTATTTTTCAAAGGTCTAAAATTTGTAAATTATGGGGGATTAACAAGTTTGAAAAAGTTAAAATTAATCAACTTCAAAATAAAAAAACAAATAGAAAATATATTTCGCTTTAAGAAAGCATCATCAGTTCTTAAAAAAAGCAAACAAAAGTCACAACACTAAGAAAACTACTAATAAATCCTAGCAAAGAATTTTAACTGAAAACAACCAGGTACTGTCCACTCCACAACAACGTTAACAATGAATCTCGCTCGTAAACCTTCAAAAAGTTTGGAAAATACGGTTTAACGGCGTGGGAGAGAAAAGAACGAATAAATGAAAAAGTACAAAATCGACATGCTAAGTGACATCTACCGCGGAGAAAGGAAGGCGAAGCATATAACGATGTGTCGATGTAAATAAGACAGCGGAAATTAAAACAGTAACGAATTAAAGTCCAGACAAAATTGTTTTTTAAACTAGGTCACAGATTCTAATGTAATGGATTAGTAACGAGGTGGTAACGAGATTTGACTGTAGTTCGGAGCTGCTTTTCATCAATATGTCACTGTCATGCTCGCGCCCCCCTTGTGAAGCTTTCACGCCCCCCAAGGGGGGCGCGCCCCCCAGTTTAAGAATCCCTGAACTAGTTACTACAAAATTAAATCCTTGTACTCATGCGTATAGACTGTACAGCCTATAGCACGGTCACCTATCCTTTTGAACCACGGGCTACTTTCTGGGCTTTGATCATGGCGAGGACCATCAGTTTCACACCACTGATATTTCTGTTCGTAACCATCAGTAAAAATTTTTTTGAGTTCACGTCTCAAATCAACGATGTGAAAAATTTCGTACACGAAATTTTCGCTCACCCAATTGAAATAACTGTTGATGACCTTTTTTTGGAGTTCATGTGTGGCAAAACTACAAATTGAGAAGTTCCTTGCCCTGAAACTTACGTCTACCCAACCATAATAGGGGATGCAGAAATTTTCTTCCTTCGGAGATCCACGGCCACCTTTTAAAAAATTTTGAGATATTTTTAAAACAGGCTGACGGGCGACTCATTTTCGCGGGAGGCCTGGCGCCCGCGGGCATGCGATTGGTAACCGCTGGGCCATACATTATGACGTTTGAGTTTTGACCACCTTCATTGCACTCTAGCTCTGCCATTTATGCAATCTTTCGCGATTTTTCCAAAATACTGCAAAGCTTGATATCTCTTGTTAAGTGAAGATCTTTCGGCTTTTCCAGCAGACGCGCCTCAGGTGCTTGATTGCGTGGAAGCAAACTTTATTAGCGATGTCACAATCATTTTACGCTCATAAATCTGGTTTTCTCCTGCCATGCTTAAACCTCCAGTTGTATGTTTTCTCTTTCAATTTATTTTTTGTGCCGGTAAAGTGTGCATCTGCCTAACCTAAATAAAAATTGAAAAACAGTAGAATCTAAATGAAAAATATGGCAAAGACAATTAAATTAGGGAAAACTGCATTTTTTCGCCACCAAATAGAAAGTAGTATAAAACGCACCAGGGGGTAAAATTTGTGTGGAGGCCAACTGCCCCTCAAACCTTTTCGCAGCTACGTGCCTGGACTGCATTATGGCAACGGAAAAGGTTTTTGAAGCGTTTAAGAAAATGGAGAGAAGCATGCTTAAAATTAGAAAAACTGAAGAAGAATTGCTTCTTGCATTGCAAGAAAACCTAACATAGTTACCACTTTTATCAGAAGCAGCTTGTTAAGACCTACCAAACAAGTTTTCGACAGCGTTGCGACGGTCATCATGCTTTGAGATAATGAAGAACACAAAATCTCCAATTAAATGTTAATATTTTTTCCGATCAAGCCTGAGCTATTACGTGTTGATTGTGACGTCATATTTACCCTAAACGATAAAATTTTTGCCAGTCGGTAGATTGGAAAAAGGCTTCCATTTGAGCAAAAAACAGTTTATTTCCATCAAGAAATGCAAATTGGTGACCAATTCTTGTTACGTCACCAATCCTTTTAAGACACTCATCTCGGGCAGCGATCAATGGTGGTGAGTTTCATGTTTGTACACTCAGTAGTTTCGGAGAAGTTACAGCAAACGCACGTACTTACACGTAAAAAGTACTTTAGTTTATTGTGTAGATCTAATCGTTTCTCAGCACATCATATGGCCCGTTATGTCCTTTTGAATTTATTTTACGGTAAGGCATTTTAATATAATGAGAAACTAAATTTAAACTGCTCTGTTTTTCATTCTCACATTGACCCTACTGCCGAGCGAAAGACAAACTTAAACATTCGAATAGTAGCTGTAGAGTTTTAAAAGCCTCAGTAAATAAGTAAAAATTTGCTTTGGTTTGAGGCAAAGACAAAGTGTTTATAAAAGATAGTCACTAGGTGCTTGAAGAAAAAGCAATTTTTCAGAGGGAAAAGCATCAGGGTGGTGGGATCTTTAGAAAATACATTTTTTTCAACTCAATCAAACAGGCCCGAAAATCAAACCATTACTCTTTGGCTTCTGCTTAATTGCATATATTACTGAGGCTCCGCAATGCCCCATGTTTTTTTCCAATGCCCCTATCTTGAGTGAAGACTATGTAGTTAAAACAACAACAACAACAACGAAGAGTTTTCTCACTTTCAGTTTGAGAGCCATCGCGAAATTTTCGCCAGGTTTGATAAATAATTGATTTAAAGTTGACTGAGTGCCATTCTTCGGATCTGTGAACTTCATTCTTTAAGTCCGTTACGATTTGACTTCTTAGTGGACCGCTAACAACTGCACACCATCGCGCTGGCTTAAAGCTCGCTCTCTCTCTTTCATACTCTGGCTCTAACTCTCTTCTTTCTCTTTAATATGATGTTCTTGTTTATTTTGAATCTCTTTAAAATTGCAATTTTGCGATAGGAATTAATGGATCTTTCCCTTTTCTTTTGTCAAAGGAGGATCCAGTGTATTTCCTAACAGTTTACTCTGTGGCACTGAAATCACCTATTTTTACAGGTTTAGTTCGTTTTATTTTTTGTGATGACTCTTCTAAAAGGTCTTTCCAATTCTGCCAATTCATCTTTTCAGATTTTTTTTCTGCCTTCTTGTACTTGAATTAACTTCGTTGTTTTTTCTCTTCCACACTAATTGGCATTTTTGACTGAAACTCTTTAATCTCTCCTCTTCCACTACAGGTATTTTTATGCTGCAGTTGAGCCCCGGTTACTAATATCTTACGACGCGACAGTCCGGCCAAAAATAAATAGCTTCTACAATCCAAAATTCCTCAGAGTTCCATTTTTTTACATTTCGTGTTCAATCATTTTTTTCTTCTTTCGACACAAAAAGTCCCCTCAATCTTTGCTGAAGAACTAACATTTCCTCGTCCCGCTTGCTGTGGCCTCTCTCGCATTTAAGTGAACTGTAACGGATACAGCCTTCTTTTGAATGTCTGTAATCCTTGCCCAGTTCTGTTCACATCATATTTTCTTCGGTAATTTTGTCTTGACTTGACTTCTGGTCAAGGTTGTGACGAGTAGCTCTGCTTTTGTGATTTCACAATCTCTCGTCATATCCCCATCTCAAGCGAAAGATAAACAATAATAATGACATTACTTGCAAACACTAATCAAGTCTAAATCTGTAGTTTTCCATTTAGCGCATCTATATTAGTCTTGGGGAATAAAAATCTTGTGCAAAACTTTTTCTTGAGCGTCACTGTTGTAATATTCTACCCGGAGTGCCATTGGCCTATACCTTTTCGACACTGCTTGCAAAATATAAACTTCTAATTTTTCAGCTAAAAAAGTTTATCATTTTACAAGTGAAGAAAGTAATCATTTTTCAAAAAAGTGAGTTTATTCCCTTTTAACCGTAAAATATTATTTTTATTGTTAGCTCCAGGGAAACGGCAATACTATTTCAGTTACTTGGCTGCTCCGCAAGTCGGCCGCCCTTTCGTATGAACGAGGCAAAGCCTGCTACACAATTAGATGCGTGTTTGATATCAACTTCATGGAAACCCTTACTATAAATCCAACTATCGAGTAAGTACTATTTTGGTAAATCAGCTAATTTTTACGGTAGGCAGTGATTAATTTTGGATTTAAGTTGTTGAGATTTTTCTGCAATCGCAAATAAAAGCAGTTAAACATTTCTCAAAATAAGACAACATCCTTGCTTGAAATCTCACTGTGGACGGAAAAATGCTTTTTACCGGGATCGTGAGAAAAAAATTGGAAAATAAGCGCAGGTGCTTTGCACATACCCTGGAA
The DNA here is from genome assembly GCA_963675345.1 of Trididemnum clinides. Taxonomy (NCBI): domain Eukaryota; kingdom Metazoa; phylum Chordata; class Ascidiacea; order Aplousobranchia; family Didemnidae; genus Trididemnum; species Trididemnum clinides. The sequence continues at coordinate 40,338,421 of OY776286.1, forward strand.
GTGCTTGTGCCGGAGAAAAGAACGTATGCTCAGCCAGGTACTTGATATCACAAACGCTATTCCTAACTTTACTAATATTACAAACTTTATTAAACAATAAGCTCTTATTAGAAGTTAACGCCAGAATAAGCCAGAGGAGTAAAAGCATTGTTATTTATAGCCCGCAAGGCTATCGAAATAGTGGCGTTTTGCCATCGTCTGAAATCCAAGCGCTACTGGACAAATTGCAGCGCGAAAATATATTCTTTTTGTTGGCAAAGTACCGGTTGATTATTTTTGATAAAAGTAGCTTGAGGATGGCAAGGAAAATTTTGAAAGGAGTTTCTTTCAGCGAAGCAATGTCGTATATAAATGCATGTACTCCTGTGACTGCTGGTACATTGGCAGCACCTCCCAAAGACTGCTGGACAGAATCAAGAAATATGTACCAAAATCAATCAGACTCAGCAAAAAGAGAAACAAGTACCTCGGTAAATATATACCATTTGTAGTTGAGCAGCGCTGATGAGCAGACGTGCTTATTGCTTGAAAACAAAATCAACTGTATTGAAAAATCACTAAAAATGCAGAAAAGTTTACAACAGATGGTAGAAATCAGCTAAAAGAAATAGGCAAAACCTCAAATGAACTAATTGGAGAAATACCTGATATAAAAAGAGTTGGAACAAAACAGGAAAGAATCGGCCGAAGTAAACATAAAAATGCGAGACTGAAGCAAGTAATGAACATTAACATTTACAAGTTAAACGACACTGAGCAGTATGATATGGCCGCCTAGAGAACCTAGGTATTCACGTAGTACCCGAAACCTTTGATACAAGAGATAATGGAGTAATTGTAATAATCAAAATGGCTAAAGCTCTCGACACATCACTCGCTAAAAATAACTTACAACGTGTTCGCCGCCTTGGCAGAAAAAATTAAATCAAGATCTATAATCGTCATATTTTTTGATTACCAAAAACGAACACATTTTTCATTGCTTAGACCAAGTTAAAAGAAACACAAGAATTTAAAATGGCATTTATTACCAAAGGTCTGACCTCACTCAGCGCAAAACTACTTCACTGCTGGAAAAGGTATAATGGAAGAGTTGTTATGCGTCACAGCAACAAGGTAGAATAAGAATGAAAAAATTGACCAAAAAATCACGAAAAAAACTTGACGTCAGATAAAAAGGTGAAGGAATTGGCGACTGGTTGGTGCAAACGATCTATTTTAATATAACTTTGATCAAAATTAAAAAAAGTTAGAGTAAAAACCACTTCTTTTAAATAACAAGGATTGTCTGTTCGATGATTACGGCATAAACTGTGATAATGTATAATTAATGGCCTCGTGAAAGCTTCAGACAAATAATTTCTTACATATCACAAAAAAATGGCTGCTTCATCTTGCAAAATTTGCAAATCTACCTTCTTCAATTAGGATCCTGCAACTTAATTTGTTTGCTACGAACGCTCTTGCAAAAACTGCATTTGCTGCGTGATCTTCAGCGATCTTTTCTTAAGAGCTCATCACAAAAAACTGGATGAAAAGCAACTGACTCCAAGTGACCTTTGCACATCTATCAAGTTTCTATGCTTGATCAGCTGCCGCCAGTATACATCAACACTGAAGTCAACAATATTGAAATTCAAGATGCAGCTGAATTATTCGATCATGCAGATTTATTTTGTAAAAGTAATCGCTGTGATACTGAATCTCTCAAGTACTAATTAATTAATAACAATAATCTCTTATTCACACAGTTTAATGCAAGAAGTGAGCCAAGAATGTTGACATACTAAATGACTTTATTGCCAATTTAAATATGCAACCCTCAATGATTGTGTAGGAAATATGTTCCTTCGAGCAATAACGTGCTGACTGAATCCCAATTGCTGGGAACTATGGCAGTCACAAGGCGGAAGGCACGACAGCAAAACTTTATTCCACCAATTTACGCGGTTGTGGTAACAATCGAATTACGTCCGTCCGTCACGAAACCCAACGATAAAAGAGAGCACAATATCTCCGACCACATGGTCGGTAACAAAATCTGCACGCGACACCAGGAATTAGGTCGCTGCACACGTCTATGTAAACAGGACACTGCACACGTCACATTAACAAAAAAAATAACGGATAAACAACCTAATGGCGGGAAAGGCAAGCCGATCACCGAGCTACCAAGAGAAGATAAAAATAAACATAATCTAGCCCAAATAAAAAAATAAAAATATATGTGTGTGATTTTAGACGCATACAATAATAACACACGAATGCACATAGTAAAAACTAGAATCACACACAACAGTCGAAAGCAAACTAACAAAAAAAAATGTAAAAAAAAAGACAAAAAGATGTTTGGCATGGCAGCTTGATGAAGAGCGAGGCGCGACACGCTACACAACTCCCCCCCTCAAGCACGCGCAGCCAGCGGAGACGTGCGAAAGGACAGAGGAAGATATCGTTGTCGATCTCGGGCTTGTCTTCCAGACGTTCAAAAGGTGAAAAGGATTAGAGAGCAGCAGCACAGGATCAGTGTACGAGAAGCTAGAAAATAAAATATAAACACGCATCAATACAACACAAATTAGCGAGGCGTGGCAGCGATCAGGCAAATTTTAAAGTCCTAACCAGGCCTAATAATGAAAACAATAAGATCCCCACAAGAAATGAAGCATGAAACATAGCTGCAAGGCTAAACCAAAAAAAAGGGGTAAGGCCAAAATTAATCGTCTAGTGATCTCCTGTAACGGACCGGGAGCCTTATAGTTCTACCTCGGCGTGAACGAAATTCGGGTGCCGGCTCCTCGTCAGGGTGTGCAGAAAAGCCGACGTTAGTGGCGATGGAAGGGATTTCAATGGCAGTCGACCCGTCGTGGACTTCGTAGTCTTCCTGACAGTTCAGGTGTTGGGGCATATACATGTGTGCAGCCTTAAGTCTATCGATTGAGACCGAATCAGTCCGGTCTCCAAGATCTAAAATAAAGTATTTGTCTTCCCTATCGAGAACGGGGAAAGGTCCTGTGTACGCTGGTTGCAATGACGTAGTAGAACCATCGTCTCGCACAAAGACATGCGTGCAAGTGCGTAGAGCCTTCTCCAAATAGGAACTACGACGACATGGCTCTCGAGGCAGGGAAGGTTTGAGTGATTTCATAAAAGTTAGAAGTCTTCGACGATATGCTGTGTGCGAAACAGTTTCGTCACTGTGTGAAAAAAATTGTCCTGGCAAGCGCAGCGTGGTGCCAAGGGTGAGCTCAGAAGAGCTGCAGCCAATATCCTCCTTGACCGTAGAGTGGATACCAAGTAAAACAAGGCCGAGATTTTCATACCAAGCGGTGGGATTATCGTTGCACTTAAGAGCTGTTTTAACCGTACGATGGACGCGTTCAACCATCCCATTGGCAGCGGGGTGGTATGCTGTGGTATGTGACAGCTTCGTCCCCAGGAACTCACACATTTCCTTCCATAGGTAAGAGGTAAATTGCCGACCTCTATCGGTAGTCATTTGAGTGGGACAGCCAAAACGTCCAACCCAGTGTAAAAGGAACGCGTTAGCACACTCCGTCGCAGTTACGTCACGCAAGGGGATTAACTCTACGTGTCTGGTGAAACGGCAGATGATGGACAAAAGGTAAGAGTAACCATGGGAAACCGGTAAGGGGCCAACGATGTCAACATGAATGTGTGAAAACCTTTTATTAGGGGCCTTAAATGAATGCAATGGTGCTCGATTGTGTCTTATAACCTTCGCTTGTTGGCATTTAATACACGTCTGAACAAAAGCTCTGATGTCAGACCTCATTCCGAACCAAACAAACCTCTGGCCAACAAGCTTCTGGCTAGCCCGGACTCCGGGATGTGACAAGGCATGCAACGAATCAAAGACCTTTTTTCGGAAGCCAACAGGGACTAGCGGTCTAAAAACTCCTTGCGAAACGTCCCCGAGCAGGGGCTGGTCACAGCCAGGCACAGACTCCTTCACAATCTTCAAAGAATGATCTGTTCTCAATAGAGTGATAATTGAATCATCGGTCTGCTGCGCACGACTCATAGCGGTGAAATCCACAGCTTGGACTGCGTTGCACAAGGCATTTAAATCCGGTGGTCGGCTCAAACAATCGGCGACCACATTATTTTCACCGGAAATATATCTCACATCAGCGGTCAGTTGGGCTACATAAGAAAGCTGGCGCAGCTGCCGGGCAGTAGCTTGTTTCATGGGAGATGTCACAGCACTGACTAATGGCTTGTGATCGGTAAAAAGAGTGAAAGCGCGACCCTCCAAAAAGTACCTAAAATGTCGCAATGACAAGTACATGGCAAGCAATTCACGATCGAACACAGAATAGTTAACTTGAGCAGAATTAAGAGCCTTAGAAAAGAAGGCCAATGGTTTAGCATGACCGTCAATAACTTGCTGCAGGACCCCGCCAATTGCAGATGTCGAGGCGTCTACCACTACCTGTGTCTCTGCACCTAACACCGGAAAAGCGAGTAAGGTCGCATTGGCGAGCTTAGTTTTAATGGCAGAAAAAGCTTGTTCTGCCTCCTCGTTCCAACGTAAGGTTTGTCGGCTGTACTTACGCGGGGATAGCATTCTATTCAAAGGTTGCAAGGTGGCTGCAGCCGCAGGGATAAATCTCCGATAATAATTTAACATGCCCAAAAATCTACGCAACTGTTTCATGTTACCGGGCCTCGGGAAATTTCGAATGGCGGTTACCTTGGATTCAAGGGGCGCCACTCCCTCTCGGTTCACCTTGTGACCGAGAAACACAATTTCTTCCACGTCAAAAATGCACTTGTCCTTATTTAAAATGAGACCAAAATACTTTAATCTATCAAACACAAGGGTAAGGTGCCTCATATGTTCTTCTCGTGACTTGGAAAAAATTAAAACATCGTCAATATACACAAATACGAAGGGAAGTCCCCTTAAAACTTCATTAACGAAGCGCTGAAACGAGGCGCCAGCATTGCACAATCCCATAGGCATTTTACGAAAACAAAAGCTACCCAGAGGCGTCACCATGGCGGTCTTAGGGATATCTTGTTCGGCAATTTCGATCTGATGGTAAGATTTATACAAGTCCAAACTCGAAAAGTGCTTACTACCAGACATAAAATCCACAAAATCGGTAAGTAGCGGCAATGCGTACCTATCTGGCACGGTTTGTTTATTTAAGAGCCGAAAGTCACCCGTGACTCTGTAAGAACCGTCCTTCTTAGGGACAAGATGAACAGGGCTCCCGTATGGGGAATTAGCCGGCTCAATGACATTCAAATCCTGTAGCTTCTGCAGCTCCACTCGTAGGATTTCCAACTTCTCCGGCGACAGGCGTCGCACTCTTTGACAGGTAGGAGGTCCCCGGGTATTAATAAAATGCTTGGTCTTATGCCGCGCAGGTTTCTTAAAATTCTCTAAATCGAAAACCTCAGAGTATCGATCGAACAACTCCATGGGGTCCTGAATGGGCGTGACCTCACTATCGATGCAAACAGGTGGCGAAAGACAATCAATCTCAGGGGACGTGTCAGCGACAGCCTCGCTGGAACGCGTGTCTCCAAAAATGTAAGGCGGCTTAACAGGGTTCTCGTCTGGTAGCACTAACCTGCCTCGGCGGGCGTCGACCAAGAGACCAAAATGGGTCAGAAAATCAAGCCCTAATGTAGCGAACAAGACGTCGGCCTTGACAAAAGTCCAAGTGAATGAACGACCTAAGTTTAAGGTTAACTCCAATTCTACGCTCTCAAAAGTGGGTACTTCAGACCCGTTTAGGCATGACATAAATCCAGTTACACTCGGGTGAGTGGCAGGCCTATGGCATGGGATCACAGAACGGCGGCTACCACTGTCCACCATAAATTCAATGTGGGTTTTAGGATCGCGTACAATTAACATTCCCGTCCTTAGGGCCTTGCGATCTATAGCATCCAAACCCCCTACTACAGAGCCTGAATGCACTACTGTTTTTTTTGGAACAGTAGCATCAGTTTTTCCTGGGCGGCGAGCAACAGAGCCCCTCCAAGCACAAGGCGATATGCAGTGAAAAGCATCGCCGCCAAACCTTGAGTGGTAATAACATAAATCTAGCAACGGCTGGCGAGGAGCGGGCAAAAGACGATCCCTACGAAGAACTCGGTAAGGGGTGCTGCTAAACCTAGAACGTAAAAATGAAGGGCGTCGAAAATTATTATCTTGAATTGTGGATGTCATAGGTTTGGGGGCAAAAGAATTAGCTTGTAACGTGACGGTTTGCGGAGCTAGTTGTTGCTGCAAAAATGAGTTAAACGATTCGGCTAGTCGATCAACCTTGTCAGCAAGAAGTTTATTCGTAGCGGACACAAAACGGGGGTCAGAGGTCGACGATCGGTCCTCTGCAACTACACGATCGGCACGACGTGCTATGTCATCCAAGTTGTCCATGGGGCCAGCTACGAGAAGTCGTCTGACGTTTGAGGGCAATCTATCCATAAATAATTTTTTTAACAGAACAGGGGAGCCCTCAGCCCCTAACAGCTTGCGCATCTCGGCAAGCAACTCAGTAGGCTTGCGGTCGTCTAACTCACAAGCATGCAGCAACTGGTGTAATTGGTGCTCCTTGGGTTGGCCAAAAATCTTGATAAGTGCCGTCTTTAAATAGGAGTACGGGAACACAGGGTCCAAGTCAAGTAGCACATGCTTGACACGCTGTAAATGTCGCAGATCTAAAGAGCTCAATAAAAGCTCGTGCCTCTGACACTCGGAATCAATCTTCCTCATGAAAAAAATATTCTCTACCATAAGAAACCACAGACTGACGTCATTTTCCCAAAACTTGGGGAGGTTAATTGTAATATGACACATAGCGACAGCGGAATGAGGCTCACAAAAATCGGACTTCTGGCTCATCATACTTGAAATGGGTTAGATTAAAAATTATGTTGAGAAAAAAAGCAAAAAAAAAGACAAACACTTAACTTTAAAATTCACAAAAGATCAGTCAATTTTCTTCTTCAAATTCGGTGAAAGATTTAGCTTCTTCTTCCTCCCTTTTGCTGTTTTCCTTCTTCCTTCTTGCAATCACGTCGGGGTCACCAATGTAGGAAATATGTTCCTTCGAGCAATAACGTGCTGACTGAATCCCAATTGCTGGGAACTATGGCAGTCACAAGGCGGAAGGCACGACAGCAAAACTTTATTCCACCAATTTACGCGGTTGTGGTAACAATCGAATTACGTCCGTCCGTCACGAAACCCAACGATAAAAGAGAGCACAATATCTCCGACCACATGGTCGGTAACAAAATCTGCACGCGACACCAGGAATTAGGTCGCTGCACACGTCTATGTAAACAGGACACTGCACACGTCACATTAACAAAAAAAATAACGGATAAACAACCTAATGGCGGGAAAGGCAAGCCGATCACCGAGCTACCAAGAGAAGATAAAAATAAACATAATCTAGCCCAAATAAAAAAATAAAAATATATGTGTGTGATTTTAGACGCATACAATAATAACACACGAATGCACATAGTAAAAACTAGAATCACACACAACAGTCGAAAGCAAACTAACAAAAAAAAATGTAAAAAAAAAGACAAAAAGATGTTTGGCATGGCAGCTTGATGAAGAGCGAGGCGCGACACGCTACACAACTCCCCCCCTCAAGCACGCGCAGCCAGCGGAGACGTGCGAAAGGACAGAGGAAGATATCGTTGTCGATCTCGGGCTTGTCTTCCAGACGTTCAAAAGGTGAAAAGGATTAGAGAGCAGCAGCACAGGATCAGTGTACGAGAAGCTAGAAAATAAAATATAAACACGCATCAATACAACACAAATTAGCGAGGCGTGGCAGCGATCAGGCAAATTTTAAAGTCCTAACCAGGCCTAATAATGAAAACAATAAGATCCCCACAAGAAATGAAGCATGAAACATAGCTGCAAGGCTAAACCAAAAAAAAGGGGTAAGGCCAAAATTAATCGTCTAGTGATCTCCTGTAACGGACCGGGAGCCTTATAGTTCTACCTCGGCGTGAACGAAATTCGGGTGCCGGCTCCTCGTCAGGGTGTGCAGAAAAGCCGACGTTAGTGGCGATGGAAGGGATTTCAATGGCAGTCGACCCGTCGTGGACTTCGTAGTCTTCCTGACAGTTCAGGTGTTGGGGCATATACATGTGTGCAGCCTTAAGTCTATCGATTGAGACCGAATCAGTCCGGTCTCCAAGATCTAAAATAAAGTATTTGTCTTCCCTATCGAGAACGGGGAAAGGTCCTGTGTACGCTGGTTGCAATGACGTAGTAGAACCATCGTCTCGCACAAAGACATGCGTGCAAGTGCGTAGAGCCTTCTCCAAATAGGAACTACGACGACATGGCTCTCGAGGCAGGGAAGGTTTGAGTGATTTCATAAAAGTTAGAAGTCTTCGACGATATGCTGTGTGCGAAACAGTTTCGTCACTGTGTGAAAAAAATTGTCCTGGCAAGCGCAGCGTGGTGCCAAGGGTGAGCTCAGAAGAGCTGCAGCCAATATCCTCCTTGACCGTAGAGTGGATACCAAGTAAAACAAGGCCGAGATTTTCATACCAAGCGGTGGGATTATCGTTGCACTTAAGAGCTGTTTTAACCGTACGATGGACGCGTTCAACCATCCCATTGGCAGCGGGGTGGTATGCTGTGGTATGTGACAGCTTCGTCCCCAGGAACTCACACATTTCCTTCCATAGGTAAGAGGTAAATTGCCGACCTCTATCGGTAGTCATTTGAGTGGGACAGCCAAAACGTCCAACCCAGTGTAAAAGGAACGCGTTAGCACACTCCGTCGCAGTTACGTCACGCAAGGGGATTAACTCTACGTGTCTGGTGAAACGGCAGATGATGGACAAAAGGTAAGAGTAACCATGGGAAACCGGTAAGGGGCCAACGATGTCAACATGAATGTGTGAAAACCTTTTATTAGGGGCCTTAAATGAATGCAATGGTGCTCGATTGTGTCTTATAACCTTCGCTTGTTGGCATTTAATACACGTCTGAACAAAAGCTCTGATGTCAGACCTCATTCCGAACCAAACAAACCTCTGGCCAACAAGCTTCTGGCTAGCCCGGACTCCGGGATGTGACAAGGCATGCAACGAATCAAAGACCTTTTTTCGGAAGCCAACAGGGACTAGCGGTCTAAAAACTCCTTGCGAAACGTCCCCGAGCAGGGGCTGGTCACAGCCAGGCACAGACTCCTTCACAATCTTCAAAGAATGATCTGTTCTCAATAGAGTGATAATTGAATCATCGGTCTGCTGCGCACGACTCATAGCGGTGAAATCCACAGCTTGGACTGCGTTGCACAAGGCATTTAAATCCGGTGGTCGGCTCAAACAATCGGCGACCACATTATTTTCACCGGAAATATATCTCACATCAGCGGTCAGTTGGGCTACATAAGAAAGCTGGCGCAGCTGCCGGGCAGTAGCTTGTTTCATGGGAGATGTCACAGCACTGACTAATGGCTTGTGATCGGTAAAAAGAGTGAAAGCGCGACCCTCCAAAAAGTACCTAAAATGTCGCAATGACAAGTACATGGCAAGCAATTCACGATCGAACACAGAATAGTTAACTTGAGCAGAATTAAGAGCCTTAGAAAAGAAGGCCAATGGTTTAGCATGACCGTCAATAACTTGCTGCAGGACCCCGCCAATTGCAGATGTCGAGGCGTCTACCACTACCTGTGTCTCTGCACCTAACACCGGAAAAGCGAGTAAGGTCGCATTGGCGAGCTTAGTTTTAATGGCAGAAAAAGCTTGTTCTGCCTCCTCGTTCCAACGTAAGGTTTGTCGGCTGTACTTACGCGGGGATAGCATTCTATTCAAAGGTTGCAAGGTGGCTGCAGCCGCAGGGATAAATCTCCGATAATAATTTAACATGCCCAAAAATCTACGCAACTGTTTCATGTTACCGGGCCTCGGGAAATTTCGAATGGCGGTTACCTTGGATTCAAGGGGCGCCACTCCCTCTCGGTTCACCTTGTGACCGAGAAACACAATTTCTTCCACGTCAAAAATGCACTTGTCCTTATTTAAAATGAGACCAAAATACTTTAATCTATCAAACACAAGGGTAAGGTGCCTCATATGTTCTTCTCGTGACTTGGAAAAAATTAAAACATCGTCAATATACACAAATACGAAGGGAAGTCCCCTTAAAACTTCATTAACGAAGCGCTGAAACGAGGCGCCAGCATTGCACAATCCCATAGGCATTTTACGAAAACAAAAGCTACCCAGAGGCGTCACCATGGCGGTCTTAGGGATATCTTGTTCGGCAATTTCGATCTGATGGTAAGATTTATACAAGTCCAAACTCGAAAAGTGCTTACTACCAGACATAAAATCCACAAAATCGGTAAGTAGCGGCAATGCGTACCTATCTGGCACGGTTTGTTTATTTAAGAGCCGAAAGTCACCCGTGACTCTGTAAGAACCGTCCTTCTTAGGGACAAGATGAACAGGGCTCCCGTATGGGGAATTAGCCGGCTCAATGACATTCAAATCCTGTAGCTTCTGCAGCTCCACTCGTAGGATTTCCAACTTCTCCGGCGACAGGCGTCGCACTCTTTGACAGGTAGGAGGTCCCCGGGTATTAATAAAATGCTTGGTCTTATGCCGCGCAGGTTTCTTAAAATTCTCTAAATCGAAAACCTCAGAGTATCGATCGAACAACTCCATGGGGTCCTGAATGGGCGTGACCTCACTATCGATGCAAACAGGTGGCGAAAGACAATCAATCTCAGGGGACGTGTCAGCGACAGCCTCGCTGGAACGCGTGTCTCCAAAAATGTAAGGCGGCTTAACAGGGTTCTCGTCTGGTAGCACTAACCTGCCTCGGCGGGCGTCGACCAAGAGACCAAAATGGGTCAGAAAATCAAGCCCTAATGTAGCGAACAAGACGTCGGCCTTGACAAAAGTCCAAGTGAATGAACGACCTAAGTTTAAGGTTAACTCCAATTCTACGCTCTCAAAAGTGGGTACTTCAGACCCGTTTAGGCATGACATAAATCCAGTTACACTCGGGTGAGTGGCAGGCCTATGGCATGGGATCACAGAACGGCGGCTACCACTGTCCACCATAAATTCAATGTGGGTTTTAGGATCGCGTACAATTAACATTCCCGTCCTTAGGGCCTTGCGATCTATAGCATCCAAACCCCCTACTACAGAGCCTGAATGCACTACTGTTTTTTTTGGAACAGTAGCATCAGTTTTTCCTGGGCGGCGAGCAACAGAGCCCCTCCAAGCACAAGGCGATATGCAGTGAAAAGCATCGCCGCCAAACCTTGAGTGGTAATAACATAAATCTAGCAACGGCTGGCGAGGAGCGGGCAAAAGACGATCCCTACGAAGAACTCGGTAAGGGGTGCTGCTAAACCTAGAACGTAAAAATGAAGGGCGTCGAAAATTATTATCTTGAATTGTGGATGTCATAGGTTTGGGGGCAAAAGAATTAGCTTGTAACGTGACGGTTTGCGGAGCTAGTTGTTGCTGCAAAAATGAGTTAAACGATTCGGCTAGTCGATCAACCTTGTCAGCAAGAAGTTTATTCGTAGCGGACACAAAACGGGGGTCAGAGGTCGACGATCGGTCCTCTGCAACTACACGATCGGCACGACGTGCTATGTCATCCAAGTTGTCCATGGGGCCAGCTACGAGAAGTCGTCTGACGTTTGAGGGCAATCTATCCATAAATAATTTTTTTAACAGAACAGGGGAGCCCTCAGCCCCTAACAGCTTGCGCATCTCGGCAAGCAACTCAGTAGGCTTGCGGTCGTCTAACTCACAAGCATGCAGCAACTGGTGTAATTGGTGCTCCTTGGGTTGGCCAAAAATCTTGATAAGTGCCGTCTTTAAATAGGAGTACGGGAACACAGGGTCCAAGTCAAGTAGCACATGCTTGACACGCTGTAAATGTCGCAGATCTAAAGAGCTCAATAAAAGCTCGTGCCTCTGACACTCGGAATCAATCTTCCTCATGAAAAAAATATTCTCTACCATAAGAAACCACAGACTGACGTCATTTTCCCAAAACTTGGGGAGGTTAATTGTAATATGACACATAGCGACAGCGGAATGAGGCTCACAAAAATCGGACTTCTGGCTCATCATACTTGAAATGGGTTAGATTAAAAATTATGTTGAGAAAAAAAGCAAAAAAAAAGACAAACACTTAACTTTAAAATTCACAAAAGATCAGTCAATTTTCTTCTTCAAATTCGGTGAAAGATTTAGCTTCTTCTTCCTCCCTTTTGCTGTTTTCCTTCTTCCTTCTTGCAATCACGTCGGGGTCACCAATGTAGGAAATATGTTCCTTCGAGCAATAACGTGCTGACTGAATCCCAATTGCTGGGAACTATGGCAGTCACAAGGCGGAAGGCACGACAGCAAAACTTTATTCCACCAATTTACGCGGTTGTGGTAACAATCGAATTACGTCCGTCCGTCACGAAACCCAACGATAAAAGAGAGCACAATATCTCCGACCACATGGTCGGTAACAAAATCTGCACGCGACACCAGGAATTAGGTCGCTGCACACGTCTATGTAAACAGGACACTGCACACGTCACATTAACAAAAAAAATAACGGATAAACAACCTAATGGCGGGAAAGGCAAGCCGATCACCGAGCTACCAAGAGAAGATAAAAATAAACATAATCTAGCCCAAATAAAAAAATAAAAATATGTGTGTGTGATTTTAGACGCATACAATAATAACACACGAATGCACATAGTAAAAACTAGAATCACACACAACAGTCGAAAGCAAACTAACAAAAAAAAATGTAAAAAAAAAGACAAAAAGATGTTTGGCATGGCAGCTTGATGAAGAGCGAGGCGCGACACGCTACAATTGCTTTAACAAAAACAAATTGAACGAGAGCACGGTCTCTAATAAAGTTTCTTCATATGGTTGCAAATTCTTTCATTACGACAGCACAACACGAGCTGGTGGTGATGGTGTATATATTCTTAAACAGTGGTACCCAAGCTTTTTTGCTCACCGCTTACTTCAAAAACTTATAAATGCTCACGGCACCCTAATCTAACAAAAATTTGCAGTATATCATACGACCTAGAAACTATGTTAAAACATGTTGAATGCACAAAAAAATGACCGGTTTACTAAGAGACTAAAAGATTTAATGCGAGCTGTGAGCTTGATGCAATAATAGGCACTGAGTTATGTGAGGCACTTAACGTTGTAGGAACAGATGGAACTATATCTATGACTGGTGCCAAGAATGGACTCATCAAGTGTTTAAAAGTAAGGGTTGGAAGACCACAGCAATGAATGGCATGCCCGCTACACGGAAATCAGTTATCTCTGCGTTATGTGTTGCTTGAATTGGATGGAACTACAAAAAAGCTTTGACAGTTTTTCAGGACCAATGGGAAAGAAACTTAAAGCATGTGTTTCAGAATGGCCAGTACAGAAGTTAAAAAAAAATGCATAAAGACAGCTACCAGTGTTACCAAATCATGTAGTTGATGATCTTAGCAGATCAGTATTGTGAAGAACGAATTTGTTTGGATTTACTTTGGGTAGTATTGAAGAGGATTGGTTAATGCGAGAGCCAGAGCGTCCGCTTCGCAGTCGGTAGACCTGGGCTTCATTCCCTTTGTCGAGTCATACCAAATAACTTTAAAAAATGGTATCCACAGCTTTCATGCTTGGCGCACGGCATTTAAGGGATAGTGTGGAGAACAAGCCGGCATTTCGCTTGCTGTATCCTTGGGAAAGGTACTCAACGGGACGCCCCCCATCTTTATGTGGAAGACAGGAAGCCCAGGCACCTTGGAAATGGCAACTTCCAAGCGAGTGCGAACTTACCGTTCAAAAGACAGCGATACAATTCGCTTTCTCGTGAATGGATGATAAACATGGACAATAAAAAAATGCTTTAGATTGGTCCTACTGTTCATTACAGGTTGTTAACTTTGGCAAGGAGGATGCTCCGTTTTTGTGCATCTATCAAAGCACCTAAAAAATTTGATTATTTTGGCAGAATTTTGCTTACCAGTCTACTTTTCAACATGGTTTAGCGTTAAGCATGACAACAAGGTCACTCATGGTTCAAAGAACTTCTTCAAACTTATCCAAAGATTCTCCAGTTTCCGAGATAAATTAGAATAAGAGTTCTCCATCGGAATGCGTATTCTGCCCACCCCGAAAATATAATTTTAGAAATGTTGGCCGATGAAGACCGCGATGCTCGTTGCATAGCAGTCAACAAGATTTTGGCAATTTGAAGTGTACCATTATCAAACACGGGAAAAAAGAATCTTGAACGAGTTACATCCGAAGAACGCATTGAACAAAGTCCTGTCAGTTACTTTTAAGCTCCAAAACTTAGTCTTCGAGATGGAAATTTTCACGAAGTGGTAATGGCAAATCTTGGCAGAACAGAAGTTGGTCAGCTTCCGCCATGATAGACGCTGAAATTACGGAAATCCAGGGGGCATCATTACTCCTCTATCATCTATGCCCTCTCAACCAGTCTGTAGATCGCCATTGAAAACTTGTAAGTGAGGCATTTTCAGCAGTAGCTGGTGATGAAAAGTGAGATGGATTGATTTGCCAGCAAAGTTAATTGATTTGCCAGCAAAGTATAAGTATTTATCTTAATCAAAATAATGCTTCCCTTGCAACACAAAATCTTGCTGCATGCAAATGTGTCGCGTTGCAATAGAAATTTTTTTGATTCTATTTCAGTTTTAATTTACTTCTTAGAATTGAGGCGACGGATAGTATCGCTCGATTAATTAAGTCTGTTTGCAACTTAATAGCTAGGAAAAGATTGGCTTTCACTAAGATACTTTAAATCACACCCTTCTCGATCAAGAGCAGAACAAATATATTCACAAACCACTTCAAAACTTCGAATTCCTTCACTTACAAACACAGAAACTAAAGCTATTTAATACATACATATATCCAAGTTGCTATTATTGCTACTAGCAATACACCGTTGAACATAATAATACAATATATTTATACAATTCAAACGTTTTCGGCGCTACATTTCGTCCTCGTCAGGATCTATACACAAATATTTACAGCATTAAAACTTTCGTTGAACGAAAACACAAAAAACATAAAGTAACTTGAAATAGTTCTGACAAAAAACAGCAAAGCTTCATTCTACGCTCTTCGTAATTGTCTGGTCACTGCTAACAAAGAATTTGATAATAAAAAAAAAAAAGAAGAAAAACAATTGCCTGCTAGGCATTAATCGGATTTAGGGTTTTGTAAATAATTGTTTCAAATGAATGGAAATTGTTTGGTTAAATGATTAAATAAATATCTTTAATTAAAACACGTTTAGTAAAATTGACGCTCCGTTTGCATAGAGTTGTTTGTTTAGCACAGGGTTGCTTCTTTTGATGACCAAGGCTTCATGGATTTTGGCTTCGTAGGATGTTTGGCATTTTCTAATTATTTAAAATAATTTAGAATTTAAAATAATTAGAAAATGCCAAACATCCTACGAAGCCAAAATCCATGAAGCCTTGGTCATCAAAAGAAGCAACCCTGTGCTAAACAAACAACTCTATGCAAACGGAGCGTCAATTTTACTAAACGTGTTTTAATTAAAGATATTTATTTAATCATTTAACCAAACAATTTCCATTCATTTGAAACAATTATTTACAAAACCCTAAATCCGATTAATGCCTAGCAGGCAATTGTTTTTCTTCTTTTTTTTTATTATCAAATTCTTTGTTAGCAGTGACCAGACAATTACGAAGAGCGTAGAATGAAGCTTTACTGTTTTTTGTCAGAACTATTTCAAGTTACTTTATGTTTTTTGTGTTTTCGTTTAACGAAAGTTTTAATGCTGTAAATATTTGTGTATAGATCCTGACGAGGGCGAAATGTAGCGCCGAAAACGTTTGAATTGTATAAATATATTGTATTATTATGTTCAACGGTGTATTGCTAGTAGCAATAATAGCAACTTGGATACTAAAAGTCACCTCTCTACCGAAATTGTATTACATACATATATATCAGAGACTAACCAAAACTAAATCCACCACAATAACCGCTTGTCATACTAATAGAAATCCATCATAAATCACCACAGATCCAATAAATCTTTCAATAAGTGCAATTCATTGAAAGATTTATTGGAGCAGCAATTAGGTCACTTGATCCTGATTGTGTTGTAGTAATATTGCGCATATTTAGAGCAAACTAGCTTCTGCATTGGCTAAAGAAGACATGAGCTTCTAATAAATTTCTTTAAAATTGTGCTGTTTCTAATTGTAAGATATAATTATAATCCAAGTTGCTATTATTGCTACTAGCAATACACCGTTGAACATAATAATACAATATATTTAGAAAATTCAAACGTTTTCGGCGCTACATATCGCCCTCATCAGGATCTGTACACAAATATTTACAGCATTAAAACTTTCGTTAAACGAAAACACAAAAAACACAAAATAACTTGAAAATAGTTCTGATAAAAAAACAGCAAAGCTTCATTCTACGCTCTTCGTAATTGTCTGGTCACTGCTAACAAAAAATCTGATAACAGAAACAATTGCCTGCTAGGCATTAATCGGATTTAAGGTTTTGTAAATAAGTATGTCAAATGAATGAAAATTACAGTAAAGTTCGATGCAAAATTGTTTGATTAAATAATTAAATAAATATCTTTGATTAAAATACGTTTGGTAAAAATGACGCTCCGTTTGCATACAGTTGTTTGTTTAGCACAGGGCTACTTCATTTGATGACCAGGGCTTCATGGATTTTGGCTTTGTAGGATGTTTGGCATTTTCTAATTATTTCAAATTGCTTCAGGTTATTCGGCTGAGTTTTGCACGAACTGCATTTTCTTATATGTTCCTTGATGGCACTTTTACTTGACTTTGAAACATTTAAGTGCTCCCCTGCTCTTATACTCAAATGTATTGCGGACGTACCGATTTACGTGACGTTCACATCACGTGAACAGGTAAACTTACAAACGACATTTGAGTTCAAGACCAGAGGAGTTTTGCTTTTCAAAGAGAAATATTCCTGCACTTTTGTTGTTTTGTAGACGATTGTGATTTTAGTGTCAAACCGTTTCTTTATTAGTGATTGAATTTGTAGACCGAATTTTTTTAAGGTTTTTTCGAGGTAGGAAATGATAAAAAGATTGATAAATTCTTTTTTGGTTTTACTGTCTGTTTTTTCGTTTTGAAATTGGCATAAATTTTTGTCAAAAAAAAGGATTGGATAACCGTTAGTGTAAAAAGATTTTTCAAATAAGCAACTTCTTTTTGGAAGAGATAGTCCGTTGAACAGATAATTTTTGCTCTATTGAGCAGACACAAAATAAGAGCGTCATTTTTACTAAACGTGTTTTAATCAAAGATAATTATTTGATCATTTAACCAAACAATTTTGCATCGAACTTTACTGTAATTTTCATTCATTTGACATACTTATTTACAAAACCTTAAATCCGATTAATGCCTAGCAGGCAATTGTTTCTGTTATCAGATTTTTTGTTAGCAGTGACCAGACAATTACGAAGAGCGTAGAATGAAGCTTTGCTGTTTTTTTATCAGAACTATTTTCAAGTTATTTTGTGTTTTTTGTGTTTTCGTTTAACGAAAGTTTTAATGCTGTAAATATTTGTGTACAGATCCTGATGAGGGCGATATGTAGCGCCGAAAACGTTTGAATTTTCTAAATATATTGTATTATTATGTTCAACGGTGTATTGCTAGTAGCAATAATAGCAACTTGGATACTAAAAGTCACCTCTCTACCAAAATTGTGTTATATAATTATGATGTAAGTAAAATTTTGCTGAAAAATAATATAATTGTCAAAATAATATTCCCATTTAGTTTGTTACTATTCCCATTTGGTATGTTACTATTTCCATTTAGTATGTTACTATTTCCATTTAGTTTGTCACTATTCCCATTTAGTTTGTTTGTATTCCCATTTAGTATGTTACTATTCCCATTTAGTATGTAAAATAGTACAGACTAAATCCATTACTAATGGCAGACGACGACACATTTGATAGAACTATAAGCACAAAGGAACGAACTGTCTCCTAGTACTGGTCGGCAGGGCAGGACGTGTTACATTCACTCAATCCAGAACGTATTTTAAAACGAAACAAGAATAGCCACACAGCAATTCATTATAGTACTTTCCTCAAAGGTTCAACATAGTTATCCTCCTTCGAATTATGGCGAACCGTCCAGTTGGGTTGGTTTCTCTTCTTTTTTTATGTTTTCAAGTGCGGTCCGGATCCTATTTTTCACATTGAGGCTCTGCAGTGCTGCTCTTGATCAGAGTGGCAGCATATTTGTAGATGTGATATTTCCGTTATCATTTATAATATTTTCAGGAGCATGAGGCTACCCTGGGTCTAGAAACAAAGTTTGGTGGCTGTTATTGTCAGCTTTCGGTGCCCTTTCATTTGTTTGATGATAATTTTCTCAAAGTCTTGCCTCTCAACGAGAAATGGAAATGGCCGAGATTTTTGATACACGACCCGACCCGCAAAGATTGATTTTGTCCACCGTTTGACCGGACATTTCACCGCCTATTGATTGTATTTTTTGACAATCTATTGCAATATTATATATCTTTTAATACTGTGCCACCATCTAGGATACGCTGATACATCTTTGCACGTACAGAATACCACTAAACATAAAATCGCTGTACCTACAACCTTTGCAAACAAGATAGTATTACCACAAATTAGTGTATTTATAAAATTAAAAAGTCTAAACTTTTTATAATTTGCAGATAAACTTAACAAAATCGAATTTTGTTTGGCTGTTATGGCAAGGGGTAAAACAACAGATATGCTGGCTTCTAGAATGATTCCGGACCCCTAAAAAATAGCGGGACGGAGTTTATAGGTAGGCTATTCCTTTTCAACGATACTTGGCGCAATTGCTTATTTGAATGTGTAAAGGTTTGGGTAGATTGTAGTTGGGTGTTTGTTCAATAGGAAGTTTAGCAAAATGCAAGTAGGTCAAGTTAGGAAAAGTGTTAAACGGTGCAGAAGAAGTGTAATCGGCAGATTATTTCATAGCCATTCACATATTACTTATCGGTGGTTTATTTTATCTTTTTCTGGTGCTGTTTCATTTATTTGCTTCCAATTGTACTGTTTTGGACAAAAACAAAATAGTCGGCCACCACAGGTTTACCTGGGGTACAGATGCCTTTTCCCCAAATTATTTGACCCCGATCAAAAGCAAATAAAGGCGTTTTCAGCTATAGCAGATACAAAAAGTTTATTCTTTTGCTCTTCCAAAAGGTTACCCATTAAAATTGAGAGGCTGATTGACAAAATTGGGGATTAGAAAATACCAATCTCCGAGAAAAGTCATCAAATAAAATTGATAAAACCAGGAGGAAACGGCTTATTGTTGCCTCCATCCAAAATAAATTTCTTCTAACTACGCTAGTTCCTGCTACCACTAGAAGACTGGCTAAAATAGAAAAAAGTACAGATCGCGGATATGGGCATAACATAGTGGTCAATTTGTGCAGATCAGAGGTGGTCAGTATTGAGTGGGCTACGATTGTACCGTGGGACTTTTTTGTACCAGTCCTGTCGGTACTTTTAAAAAGTAGTGTAATCGGCAAGTACCATTTGCCTTTACCGTAATTTTTTCTGCATTGAACTCGGTTCTTTGACCAATACTTTTTAGTAATTTAAACGGTCAAAAAAATTTGAAATTTCAATGTCTTTTATGCAAACTATTTGTTAAAAAATGTTTACCAATATTTACCTGCAAAAACTTGACGAAGCATCTCTGCAAACAGCATCCACATATTCTACCACAATGTAATGATTAACTGCAAAATGCTAAACTCAATCGGAAAAGAAGACTATCTGAAGAAGGTAAAAGCAAACGAGCAAAATCTTCGCTCAATAAGGAAGATCCAAATTTTACCAGCAGCGATTAAATGGAAATCTTGGCCGGTGCTTTACCGGGCTACTGGAACTATTATTGGTGGAGCTAACGGTTCGCATTTGTGACTGGTTTGAAATGAACTGCTACTTTCTTCTAGCCTGGTCTTGATTAGGTTTGAGGTGTAAACCTGACTTGTCGGTATAGGTCGCGCGTCTATCGCAAAAAAGAGGAGGGGTAAACACAACAAATAGAAAAGGTTGCACCGCGGGATGATTTTTGCTGTTTTGTTTGAACGATTATATAACAGAGTGAGCTTAAGTGATGGAGTAATTTCTTGACGTGAGCCCTCATGTTTTATGCATCAAGCATTAAAGCAAGTTCTCATAAAATTGAACACTGCCATACCTTCAAGTCCGACTATTGAAAAAGCATTTTCATGGGTTAAGACATTTTGAAGCCCAAAAAAGCGAGTTTAAGTGATACTCATTTTGAAATGCTTTTGTTTTTAAAAGAAAACGAGTAGGATCATGCCGGTTTTTGGTGAAAGTGGTTGATGAAAAAATAGAAACTGCAAAACGTCATGGCTTTTGATAGCGTGGTTCAAAGACAATTACGTTTAAGTAAGTGATGTATGCTGATGCAATTCCTTTTTTTAAATGTACTTTACCGAGTACTCTATCGGAACCGCTATACTTTTTGTTTTGTACTGCGCTTACCTTTGGTGCAGATCTAGGCTACTATTCTAAAAGTTAAGGAAGCTGTACTTCGGCGTAGCCAGAAAAAGCGTTGAAGGAGCCAAAGTCGTTTGCAGACCTGTTATTCCCTTATTTTAATTGATGAATTTTAGTGCAGATCGACGTCTTGTTACTATGCCACCAAAAAATAGCTTATCTTAATTGACTCCAAGAACTTTGGCGAGCCTTGACCCCTCTGCCGCCTCCACCCCCTAGCAACACCAATGTGGTGCAGCACCGTAGCAGATGCTGACGAGCCCGGCCACTAAATGGAGCAACTTAAAATAATCACGATTAAAGAAACACCACAGACAAACCGATGTTTCTGTCAACATTGCCACATGGTAGAAATTATTAGGAGCAGTTTTTAATTAGGGGTGAACGCATCCTGTTGATGTAACCTTACTTCTTTTCCTCATCTTTATAACGTCAATTGTTAT
Source organism: Trididemnum clinides (assembly GCA_963675345.1). NCBI lineage: Eukaryota > Metazoa > Chordata > Ascidiacea > Aplousobranchia > Didemnidae > Trididemnum > Trididemnum clinides. The sequence goes on from OY776286.1 coordinate 40,359,526, forward strand.
CCATAACTACTTAGTTTAAGCTGCTTAGCTCTGTGCGATAATGCGCTAAATCGTAATCTTGACATTGTAAGTTTAATGCCCGCATCGGATCTGCACTATTGTGCTTTTGGTAAAGATACTTTACAGCAATTTCTATGCTCAGTTGCGACTATTGCAACAGTGAATGCCAGCAGTATCGGCAAGTTTGGGAGATTACGATCTAGCGATCACTTGTAGATGCCTTTGTCATCTATGCAAGGTATAGTTTTGGATCCGAAATTTGTGTTCTTGAAAGCAAATGCCGATTCCTGTATGGCGGTGCTGCTCAAACTTTTTAATACTATGTAACGGCAGCGCACTTTCCGTCATTCCGCGTACATTAGCATATTAAAAATAAACAGACAATACCAATTGTCTGCTTTTAACTGTTTGTAGCTACAGTAGCTGACTTTGTTTCAAGCGAAATTTGCAGCAGAGGCGGCCAGGGCCAGGATTTCAAAAGTAAGATTTGGCATGTTTTTAGAAAAAAAGTTGTATTTCGGATTAGATCAGCAGTGCCAGTTTTCAAGATTATGTGAATCAATAGTGGAAAATACTATTACTGTCAATTCTGATGTAAGCACATATGAATGCAAAACAAACTAAACAATTTTTTTCCAAGTATTGTTTCGGAGTCTGACCAGGATTGGGACTCATTTTTTTGTGCATAGCTGGAGCTGGATAATTAGAATTGAATTCTGATTCTACAATGGACGACTCCGTGCACCTCTAAATTACAGCAGCCCCTGCTGCGCCACAAGAGCTAAAAGTTATTATGATTTCAAGCGCAGTGTTGCGAATATTTTAGGAGTAAAATTTTAAGACTCCGAATTAACAGCACAAATACAAACTAAAGTAAAAAAACAACTCACAGAAAAAATAAAGATTTTTTCTAAATTTGCAAAAATCATTGGGGGTGCTGGAGCACCCTCGTGCGAGTCGTCCCAAAGCTTGTTGCAAAACAAACCATCCACAGTCGCGATATAAAATCGTAGCAATAAATGTTATTCAACTTAGTGATTAACTGGCCGCGTACCGGCAGTCAACTGCTTACGAACCGGCAGCGGTGCGCGTATCACAGTTTGAGTAGCACTGCTGTATGGCTATGCTGCATGCAACATAATGCTCTAAACCAGAGGTTTCCAAAGTTCAACCCACACAAGAAATTTTTACAAGAAATTTCTGTCCAGTTGACACCAGAATACTAATAGCGTAAACGCCACAACAAAAGCGAGATGACCTAAATCATTCAACCATAACCACAAAACTTTGTGCATTTTTAAAGATTTGGCAAAAAAAGCGTTGCTTAAAGATTTGAATTTCCTTGAGTAAAAGAAATTGACCACTTAAAGAAAAATGTCAGCGCAAATGAAGGACCATAAAAAAGGTCATAGAGTTACACAACCCGGATTTCTGCAACCACACAAAAATCTCTCAAAGCACAGCGCAAATTACGCAACGAAAAAAACGTTCAAGCGCAACGTAAGTTGCGCTGTTACGGCATTTTGCAAATTGCGCATTTTCCAGCATTGAATTTGTAGCTATATCCGCTCAGCGAAAAGTTTAATTCAGAGTCTCAACCAAGACAAGTTGGTTATGTAACTCATTCATTAAGTTTTTGGGCGGCCAAGCTGACGTTTTGCAATTTGTGTCTCGCAAATAATGTGACAAAGCCTTTTTTTCAATTCGTGATACTCCTTTAATCTTCTCTAAAATACTATTTCCTCAGCTTGCTCTCGAGATCGTACTACTTTGGTTATTATTCATGGTTTGTCGAGACCATAAGTGAATATCTGAGGTGTTTTTGTCTGGCTGGTTATCAAAATGTTGGCCAGATCAGGACCAGACTTGGTTCATGAATTCAGACAACCAAATCAGGATGTGCATTGTCAATACAAGAACTGTAGTAGACTGAGTGACAAGTATTCTAATGTCTAGATGAGCTCATTAAATTTTAATATTATCATATTACTTCAATCGACGGCCGCATTTCTTGTAGTAACGCATCTTATTGTAGCCAAATAAGAAACATTCCAAGTTCAAACTTTTCTTGTTTCATGCCATTCATCGCCATATCATTTTTTTACTTTATTTATAGCTATATTCTTGTTCTGGATTACTAAAAACTTTGCTTGTTAGCCCAGTCCTAAAACTATTTCTGTGCCACACATTCCAAATGTGGAAGAAGGATCAAGACCCGACCGAACAGAAGCCTTTATAAAAGATTGGAATCAAGAACAGATTTGGATGAAAATTTTTGACAACAGGATCGGATTACTTATGTCCATGATTTGAACGCTTCTAGTGAGAATTAAAATAAAAATTGATTCAAAAATCGGAAGCTTGGCATACTTAGCAGCTCTTGTTTCATGGCAACTGAACTTTGAAGCACACCCATTACTATACTTGCTTTATAGTTTGGAATATCAAGTTTCTTATTCTACCTTCTATCTCTCATAAATATGGCTCCTAGAAACTTGAACTTCTCCATCGTCTTCAAAGTTTTTCCACAAATCTGAAAAACTGCCTAATCAGAATTTATTAAAACGTGAAGTGATTCAGCTTTCTTTACCCGGTTGTTTATCCCGGGCCGGCTCCACTGCAAATAGCAAAAAAACGATGGAGTGAACGCTGGAGGTCAGATCTTGAAGGAGCCAAACACTAAATTATCTCTAAAAAGTAAACCAAACGTGCAACTTTCAATTATGACATCATTTTCAGCAAATCTTTGCTTCTCAAATCAGTTATGCTTTTATAAACGAACATTTCATCATACTCTTTTGCAAATACAAACTCAAACGGTTTCGTCTATTTGCAAAAGAGCATGATAAAATGGTCGTTTATGAAAGCATTACTAAAGTTTTGTACCACCCATAACTTGTTCAATCCAGTTCATTATATAATGAAAAGAACAGTGATAGTAAGTCCACGCATCTGCAGAAGTCCGACATTCATAATAGAAGGTTTTGGCGTCAAGTTTTGTATTTGGTTGCTGTCGCGTTTTAATATAATTTTCGTTCTATCTCAATCTTAATTTACTTCTTAAAATTGAGGCGACGTATAGTATCCCTCCAATAATTAAGTCTGGTTGCCACTTAATAGCTAGAAAAAGATTGGCTTCCACCAAGATACTTTAATCCACCCACTTCTCGATCACGAACAGAACAAATATATTCACAAACCACTTTAAAACTTCGAATTCCTTTGCTTTTCAAATACAGAAACTAAAGCACTTTACTATATAAATATCAGACTAACCAAAACTAAATCTACCAAAATAATCGCTTGATACCTGTCACAAAAATCGCCACAGAATAACGTCTTTTTACTACACTCCACTGAACTACACTCTCTCTCTCAATGAGTGAAAAATCTCGCCGCCTTATACATACGACTGGAAAATAATCTAGAAATTGCTAGAGCATCACGTGACACAGGGAAAACACTGTTAATAAATTACGTAATCGCTGATAATAAAAGAAAAAGAAAAATCTTCGAGAAGAAACAAGGATCACCAGACTAAACTGGAACTTGGTAACATAGTCAACCGTTGTGACGTCAGAAGAGGCTGTGAATTACAAATCCATTAATAACTGCGAAAGAAAAAAAGGTCTTTTTTCGAAAACAGTTTAGCAAGTTTATGGCTTCAGACAATTCAAATTTACAAATAAAATGATCACTGCAAAATAAAACAACAGATTACAATAACTATACGAGTACATATATAAAACTATTCTTTTAAAGCAAATTTACTTATTCGTGACAGTTGCACTTATTACAACCGCTCTACAGCAGCTTGATGGCCGATTGCAATTGACCATCAATGCCATACTCGGCATCAGTGCTTCTCATATTTTTTCAATGCGATGCATGTGAAAAAACTTGACTTAACTTGCGACGCGCCTGACAAGACAACACATCGAGGTTTTTGCTCGCAGTTCTACAAGGCTCGATTTATTTGTCTAGCGTAAGATCATGTTTTGAAATTGAATTTTTTTATGAGAAATTTTTATGACTATTTTCTTGGCGCACCCTTTTTCCAAGCAAAATGTTCCAATAATGCTTGTTGAAATTAATGTTATCGTACTTTTTCATGAGTTGAAAACATTTGCTTCACTAAACAAAGGTTTGTGTCTTAAGCATTCAGGGGGGAGCATCAACTATTCCAAGCTTACTGAACCACTGCTCCACAATGTACAACTTTTCTTATTTCCTGCAAAACACTCCAAAATTTTTATACCGCTTTGAAAAAACCTCCATCGTGACACTCTCATGTAGAGGCGCTGTCAGCCGAAAAAGGAAGAGCAAGATTGAATGCACTTTTACCTCCCCAGAATTTGAGCGTAACAGGGCAATTGCCAATGAGCAAATAACAGTGCTTAATCGCGTAATAGCAGGCGGCTGTTTAAACGAGGCGCGTAATTTTTTTCATGGCGTGAAGCAGCAATTTCCAATCGCGGGGGGCGAAGCATTTCAAAACTTTACAATTTTTGGTGTGTCACATATAGATAATCGTCATTCTGGAATTCTGCTTCACAAAGTAGATCTCCAGGACATAAAGCTCTTCAAGTCGAGAAAGGTAAAACTGCTCATGATGACCCTCCAAAAAAAGAACATCGAGACTGAGAGCCGAAAGAGATTGAGAAGCACGGGCGCAGAAGGAGCAAAGGTGTAACAGGACTTTTGCTGCTGCGTTAGCAAATCTTTACATCAGCATTCGAGGGCTGCAAAAATTTTAGATCGAAGGCGAGAGTGCAATTATAACTTGTGTAATGGGTTCTGACCCCAAAGTTCTAAGTATATGTAAAAGGTCTTTGACAAATTAGGTGCTCACTTTATTGAGTGTACTAAAAACAAAAGGTCTTTGCCATAGTTCAGGAGTATTCTTATTGCTTGTCTCAAAAAATAAAAAAATTTTTGAGTTTTCTGGCAGAGCTGTTGGGCGTATGACTTTGCTCGACTTTGCTCGACTTTAAATATTAAAATCCCCATGGCTTGGCTTTTGTTGGCTGGTTGCAAGTTATTCACCAATGTAGCTGCTACAACGTTTTTATATTTTTTCTAAAATATTCTTTGGACTGTTACTTTTTTTACTTTACCAACGCTACATGGCTTTGCTCGAAAAACTGCTTGAAATCTTTTGAAAAATGAGTTTAAAATACTTATTGTCAAGTCCAGAAATAACAGTATTTGCCTCGATACTTTAAATAACAGTAAATGCAATAACATTACAGATCATATTTCTATAAAACATTTTGCATAAAAGTAACTTATTGCTATTCAACGTAAGATCTTTAAACGGAAGGTCTATGACCTGTACATTTTGAGATCTTATACAATGAGCCATCAAAATGAAGCCTTTACTGTGACGCAGTCTCACACCTAACCTGCGGCCCAGTTTCGTTTGAAGCAATCAATGGTTTTGCGCCAGGGTGGGTAAGTTAAAGTGATAAGAAAAACCAAACATCTTTCAGAATAAAGCTAAATGCTTAAAAAAAGCCAGGTATTAAAGACGCTGTTAAATAGATTAATTATGACAATTGTCAGAAGCAGATTTATGATATATATTCAATTGTACACTCAATATATTATGTAGTTGGTGACTTTTCAAGTTCGAAGATAACCAAAACAATTATTACTTTACTCAAAATAAATAATTTTTGTATAACGGTACCAATACTCTTTAGTTCACTTTGTCAACGACTCGAAGGATTCTGAAACATGATTTTGTATAACTTTGTTGGCGACACGGTATTTTACAAGTATCATATAGCCATTTACCGCTTACATGTTTTTCCTCTGCATTACCAATCAGTCTCAACACAAACAGAATATCATTAAGACATATTTCTATGCAATCTTAAATTGCATCTAGAGATCACTTTCTTTACCATATCTTATGTTACACGAAGGCCTGACATATAATTCCTTAAAAATATAACGGTAAAGGAGTGATGTGACAATATCAAGCAAGCAAAAAAGAATAAATTTACAAGAAATGCAAACAATCTAACAGAAAAAAACAACCTAACAGAATACAGTTTATTGCCTCAGTCATCAATTTCAATTGAAGTAAATATTAACACAGAAAACCAAGGGTGGGCAAACTTTTTAGCCGCAGGGCCGTATTGACCATTTAAGAGTGGGCCGAAGGTCACTGGTAGGATGCAGGCGCCAAATTTCGGGCTTTGAAAGTGATGGCCTTTAAAAACAAATATAATCATTTTCTACTTGGAGGGAAAATGCGTCAATTTAAACAAAAAATTGAGCAGCGGCTCCTTCAACGATGGCTTCTATCGTTTTTGGCTCGTTAGTAAGGCAAATGTGGCCACCCCTGTCACATTAAATTAAATATACAAAAGTTTCTACAAGTGTTTGCCGGTCGCACAGAATTCTCTGGCTGGCCATGCGGCCCATGGGCCGTAGTTTGCTCACCCCTGGGCTAGTGCATGCAATAGAAAATCAGCATAACTAATGCAAATATCAAAACGGAGCAATTGACAAAAAATAGACATAAAAACAATATCAGCACTGAAAAAACTCAGCATGGAACTATTGCAATCGAAAACCTAAAGCAATTAAGTAAGCTTAAAAGAATTTTGTTTGCAAAAACTATAGGCAGGCTACTGACACAGGCAAAAAATTAAATGAACGCAGTTTTTCGCCTGAACTTCGTTATGTTCTTTTCCCAATGGCACAACAAGCGACCCTGACGGTTTGCTCTCCCCTCTGATCCTTTGTTACCTCACCAGGCCTCTTTACACAATACGACTACACGAGCTTTGCATATGGACTACAGAAAAAGTTTAGTATCTTGGACTATTCAATCGACGCAAGCCTCTGCTGATTAGTGGATGTCATAAATTGCTCGTGGTACCGCCGTACCCGGGTTTTGTAAGAGAAGACAAAGTACCATGAAAATTTAATCTGCTAGTATGTAGGAATTTAAAGTTTCCACGACAATGTGTATGATAAAATACATAATTTCTCAAATAAAAATTTAGTTAAAAACAAGCCACCACAGAGCCCAAAAACCAAACTCAAATTATTAGCCAAACACTTCCAACAAAAGCCAAACTCAAATTTTTAAGCCACACACTTCTTAAAAAAGACAAATTTCTGTAATTTGGCGTAAAAAAGCCGTTATAAAAATCATGTTTTGTGCCTTATGTCTAATTAAAAGTGCTGAAGGATTCTCAAAATCAAATATAAAAAAGTAATTTTTGCTTGTGACGTCACAATCTTCCGTATCTCGCACTACTTGGTATCACAATCATTTTCCCAAGTTTTGAACATGTATATACAGTCAGGCAAACAAACTGAGTTTTTATAATAATGCAAGAGACTAGCAATGCACTTAGAAAACTGCAGACAGTGTCACTGTTTTGACTTATCGGGTCTAGGAGTTTTGTTTCGTATATTTATGAATGGAATAATTGTTTCTATCTCATCATAGTAGGATAGCGATAGTATCTGTTGTAAAGGCTATGATGCTATCAAATAATATTGTGGGTTTTCTGCCCACAGTATAATCAGTTATACTAACTAGAAAAGTGAGATGGTGGAAGTGGTTATAGCGGCGCCTGCAGTTTAATCATGCTCGACGAATATTTGGCTGATGGTAAATGCGGGTTTGAAATTCAGCTCCTATGAACTGTTGTAGGAGTCATAAGATGTAGAGAAAGCCAAAATCTAATTTACAGAATTAGATCTCTTGATATTGTAAGGACAATCAATTTTGAAACTATTTTTCAGCAAATCTACGGTTGATGTCACAACCGGTACCTCTGATTTCACCCTGACATTGACCACTTACAATTCGACTGCTACTCGTTCAGCAAGAACTCCACAACATCAAGTCTTCCACATTCCGTCCGCAGTATACGGATTACTTTTGATAACAGATTCTACCGCACCCGCATCGCTTTCTGTTCAAGTACGTTCGTTATGCTTAGCCTATAATCGTTTAGCTTTGTGGATAAAGTTCATTCCATCTGTTTTGATATGCAGTGGCGGACTTTTATCCGTGCAAATCTAACTTAACACCATAAGCACAGAGAGAGCTACCACCTCCCACTACCGCAAAAATTCAGGGCAAACCCCAGATTTCAAGGCAATCGTTCGAGAAAACTTGCTACAACAAATAATTGTTTCTGAGTAAACTGGTTTTTAAAGGGTACAAAATTTAAACATCCAAAAAAATAAGAAAGAACTAGGTCCTTGATCTGTTGTTGGCATGAAGGGATCCGAGGTTATACTTCAAAAAAAGATGACCACAAAAAAGTTTTTATTTCTGTTCAGCGGGCAATCAGGTTTGATGTCAAGACTAATGGCTCACTGATTTCCAGAACAAAAAGCTTCCGCCCGTTGAAATGGATTCTCCTACGCCTATGCTTAAAACTAATGTCTGCACAGCGTTGTGTTATACATTTAACCCCAATTTTGATGAGGCCTTGCCCGTAGTGTAAACCAGACTTAGGCCCTAAGCAGGGATGCCGAAATAAACGATCAGATACGCCCTTTAACACAAAATGGATTTTGAAATTTTCTTTCAAAAATTTGTGAATTTTAGGAGAATGTGCGATAAATAAATTAGAAAAAATTATGCAGAATTATTCATTATATATAGTCTTGCATATTTTAGAGATCAACCTGCGGTGGGGGCTCGTTTTTAGATAATGATCCTTTTCTTGAAAAGAACTTGTGTACCTTCGTTAGATAACAAACTTTTTTTTATTTTGAAGATCAACTTGTAATGTCGGCTCGTAAATAGTTGGCATAGGCAATTATCTATTACCTCATGAGTTCATGTAAAAAGATGGTGCTTTTCTGAAAATGGAAAGTGCTTTTTTAAAAGCTTACCCCCACTTTGCCTATCAGATTTTCCGGGATCCCTGGTCCTAATCTTTGTGTCTGCGTATCACATTGAATAAGTTAATCCAAATTAAACGTGAAGGCAGTGCATGCATAGGTTTGGCATTTTGTGTCTATCACAAAGACATTTTACCTGCTTGGTGGTAGTGTTCACAAAAACATTGTCCAGGTTCAGGCAGTGCTTTGCCTGTTGGTTCTAAACAAGTTTTGTACATATTCATTATGGATTTACCGTAAGCGTAAATATATGTCACTGATGTTCAGGTTGATGACTGTTATGTTACCCCTATGAGTGCGAGTTCACCACGGTATAATATCATACAAAATGGGTAAGTGCTTGCTTAGCTTAGCTTGTCAACAATATGTTTGATCTTTCTTTTTAGAGATGAAGCCTGTATTTAAAAGTAATTCTAAAACTGTAATGTAAAAAAAGTTTGGTAATAGATACAAATAGAAGTGAAGGTAAAGAAGCATCACTAGATTCTTCTCACTATTCCCTTTTTTATTGTTGATCAAATGCTAATGCACAAGCCACATATTTCTATGGTTGGCTTGTTGTTGCTTACTACTTGCATACCTAACAAAAGGCAACAAAAACAATTTGTTTAATAAATCAGTAAAAAGTTTTGAGCTTGCAGCAGTGCCAAGGGTGGTCAGTTGGAGGAGCCCGGGGTGGTCAATTTTGAAAATGCTACTCTGACAAAAATGCATTCAATTGTTCTTGGGAACAAGTTGTAGAGGCATTAACTCTGGTGACGTCAATGAAAGTGCATTTACAAAAAAAATAAAAGAAAGAAGAATTTGAGCGGATGCTTCAAACTGTAACCAACTAATCGTTCTTTTGAATCAGATCTAATTACCGACAATCGGTCCCCAACTCTACTCATGAGACCTCATGGGTCAAAACAGTTTGCCCTGTCCGCAAACATTCTATTAAGTGGTTCGCTAGCTTCTTGTATAAAAAACAATTTTTCCTACAATTAATTTTCTTTGGTTTTGTTTTTAGAGCTACTTTTTTAAAATAAATGATTCATCCGGACCAGTGGATTCACCAACTAGAAGTAAATTACGCTAAAACTTATTCACTCGTAAAAACAAAGAGATCATCTTGCATTGATCACTTGATTTAAGCAGCTATTTGCAGCTTTTAATATTTTCCTGTAGAAGTCAGCAGCATCGAGAAGGTGTCTTGGAAAAGACTCCATTGCTGTAAAACCTGTTTCTTTTCTAAACCGGCGTTCCAGAATCCACTGTAGGCCACTTTACTAAAACTCTTATTTTAAAAATTAAACTAAGTCAAAGAGTCTTGTTTCCTTGAAACACTAGTAACCAAAGAACGGCCCACTTTCCAAACGCGGTTCGCAAAAAAATTTGCGGCTGGTCACAAGTCTCGTAAATTTATCGGTAACAAAATTCGAGTTTACAATGTTGATCCCAATAAAACGGCTTATTTATACATGTAAAAGAAACAATTACCTGAAAAAGGTCTTCACCCAGGCAACGGTTTTAAACATTGACTTTGAACATATTAAATTCAAAAATAGCCTGTTAGCGGTCGAATCTTCAGATTAGTGAAAAGCGGTCCGAACCTTTACATTCTTGGCACCTCCAGTGGCGCGGTCAGGATTTTCTACAAAGAGCGTCAAAGTTTTTTTGAACAGCAAAGTCGTGTCATGGTTTTTTGAACAACAGTAGTGGCGTAACCTGAGGAAACGACGATAAGTTGACAGCATTCGGGAACCTCGCTTCGCTGCGTTAGATGCAACTGCTACTTAGGCAGTTGCATCTGGAAGGATGAAACTCAGAGTAGGCAAGCCAGACTAACAGCTTTGTACATGACTTCCTTGTACAGAACACTTGCAGACTCTACGCTGAATTACGTTCGTCTAAGCGCATCTTAATTTTTTGAACAAAATCTGTATCATATTAACATTCTTCCTCATAAAATAGTGCAGCCCGGCCAATATTGGATTTTATTATTAATGCTATATGTTATATATATAGTCTATCAGCCGGCTTTGCCGGCATCGCCCGGCAGGGGCCCCACCATCAGTAGTGTCGGGGTTTAGTATTTTGGTTCAACCGGCCAAGCCAGCTTCACCTATGGAGCTCTTGTGTGAGCAATAGCGAAAAGTTAATAAATTTTATGCATTTTCACAATTCTTGTACACGAAATTGTGATGATCCTATTCTCTTAATGATGACTGGCAATGCTCGCAAAGAATCTTGCCACGAATTATCGTTAATACTTGAGAGGGAGCATTGATTGAAACATAATCAAAACTGATTGTAGCGGCGAAATGGTGGTTGCTTTCATAGTTACAGAAATAAATTATTTAGTGGTAAGCCTATTTTTCGATGTGGTGCTGCCCCTTTCCAATCTATATTTGTGGTATTAAGTTCCTAATTTGGCTGCGCCATTGGTCTTGCTTCCAGCATAGCGACAAAAGCGGTTATTGTTCTTTCTATATTCGGTTTTACAAATTGTTGTGGTTATGGTTTTATGTTGGTTTTTTCTTAAACTTGGGGTTTTATTACAACGCTGTAGAGAATAGACATAAATACCTTAACACGCAGCATATCAGCATAAGAAAAAATTCTTGCGTTATAGTATGCACGACGGCGTCGCCCGCAGAGGCCCCGTCGGTAACGTCGGGATCGAGAGTGTTGATTCAGCCGGCTTCACCTATCAGGCTCTTGTGTGAACAGTTACCAAAAGTTTGTGTTTTCTGCACATTAGACTTTCACGACTTTTTTGTGCTCCTTTTCCGAATAGAATATTTCATTTCAAGATTCTGGCTATGCCTTAGGTCTATGTGCTCTGTTCATTGCTGACACGAACCCAAGGGAGCCTTGCGTTTCTTGTAGTTTGGAAGTAGGGAACACGTTTCTGATATTAAGCTATTCTAAAGCAAAATAGCAAAGATGTCTTTCGTGTGGTGCGATATGACATAGTGGTGCTGTTTTCTTTTGATTTTCCCTTACACTTTCTCAAGTTCTCGTGGGCTACGCATTAGCATGTTCTTTTCTCCCTGCTTGACGTGCCCTGGGGAGTTAAAGGAGTCATTGGTTTCCCCAAATGTTTGGTTTGACCCCGGTAGCTCTATAAAGCTATGATAAAGCAAAATGCCTATAATATCTTCCATATGATGCGATTTAACACAGTGACGTTGTTAATTTTGATTTGGCCTCAAGCTTTCTCAAGTCCTTTCTGGCTACGCATTGTGATTCATATTCGGTTTTCCTTGCTTAGACCTGCTCATAGAAGCTAAATAAGTCCTTGCTTTTTCAAAATTTCCAGATTTGATTCCGGTAGCTCTATTAAGCAAAATAAAAACCATGTTTTTCCCAAGTATGGTGCGATTTTACCTCGGCAGGGCATGCTATCTCCCGTACCAATTTAAAACGTTTTAATATTTGTGATATTAAGATATTTGCCTGTGCTGTTTGCTTCAATTCGGCCATAGCATGAAAAGGGGCCATGTCTTTCGCTTAAGTCATATAACCTATTGCAATAGGCGCCTATTAAGCTCTTTTCAAACAAAAACATTCCCTTTTGATCCAGTGTTACAAATTGATGCTATTAGTGTTTAATTTTGATCTTTTCTTAAATTTGCGATTTGATTACATTTAACTTTGCCCCTAATCCAGACCTCCCTACTTTTAAATGAAGATTATTGTTTTATACTAATATTTTTGCAAATAGAAATATCGGTAATGAGCTTTATCATTTATGTTCGTTATCAAAATGATAATACAGTGGTTTCTAACCTTTGTAATGACCCGCACCCTTAAAGTATCTTAATATGTTCTCGCACTTTTAAAATATTTTAACATGCGACGAATTCATAACCTGTCCCGGGACCAAGATATGGGCCAATTATGAAGTCGCGGCTAAAATTCAACCTTTTTTCTTTGGAGCTCAGCATCATATTGGTCTGAATTAAAGGCTGTGCACTAGACATGCTGTAATTAGACAGACAGTGCGGAACAATTAGCACAGAATGAACTGAGCATGACAGTACAGTAATAAAACACAAAAATCTGAATGACCATCTCGCAACCCCTAAGATACTGCCTCGCACCACTGGTTGGGAACCCCTGTGATAGTAGATAATTTTGCTGTCTGCTGCTGTTTTCACTAAACAGTGGTAAGCATTGTGATGTCATTTAACATTATGACTTCACAACGCGTTTAAGCCATTAGTTATTAGGATCGCTACTAATCACTTTTTTTGTTACTGCAAGCGACTTTATATGAACTAACGTCTCTGACTACGTTCGTGTTCCTTGGCCCTGGCATAAGCGCCGCCATGCAAAGAGGAAACTTACCTGAAATGAAGCACTCACAGTTCAGTTATAGCAATAGCGGGGGCTCCCCAGATGGAAAATGCTTAGAGGGCTTAAAGTGCTTAAATAAAGAATTGCTCGTAGCATTGTGAAATAAGCAAATTGTTGTAAAGTTGTTTTTATCAAAAGCACCTTATTAATATCTCCTGAAACATGGTTTAATCGCGTTTCTGCGATCAGTTGTTTTTGAGAAAGAACAAAAAACAGATTTTCAATAAATCGTTGGTTGTGACGTCATTTTAGACCCCAAACAAATGAAAGCTTTTATAATATGGTAAGTCGGGAGCTAGTTTTCATTTGAGCAAAAAGCGGTTGTCCTTTGTCAAAAATTGCAAATTCTAAAAAAAAACATTTTTGATTATGATGTCACAGTGACGTCACGAGCACCCTTTTGACACTCACCACTAGGTGATGATCAATCGTGCCAAGTTTGATGCTTGTACCTCAAGCAGTTTCAGAGGAGTTAAAACAAACATACAGACAGAATTGCGCCTTATAGTATAGATTTTGAGTTTTCAAATGTATTTTCTGAAGAAAAAAAAGGGAAAAACGAATTTCATTTTTATCGACCTATTATTGTACCTGATTATTTTCACCTTTTTGCCAATCCTCCGATGTATTCTTTAAACCAAGGATCTTTTTCTTCTAACGAAGAACGCTAATCATCACTTTCTCCCGATTTTTGAAACAATTTTTAAAGAATTTTAAAATCCACACTGTTGATATAGCAAGTAACTTTAATAAATCAAAAGTCATTTTAATTCGTATAACATCTTAAATTCGAACGTTTTCGACTTTCATAAAGCCCTTTTTTACAGCCGTTAGAAGTACCATATCTTCATAATGTGTATTATTTGAAATTATCGTTGATTACTTTAATTTATTACGTCACATTTACAGATTTAATTCTTGAAAAGGGCTTTATGAAAGTCGAAAACGTTCGAATTTAAGATGTTATACGAATTAAAATGACTTTTAATTTATTAAAGTTACTTGCTATATCAACAGTGTGGATTTTAAAATGCTTTACCTCTCTGCCAAAGTTATATCATTTTTAAAGAATTTTGGCAAAATCTCGGAGATCACAACTTCAAAAATTTCTCAGGTTTAATGTTAAAGTCGCGAACATGTCCGGGAAAAATCGTACGTGTGGCAATCCTAGTGCAGTAGACATATCACGGAATTTGAATCAGGCCTGTCTAAATCTTACATTGAATCGGCACCCACCAACATTAAATATTGCAGGTTGCTGTGTTATTGGTCTCCTTTATCATCCAATAATTGCTGCCATGCATTATTGATTCGAAATAGCTATTGTTGCGGGCAGCAGTTAAAGCTTTCGTGCATGCAGATTCCTGCACTTTCATGGTTGTCACTAGCTCATCATGACCAATAACTTAGAGTTAACGAAAGTAATCACGGCTAAACACATACACTAAATCGCCCTATCGATGCCGAAAAAGCAAACCAAGGCTTGTTTTTGAACACTTCATCAGACAAATGTCATCATGACGCAACGCTACATACGTACAGTAAAATCTCGCCATTTCGTCTCAAGAAAACTTTTAACAGATCAAAACTCTTTATGTCGATAAAGCTCTACCAAACTACCGGAATATAGCCGTGAAATTATTTGTTGCTTTGTGCGAAATACTAACTGGGACCAAAGGGGGAGGAGCATAGCATCGTGACCAGCTCGAGCTGCGCTCCTGGGCACCTCTGCCTCAAAACGTTAAATGCTCTCCAGCAAACGGAGTTACGAGAAATACCTACATGTAATATCAGCAGCAACTATACGTTAGTTTAGTTTGGGTAAGTCAAAGTTTGTATCTGAAGAGTAAGCTTACATATGAACTGTGGTTTCTCCCAGAAATACTACATGCAATACAATTTGGGAGCTGAACTCTCATACTTTTGACTACGTTTTGACGATCAGTTGACGCTGCAAACAATTGAATGTGCGCGCACATGACCTAAACCTTCGAAAATGCAAGGAATGCTAAGAGGATGGGGAGTGCAAAGTAAACAATTAAAACCAGTCAAGTATAGAAGTTTCCGTCCATCATGTTTGAGTGTGCAAGTGAGGACAAAACTTAAGTCTTGAGCCAGGCTTATCAAAGTGGAACTTGTTGAAGCGAGATACCAAAGAGAGATCAATACAATAGAGAAGTTACCTTGAGATTACTATGAACTTGTTACTACCATTTCTGCTGATTAGTTGGGCTGCTTGCTCTAAAAATGCGTTGCACCAGCAGTATGGCAAACCTAAGCAGTTCCCCTAAGCAATTATAACCGCCAAACCTTCATTCGCGTTGGTTTTCTTGTATGAACACAAGATTGTGATTTTTCTAAGTTTAACATTTTAGGGTGGCAGCGACGGACCCTGACGGAGGAATTGTGTACGAAGGTGGAATTGAATCCAAGGAGGCTACCTTCCAATTCAATTCATTTAAGTGGAGTGATCCTGCTTTAACGACATACGTGATACACTGTACCGGGAAAGTGTGCGATCAGTCTGGTAGCAATACTTGTGCTACGGTAAGATTACAATTGATTGATTTAAAAAGCATTTAGAGAACGGGAGTATACTACGAGAAAGGCATTCGTTCTGAAAACTTTAAGTAACAAAAATAATAAAAAGACGTTTCTGAACAGAATTTCTAGAAAAGATTCTTGGGTGTTAAAGGTTCAGAAGAAATAAACCAGCGCGGTGGTGTAGTGGTTAGAGCGTCCGCTTCGCAGTCGGTAGACCTGGGGTTCATTTCCCTTGTCGAGTCATACCAAAAGAGTTTAAAAAATGGTATTCACAGCTTCCCTGCTTGGCGCTCAGCACATAAGGGATAGTGTGGAGAACAAGCCGGCAAGCTTGCTTGTTGTGTCCTTGGGCAAGGCACTTAACGGGATGCCCCCGTCTTTATGTGGCAGACAGATGATGGGGCCAAGCAGTCTACCGGTTGTGGTGGCCCAGTCTGACGAAAGACATGCGAACCGAGCATGAGCTCATACGCGTGAATGAATGAGAAGAAATAAAAGATGGTGACGATGATTACCACCATGCTAAAGTTATTTTGGGTTTTATGAACAGGGAATTGTTTTCCATTTGTTTGCCAACCAAACGAAGATTATTAGCAACACTTTATTAAACATAATGAAGGTTAGCAAAACGTATGATAATAAACCAAAAAAGTTTCGCTGTTTTTTGTTAATTTTATAAGCATAGTGAAATTTCGTAATGCTAAATAAAGTGTTGCTAATAATCTTCCTTTGGTTTATTACAACACAAAAGTTATTTTGCTGTAACAATTTGTAATTGCTAAGAAGTTAAACTGATAATGCTGATGCTGAATTCAGTATTCCAACTTATTAGAATCCTTTTGGGAGACGCCGCCGTCGCCGTGACACTGCTAGTGACAATTTT
This sequence comes from Trididemnum clinides, assembly GCA_963675345.1. NCBI lineage: Eukaryota > Metazoa > Chordata > Ascidiacea > Aplousobranchia > Didemnidae > Trididemnum > Trididemnum clinides. The sequence continues at coordinate 40,376,186 of OY776286.1, forward strand.
CAACTTGTCTCCAAGCCGCTCATGTTTGCAGTGGAAGAAGTTCCAGCTGCTGACTAGTCTGCTAAAGCAAGAACGTGATACAAGCCTGCGTTTAGACGGTGATAGTGTGACGAAGCTGAAATAAAGTTGCTTTCGAACATAAAAATGGGATTTATTCGCAATTCTTAGTAAAAAGAATAAAGCCAAAATGCTGGTAAACATTTTATTAAAACGTTTCGCTTTTACACTAAAAGCATCATCAGTTAAATAAATGGTCACCTAAGGTGACTGTTTAACCCAGCATTAGGTGACCATTTATTTAACTGATGATGTTTTTAGTGTAAAAGCGAAACGTTTTAATAAAATGTTTACCAGCATTTTGGCTTTATTCTTTTTACTAAAAAAAAAAAAAAAACAAAAAAAAGTTGCTTTCGTTTGTGTTATTGTACGAGTTAATTCATATTGTTCTTAAAAAATCTCGAACATAATAGCTTAACAAAACGACCAGCTCGGCAAAACTATCGCCTTCTGAACGCGGTGTGAAACATAAAGTTTTGCTTATTTAGACTTGACGTGTTGTATTCAATCAGATCGCAAGTTATGTAATTATCGTATATATACAAATTATCGTATACAAGAAAGCATATTCTAGATCTAACTTTGTGCGATTTTTTTCATCTTTCAAGAAAAACCTATTTTTAATTTTTCATCCGTATCAATCGCTGCATCCAAATAAATATTTCAAACTAATTAATTGAAAAAGAATTCTTATACTTAGAGTGACTCTTTTTTTGTGGCGCATATAGCTGAAGAGTGGATAGGCGATGGTCTCTGTGACCACCGGACTGTCGACCGATCAATCCCAAATATTGGTCTATAAAGCATAAACTAAGGCGGTCCTAACGGTTTAGCAGTCCTTGGTTCAAGCCAGTGGTAGGCAACCTTTTTTGCAGGTAGGCCAATTTCAAACTTGTTGAAAATTTCGAGGGCTAGTCATAGTTTGCAATCGATTGTGTTTACACGTAGGAATAAGTTTCTACACAATTGCTCGTGACGGTATTCATCCCAAAAGGCAGTGAAGAAATTGTATACCCCTGGGTTACAATATTAACGAAAAATCTGGTGTTTAACTTTGTCTCTGTTAAAAGTATTTTAGGTTTTTTTTCTATATGAATATTTTGAAAGATATTACTTCGACAAACAAAAACTGCTTCCATTTTTCTTCACAAATCGAACCAATAAAAAACACCTAATGATCCATATGCCATCACACTCAACAAACTGTCGACCGCCTGATTCTAGACTGCCCAGCATAGCAAAGTACTGGCAGATGGATACCACAGAGTAAACAAATGTGGACAAACTTTCCAAGGCTGGATACAAAAACATGAGCTCGATACAAAAACTGCTATACGATACCTCTACTACTACTACTACTACTACTACTACTACTACTACTACTACTACTACTACTACTACTAGTTCTCTTTTGAAAAGGCAGGTCTCAGGCTAAGTGAAGTTATGCTCATACATGTCTGTTACAGAGTTTTAATTTATTAAGGGGGTGTTGGAGGCCGGTTTTATAATAACTATGAGGGTGTTTTAAGTGCAGAGTGATTGAGGTCTAAAGCTTGAGGTGTCTATGACATCTGCCATTACTTTAGCGCAGCTCTGGATGAGCTGACCGCATATTTTTTGAAAGAGTTTGAAATGTCTAATATTTTTAAATTCTGAAGAAGTATGTTTTAAGTAAACTATTTTGCCGCTGTTCTTCGACGGAGGGCTGGTTTAATGTTTTTTTTTTTTTATCCAATTTTAAAGAAAACCGTTACATCCTTAAGCATTATTGATGCATGGTTCAAAATTTCAACATTTTGGTTGAGTTGGTTGGTATCACCTCCGATTGTTTCCCACTGTTGGTTAGAATCCTCAAGCAGGAAGTTCTTAGTGAACTTTTTTAAAAGTGAACAACACAGTCACCGCGAGTATACAAAGCAAAATCTTTCAGGCATTGTCAGAGCTGCAATCCACTCAACAACGTTGTTTAAAAGACAGATTTGTTTTTGAGTCGATTATAGAAATAGAAATGTCACTAGACATTAATATTGGTATAGCAAGTACCGTCGCGTAAACTCGTTACAAGCGCTGTGGTAGGGGTTAACGTTAAAGATGTGACCAAAGCGTTACACTCCCAACGTAAAGAAAAGTTTATCATTATGCTATGGTGATTGCTTATTTTTTCGGAATGTAAATACGAACACAGAAAAGATGCTAAAGGTCAAGGCAGAGGTTCTCAACTGGGAAGTTACGACCCACTGGTGCGTCGTTTGAAGAAAATGAGGGCGTCGCAAGTTTACATCCTTGAGATTTTTTTAAAAAATCAACCAGCGTTAATAGACTTTTGTTTTTATCATTTACTCGATAAATTCTGTTTTTTTGTAGGTCAGCTTATGTAGGGGGATTTTTGTCCCAATTTTTGATTTGATGACCTTTTTCAGAGTTTTCATGAGGCAACTTATGGAGTACGTTGTTTAATTTTATGGATGAGATTAGTGCATGGATAGTTTATAGAATTTGGAAACTTCTGGTTCAAGCAAGACAATCACACAAACAATTAGTTGTACAAGGAAAAGTCGTAAAAAGTTTCTCGACAGCAGATTAATCTCAATAAAAGACTTAAGCGTGAAAAGATTTTTGTTTCCAGGTCGATGTGCAAATATACCCCTCTTTAAAATTATTGGGGTAACAATTCCCGATTGAAAATTACTGGGCAGCAATCACTCCCCTCTGGATTTACGCCTCTAAGCAAGTTGTAATGCTTGAGGTTGATTGCCACATATCATGAAACGAGGACTGTCAAAGCATGCCAATATTTTGATCTCAACGGTAAATCGGTTTTAGCTCCTATCCTCCTGTTACATCATGAATGATGATAGATCATAACCGTAAGAGTGCTATCTCCAGTACAAGCTGCCGGAAAAGAATAAAATATGCATCACGAGTGTAGAAAATTTTTAGCGCCGAAATTGCCATAAAATAGGAAGAGGCTATCTTTTTTGTGTTGAGCGATCTCGATGGATCTGGTTTGATAATGTCAACAAATGCCCAGAGAAAGACTCACGCGTCAAATACCTTTTATCACTCCAATCAGAAAAAGACTTCTTGGCCGCTCAAGCGACCTGCCATTAGATGGGAGATTCAACAGTTGTAAGCAATTTGGCTTTGTCAAAGCATGAAACTGTAAACTAACTGAATTTGCAAATACAACTAGACTTCTTTAGAAATTCAAGGGGCTGTTTCCCTCGTGACCCTGTCAAGAGGTATAGCGGGTGAAGATTTACGTAGGCCGGTGTGGTTAAAAATTATTAGCTTGCAGTACAGGTTCGTCCCACATTATGGTCCAGGACTGTATTTTTCTTGTATTTTTCTTGTATTTTTCCTACACCTGTGGATGTAAAGTCAACTACAGGTGTAGGAACAGACCTCAGGCAATATCTAAAGCAGTGACCACCCTACGTGCACGGCACTCGCTGCACGCTCCTTGCTACGCCACCGCATAGGGGCGATGTCCCATCTATGACAAATTTATGTTACTGCTCGCAGAAATAATATTTGGGTAAAACCGGCGTAACCGGTTAAAGCGATATTTCCAACCCAATATAACTGGTTGGTAGTACTGCTGGGCAACTCTGACAGGTATAAAATAAATTCAAAGATGAAGTGAGTAAATGATATTGAGCAAATATTCTAAATTAAAAAGTGTTTCAGTTGGCATATTATTACTATTAGGCAGATTAGCTTAGTTGTATGGTCATCGCAAGGAGGCCTATTTGCAGCTAATTATTGGTAGAGTTTCATAGTTGACTATAGGCCTAGCTTACTTGGGAATATTGGGTAGGATTAATTGTGATGTGCAACATACTGGTTTACCGCTAGTTAAGATGTAAGAGCATATAGAGAAATTGTAAACCCCCATAATGGGTTGGAACAGGAATCGGCAACTTTAACGCCTGAAGAGCAGTTTGATCGAGATTTCCACGAAAAAATACTGAGAGCTGCAAATGCTGGAAGACCTTTTTTGGAGATCAATTTTTTGAAAGTAATTATTTCACTGCTTATGTCACCAAACAACGTTGGAGACCTTGTCGTTTTTTTGAAGATCAATTTTTCAGAAGTGATTTAAAAAATTTATTTTCTTTTGCCTTTTTGCTTATGCGTAGAATAAGCGAACCCAACCGCACTTTTTCGCTAACGTGAAGAGAATTTCCTCAGCCAAGCAAAGCCGCTGATAAAGGATTAAAGTGCCAAAAATTGCCGACCTCTGAAACAGATGATAAGACAGAGCTATATACATTGTGTTGCAATCATTGGCGAACCCATTGGATGGCCTTTTATTTGTGATTAATATTTAGAAGGCGACTGTTTTCGGGTCAAAACGAAGGCAAAGTGAAAGGATTTTGGACATGACCACTTTGCTATTTTCGGCCCAAAATGCCTTCCTGATTTTATTCCTAGATCGAAATAAAAATATTTGGGAGACATAGCTTCTGTGCCTCCAATAGCTACACCTATGGTTGCTATTTACGGCCTATTGTGTAGAATCATCAATACTCTGGAATCTTTTGCTAAAGATGCTAGCAGGGGCTAAACTTGACACATAAATTGGAACTTTATTAGGCACCGGTAATACTAAAATACCGAAATCCAAATTTTCGAAAACTCAAATTGTGATATTGATTTGCTGAAATGCGAAATACCGAAATTCACTTCAAATGGTAGAAATATTGTAAATCATTTGAAAAAAGTATTTAATTAATTAGGAGAGTACGAAAAAACCTACCAACTTAATTAAAGATGTATGGAATTCACAGATATATAAAAATTTACGGAAGTCGACAAAACTTAAAATACAGCCATCCAGTTGGATAGCCACTGCGCTGAAGAAACTGATCGGTCAAAACACTGTCAGTGTCTGCAGTTTGTTCAATGTGTATCGCTGGCTGGTGACATTACTTTGATAAATTGATTTAAACTGTAGATTTCTGCAATCGCCGAAATTAAATTAATTTTTCCCCTATGTTTATGAGAATTTTCATTCTTCCCCATCAATTGCCCTAATTTTATATTATAGGGGTGCCTTTTATGAGCTTAACTGTAACCTTATAGTTTAAAATAGTACAGAAATCAAAATTAAACTTTTTAGAATTACAGCCCAAGCTGTAACCACAAAAGAACCAATCTAGCCATAAGAAAAAGCAACAAAAGTTGGGCGAATTCTTTGATCAAAAAAATTTGTTTTTTTAAAATGGATGCTGTAAATCCTTCACTTTTTTTTCTAGGCAATGTTCGTTTCTTCAGTATTTTTATTTGGGTTGTTTTATTTCTTTCTTTTGTTTATATTATAGATTGCAACAAAATGCTAAACTTAAATTTAAACTAAGTTATGCCTTACTGCAGTAGCCATAACGTAAGTTGTGTTGTTTGCATTACATTGATCGGGTTTGACATCAGTCAGGCATATACTATCGACGATGTGCAGCGTTGTTTTCACTCAGCTCCAATTAACCCAGTTTTGCCTAACTCGTAGGACTACCGGATAAGGCAGCGAACCAGGAGCTGAGCTTTTTCATGATGAAGACAGTTTTTGCTGATCAAATACACACGAGCGAAGTTTTGATGCTGAAAATAATTTTTTGAGATCAATCTCAAACTGGTGGAGTTTTCAACTAAAAAACTTCATTTTTTTGGCAAAATCAATCCGGGTAGCCAAAAACAACATCACCTCGCTGACAGCAGGTTGCGCATCCCTGCTAAAGATCAAATTTTTATTTCTTATTTTTTTGATTGCCACGGTTATATGGCAATATTATTCCGGCAAGTCTAAAACTTAATATAGTTGCCGCAAAGAAATCAATGAAACACTAACTATTTGTTTTTATAAAGCTATCGTTACGTTTGCCGTTGAAAGTGCAAGTTGTTTAGCGTCGACGATTTCAATTTCATTTTAATCTATTGCCTGAAGCTAGTAATAAAAATGGGGGTAGAGTTGATGCAATGATGCAAAGTGCATTAGCAACACACTGCGCCAAATTTCACCTGCCTGGGAACTATGCTCAAGTCTTCCGCACTAATTAAGCTACGTTGACCGCTGCAAACAACTATAGATTAAGAATTTAAAATTCACAAATGACAGTTGTAGTTGACTAAAATCTTTGTTATTGCAAGCTTTCGAGAGCGAATGCTCACTTCTTCAGGCAAAATAAATTCATTCATTAGTCTTAATTTAATTTGCCTGAAAAAGTGAGCATTCGCTCACGAAAGCTTGCAATAATAAAGATTTTAGTCGACTACAAGTGTCATTTGTGAATTTTTATATTCTTATTTGTAAGTCGAGACGGCTATACTTCCTTCAACTATGGATTAGTTAGCCAGTGTTATCTTATGTGCTGGTTATTTTTTTATAGCTTGTTGAGTTAAGCGCATTATGCCAGACTTTTACTGGCGTTTAGTTAGAATTATTTGTTTATAGCGTTGGTACATTGCAATTTTCACCATTAACTTTATTTTCTTGTCTCAATTTTTAGATTAATTATTTGCGCCATTAGATTAGATTACATTAGCTTGGACGCTGTTTGATTTGTGAAGTAGGATTTGCGAAAGTGTATGCAACCCATGACCTACTATTGCACAGGCTGGGACACCTATCAATGTCATTGTTTCGATTGGGGGCTTAATGTGTCGTCATAGTTCAATTGTCTTGCATGGGATAATTTGGTTTAGAAAATAGCTGTGTTGCTTCCATCATCAGTTTTCATCGCAGATTGTAATGCTAGGCTTTTGTTGTCACGCTTTCCCGGCGATACAAGGAGATCGATATGCTTTTTCGTCTTTAACCTCTAAAGAGTGGTTTTCAGCTAACTTACTGACAACTGCACCGGTTTCTGTCTGAAAATATACAATGTCGTACACGCATGAATGCAATTTTCAAATCAAACTTCATTGGTCCGCTGTGCACTTTGCACAGCAGTATTATAGTGACAGTTAAAATACACAAGTACACCATAACATCCAGTAAACACGATGAACACAACTTTCTTCGAACATGCTCAACTAAGTAGTGCAGAGTTTATGAAAGGTTGCTTGAACACAAGCCAGGTTTCAAACAGGGAACCGAAGTCAATACATTTATCACAACTATAAGCGATGCTAATCCTGGAAGTGCAATAGAGTTTTGTGAAACTATGATCAAATAAACACGTGCGCAATGTTACAAACTGACATGACTGACATGACACAGTCGCGTAGTAAATCATTCATACACAAAGTGGATCTTTTGTAGAAAGCCCCCGCCATTAATGCAAAAATGTGAGATTTGAGAAAAACACCCCGCCACGTTTTAAGTACTTCAGCACTCACCGTTCCATGGTTGACGAAGAAGGTTGGGGTTATGGTTATGGTTGGGTTTAGGGTTAGGGCTATAGGGTTAGGATTAGGATTAGGGTTAGAGTTAGGGTTAAATGGCGGGGGCTTTCTACAAAAGATCCCACAAAGTTTCATATCATAGTTGCAAAAACTGGAGTCGGGTAAACCTGCTCACCAAAACCGTCTAATTGTAAACGAGGCTTAGAATTAAAGATTCGATTCCAAATTCGTAAATTAATATCGCTACAATAACAATGTTGAATAGTTTCAAACCATCTTAATGCCCTAGCTGCACACTGGAACACTGGGTTTTGGCTTATTCGTTTTTGCAAAACAATAGCAAAAGTTTTAATATCTTTTGTGTGGGTTCTTTTTCATAACGGTGAGAACAATGAAAAGAATAATTACTAAAGAAGATACTGCTTAAGCTGCGACATTGCTTGTGTGCGACACAAATGTGAAAAAATTAGAATGCAACAAACCTTACATGATGAATGCAGGTAAATTACTTGCACTACTTCGTAAAATGCGACATAGCAAAAAAAAACTACTGGCAAACACAGCCTTCTGGCACTTTTAACTTGCCACGATTTAAATCATTGAAATAAAAACTATATTTCAAAAATATACTCGACCCTCATTTTTCCGGACTAATTAGTGCAGGAACCTGTCCTGAGAGTGAAAAAGTCCGGAAAACATCAATGTATTCATTTAAATCATTGAAATAAAAACTATATTTCAAATATATACTCGACCCTCATTTTTCCGGACTAATTAGTGCAGGAACCTGTCCTGAGAGTGAAAAAGCCCGGAAAACATCAATGTATTCATGTAATGCAAATAAACTGAAACAACCATCCTTTGCAATATGTACAATGCATCTATTTTACGGAACAGCAGAATTGTTTGCTGATATCCGACGAAACTCGGGGTTTACGAGCGTCGGTAGCGACCTATCTGGTATTTCTGGCAGTACGCGAGACGCGCTTTGTTTGAATTCATTTGTCGACCGTCCGGACTTACTGTCCGGATAAACCGAAATCCGGATTAGCGAGGTCCGGAAAAACGAGGATCGAGTGTATATACAGTATAGCATGTGTCATCAAGAACATTGCCGTAGCGCGACGCATAACCACAAACATGAACTTTTGTGGCTAAATCTTTTTTAACATTTCAACATCAATCAATAAATCAGCTTCTAATTTTGGCAGGTTAACTATTAAGTCACACATATTTGCATCTGATGTAAATGAACATTTTGAACAATTGTGGCTGCAAGATTTTTCGAAGGAAAAAATACCTGATTTCAATTCTAAACACAATTTGTTTTTACGTATTTCAAATTCATTCAAAGCATTTTGCACAGATATAAAGTAAGCTCCTCCTGATTTTTGTCTCAATTTGCTAAAAATTACCAAGAACAATGTAGTCATGGTTGTTTTCCAGAAGAAACGTTGCCAAATCAATTAATCCATAGCAAGCACGAAATAAGTTGGATGATGCATCTCGAGAAAGAGATTTAACTCGTACGCTTATTATTGCTGGCGACATACTTATAGCCAAATCGCACAAATTACGTAAAAATTGCAAATTGTGATCAAAGGCTGATAATATAACTGAGCGTCTTTTGTCATTCAAGCGGATGTTTTCAAGCGAGCCGTCAACATTAAGTGTCTTCCAAAACTGAGCAAATGTTACGACAAATTTAGCAGTGTCATTGACATCTTGATGAGTGAGAAGCGGGTGCAATTTAAGGGCTGAAATAGTTCTATCGCAAAATACTTCCAAGCAGGTAGATACTTTTTGACGTTCAATTGGTTTTGAGAAAATCGATGCATCAGTAAGTTTGCATAGACTAATCAAACTTTGCAAAACTGCAGACAGTGACACTGTTTCGACCTATCGGGTCTCTTCAGTGCAGTTGGTGACCGACAAGAAGCTAGAGGCTTTTAATAAAGCCTAGCTTAGACCGCCACACTTGCGGGATCTATACTAGATCCACTTGGTGGAAGGTCTGTCGGTACTCTGCAACACCGTATCACTCGTGAATCATCTAGCTTCTTGTCGGTCACCAACTGCACTGAAGAGACCTGATAGATCGAAACAGTGTCACTGTCTGCAGTTTGCTAGGTGCATCGCTAGCCTTTTGCATTACTATACATGTAAGACCTTGTGACCACTAGGCTGTGACAGCACTATTGTTCTAGCAGTTGTTAGACTTAGTGCACCTACGACAACCGCCACTCATTCATGAGTGATACGGTTTTGCAGAGTACCGACAGACCTTCCACCAAGTGGATCTAGTATAGATCCCGCAAGTGTGGCAGTCTAAGCTATGCTTTATTAAAAGCCTCTAGCTTCTTGTCGGTCACCAACTGCACGGAAAGAGATCCGATAGGTCGAAACAGTGTCACTGTCAGCAGTTTTTTGCTAAGTGCATCGCTAGCCTCTTGCATTACTAATCAAACTTTCTTTTTCAGGATTTTGCAGAGTTTTAACCCGTTTCTTACCAATGTTACCATATGGGAACATATTTTCGATTGTGTGTTTCTTTCTTAAATAACCAATTTTTGTAGCATTGAAAAGCAAAAATGAAACAAGGAAATACTTTTCTTTAATTTTTTATAGTTTTTGGTGTGGTTTATTGCATTGTTTGAGAAATTTTAAAGGCGAAAAATGCCGAGAAATAAGCTTTAGTTACGTGATCAGTTTCCATGGCAATATTACGCTCGGGTAACATTTTTGGGAGTTAGCGATAGTGTTTTATTATAAAGCACACATTCCTTGACATGACATACTAGTAGCTGTTTGCAACTTGCTTGTTAAGTGAAAGATATGAAGCAGCTTTTTTCAATGTTCCCATATGGGAACATTGGCGGTTTTGGCTATCGTAAGTTTTATTGAGGATCAAAATATAACTTCAGTATATTGGGCTCAATTGGAGCAGTTAGTGATATTTATATGCATACCTTTTGACAGGACATGTTGAATTGTAGCTATATTAGCTACTTGTACAGTAGTTGTAGCTTAGTTTATATCCTAAGCTTAGGCTGTGATGGAGTTAGGCTAAATATATCATCATGATGTAGATCGACAATTTGTTCGTAACTATCATAATATTTGACTGCAGATCAAAAAAACTTAGAAAACGCAAGTTAGATAATAAACTTTTGAAATCAAACTATTCAAAAGTGTGCCGTTAAATGTTTTTACGATTGAAAAGCGTTTCTTTAAACTTTTCAAGCTATTTTGAACTTTATCTGTAGTTGATAATGGAGTAGTTGTTCAATGCAGTGTTTGATTTCATCATTTGCTACTTTGAATTGACATGCATCCAATTGCTGCCTTGCTGCTTTATTTGAAGCATCAGGCTATAAAACTTAATTGCTATTGCTTTGTGCTTACAGGTTCAGGAAAGGTGCAGTAATCCCTCGTTTATTGCGGTAGATGCGTTCCAAGAACCCCTGCGATAGGTGAATATCCCCAGAGTAGGATCACCGATTTCTACATATATATTTATGTGTTTTAGACATTTAAAACTCTTCCCGTACCATTATTTAACCCTCCATTACAATACTGTTCACTATTCTGAAATATAAGACCATTTATTAAGAAATCACACGAAATATTACAGAAAATAAAAAAGTAGCACTTAATATTGAAGAAAAAATATATATACAGGGTGTCCCAAAAAGATGTACACACATTAAAAATAATTGTAAACGTAGTGTTTTATTAGAATTTTATTGTTTTAAATATGTAAAAATATTTACAAATAACAGTTTATTGTTTACAAATAACAGTTTATTGTTTTTTTCACAGCATTTTGACTACATTTTAAATAATTGTAAATAGCCAATAACTAAACTGTTTGTGCTTTTTGCGCATTCAACTCCTGAACAAAAGAATGACAGTCAGACTTAACTTCGAAGAAAGAAAATTTATTCTAAAATACTACTGGAAGTGTGAAAATGCAGTTGAAGTGCAAAAACAATTTAGAAAGAGAATTTCAAAGAGATGCTGTTTACAACCAGTGTTTTAGAATAAATTTTCTTTCTTCGAAGTTAAGTCTGACTGTCATTCTTTTGTTCAGGAGTTGAATGCGCAAAAAGCACAAACAGTTTAGTTATTGGCTATTTACAATTATTTAAAATGTAGTCAAAATGCTGTGAAAAAAACAATAAACTGTTATTTGTAAACAATAAACTGTTATTTGTAAATATTTTTACATATTTAAAACAATAAAATTCTAATAAAATACTACGTTTACAATTATTTTTAATGTGTGTACATCTTTTTGGGACACCCTGTATATATACAGATTGGCCGACCCCGCGAAGTGGTGAATCCGCCATAGATGATTCGCGAAGTAGCAAAAGATCACTGCACTATCATATTTGGCTATTTTGATTTTATTTATTGCCGTGAGAAATATGGACCCAAAATCTTTTTATAAGTCTTCATACGGACGTGTAACTCATGCTTCTACTACTATGTCAGAAGTCAGAAACCTAGTAGAAACAATAGAAAAACCAAGAAGTGTAGTTCTACTCCCGCCTGATGGTGGTGATGAATGTGATCAAGCAAGTGATAATGAAGAAGTTCCTCAAAACTTTGAAACGGCTTCTGAACTTGCTAGTGAGCTCAAATTGAAAGAAGATATAAATGGTGTAGAAGAGGGTTAAATAGGTTTTCTGACCGAGAGAATTAAAAGAAGAAAGCAAGCTTTAAGTAAAAGTACGTGTTGGAACTAAAAGCATGTGTTGGGACGTGTACCAAGATGCATCCTGCTTGTAATTTTGAATAAAAAGTAAAAAAAAATATTAATTTTATTTTTGAGCTTTTTTGCTGCAACCCGCCAATGTTCCCATATGGGAACATAGGTGTATCTCAAAATCCTTTTTAGCGGGAAAAATAATTTGTTGTATATCAAATCAATAGTTCAGTATAATCTTATACAGCGCAATTTAATAAAAATAGTCAACTGGAACATGTAACAGTAAGAAAACGGTTAAGATCAAATCATTTTGCTATCCGCTGATTACCACATTCCATATAAAGTAATTCTTGAGTTTTTCCGTGATCCAGGTTTTGGGAAAGCACTTTAGTAAATGGATATAATCGAAGAGTAAAAATATATCATAGTTGGTTTTTCATGGAGAGCTTGGCTTGGTATCAAAGAGTTTAAAAAATGATTGGTTGACTCGGTTTCCATCAAAAGTTATTGCAATAACGAATTCTCCAGCGTTTTTTAATGTGGTGATAAGATGTTATGTCTCTTGACAGAGAAACTGTGCATCAAGTTGTCTCACTGGCATCATTTTGCAAACAAACTTTAATCCACCAAACAGGCATACCATTATGAAAGTCAAAATGCCATTGGCAAGCAAAGATAGTGTGTGAACATTGTGACCAAAAGGACTGCCTTCATGGAATTGAAGTGATGGTTAATCATAAACTTCATCAACCAGCAAAACGGGTGTTTTTTGCTTTTCATTTAAAGTTGCAAGTACACTTTGAAAAAACGTTTGGTCATCAGCTTTTCTTTGTTATAGAAGTTAGTAGTGATAGCATTTTTATGCTTGGTAATTCAAAATCTTCTCAAAATTTTTGCTATAGTGCCATGATTCAAACGTTAACCTTTTTGTGACGACGACGCGTGTAGCCCCGAAACAACGCTGCCATTTCAACAATCATCTAATAAATTTTCGTTTGGGGGCTTACGACATTTTCTTTAACAAATTACCACGTCCCTTTTTCTGTATTAAACAATGAAATTCTCGTTTCTATCGCTCCTGTTATGAAAATAGAATCAAACGAAACATAAACCTTCTCGATGCATCCTTTTTCTCGATATTAGAAGAGTTTATGTAAAGCATTTTTGACTGATTATGCTGATCATGGTCTGCGACCTCACTATAAACTTTGATTGTCAATCGCTTTAATTAAAAAGCGCGGTAACCCACTAAGACAGAAACAATTTTTATAAAATCATACTTCAAGTACTTGGTTATCAAAAGCGATCCTGTTTTCTTTGTAATTTAATTTTGCAAGTGCTTGCAATTGCTCAGGAGAAGTTTTGATCCCTCAATGATGTCATGAACATAAAACTAATGCTTAAGTCGGTAATTCTAAACGTTTCTGCCGTATTTTTCCCTTGCAATGCTCAGTACAGCAATTTCCGTCCCACAGTAAATCACAAAATGATATTGAAAAAAAATCCCATTTTGTTAGAGCGAAACTAAATTTTAGTTGATCTATCGAATATTGATGAACTTTGCCTGCACATTTTCTTTCATGTTTATTTTTTCTTTTAGGCATTTCAATAATTTTTATGAAGCCGCAATAATTTAAATTTAGCTCGCAATCCTGTTTTTTTGCTATCTTATCTAATTTACTTTCACATATCAATAGACTGCCCTGTGATATATGGCTGTGTGTAACGAGCAAATTATGTAACATTTTAATAACAAATACCAAAACGCAACAATGCTATTATGAAACAGTATTTTTCCTTCTTCTTAGCAAGAACTTTCAGTTACAACGGCGTAATAAAACTTGTACAAGCTAATGCCTGAGTTGATTATCATTACAACGTTGTCTACTACATCATAATGTGCTGTAAACAATTCAACGCTGGTATGAAAACGTGTTCTAAGTCACAAATAAATTGAGCCTACGTGTCAATCGATAAATTTGAATAAATTGACATTTTATTAAATTTTTTTCAAGTACTACCTAAAGAAATATTTCTCCTTTGAGATTACGAATTCCTCCTGAGGGAGCCATGAAGCTCATTTTCATAATTGGTTCAAAGTGTTTGATTATTATCTTGGTTTTTTGTGTTGCTATTCTAAACAGTTGTTATGTTAAAAAGTAAAAATGTGCGACTCAAAACAGTTCTGGTAATCGCGCGAGTGGTTTTGTATAGTTCTGAGCTCAATAGCGAATTTTAATTTACAACAGTAGCAAACTCTCCACGAGATTGCTACATTAAAGTTTTAAAACTAACCGCTAGACAGCGACAAAGAACACTTGTTTTGCAATGTCATTGTTGTTCAGAAATAGTCAAGTTTGCAGAAGAAATACTGCATCAATGCGAGCAGTCTTTTCTTTTAATGCTGCCTAGAAGTGGCGGGAAACCTTGTGTGTCTCCACGACTGCAAGAGCTATGCTTGTCGGAATTTACTTTAACAAGGGTCAAACAGGCAGACAGCACGAGAGGTGGAAGAGAAGCAAAATGTGATCAAGATGTGGTCAATCTGGTCAATTTCCACTGCTGTCAAATTTATTTTCTATGTATTCTGATTTAGGCAAAAATAAAATGATTAATTTGTTGAATATTAAGCTAATGAAGCTGGTATCCTTGACCATAATTTATCGAGAGGCGTATTCTGACAAAAAAAGTTTGCAGAAGGTGATGATTGGCAAGACGCCAGCAGCATTTTGGTCGAGAAAACCATGTAATAATGTTCAACACAAGAATTAATGGCAACAACGTATCATCGCACAACTTATTCACAGAGCTTACAAAGGACTTTGTAGAGCATAAAACAGACCTCGCTGACATCAGATGGTCACCAATGCTTATACCTAGTAATGGAACATACAGAAAAAAAAAAGAATTAAAGTAAGCGGTTTCTTGTATTCAAGAAAACTTTTCAGTATCGCAATGCGTTAAAGGAATGAACGTAAATCGTCAACACAAACAGAATCAGGTTGCAAAAATACATTACTGGTTTTGGTTTGCGCAGTCAAAGCCGAAGAGTTTTCTTTGGCTTGTTGTAACATATGCTAATATTGATTGTGATTTTCATAAAATAAAACTACCTAAAATCCTGTCCTCAATCGGGGGAGCTTATCTGCAAGGTGGAGCGCTTGGGTTACCAAGCATCGGTCCTCACTGGAGAAAAACTATCCTAAGGGGTGATATTAACTCTCGAATGTCAAAAATCATAAAATTAGAAAGATTTATTTTAGAAGAAGCAGATGAGAATTTAAAGAATTATTGATCTGTGGATAATATTTTTTATTTTGAAAGGCCATCACATTTTTAAACTGTGTGACGGCGATTGGAGTTGTGGCCGTCGCATGGACGTTGGTCGAAGTCTCACAGCCTCAACCCTGATCTCAAAATACTTTGATTGCATCCAAGATATATTGAAGAGACCGTCGTTTATGATTAAACAAACAATAACAACTAATCATAAATTATTAAAAACTACGAACTTACAGGCAATTGTGACATTTCATTTGGTTTAGAGTTGATTGCATTAGCACAAAGCTGATACACATAAATTTTAAGATTCTAAACTGCAAAAAATTTATGACTTTGTTACACAACTCCGATAATGCGATAGTCCGTACTTGAAATTGCCTTGTAAGAGAAACTTATGTTGAACTGTCGCTTTGTAAGATTTGCGAAATAAAACACACGAGATTTGAAACAAATTGCTCCTGAAACTGAACACAAATTACCAGCAAGGTAAATTGAGTGAACGATAACGGTCTGAAACAAAGAACTGAGTTCGATACTCGACTGGCTTGATTTATAATAAAAATTATAAAGTAAACTTGTCATTGCCGTTATACGGCAGTAACGTCACCGCCCCGACAAGCTATGGTGAATGTTTTAGGAGTTACACGCTTAAGTAACAATATTTGAGATCAGTTAGAGCACGGGTGCACAACGTACGGCCGCAAAAAAAGGATTTTTTTGCGGCCTTGAAATTGTAAAAATATATTTAAGCAGATATTATGCTAATTTATTTAAATTGTAAAAATTGTAAAATCTAATTGTAAAAATATATTTATGCTAAACTATTTAGCAGTTTTTCTAGCATATTTTTTTCGAAATCAAAAATCTAGCATATTTCTTTTGGATCTAGCATTTTCTATTATATTTTTTTCGGATTTAGCGTTTTCTAGCATATTTTTTTCAGAATTACCTTAAAAAAGTTGCATGTTTTTGTACTAAAAATTTGCCCAAAAAGTCAGGTACGACTTATACAGAGTTTGTACCGTTTCATCACGTCAAATATGGGGCTGCGACTCATACACGCGTGCAACTTCTATTCGAGTATTTACGGTAAGTTTTAAAATTTGGTAGCATTTTAATATTACATATTTACATTGAAATTACATGTTTACATTAAAATTTGCAAGTATTTCCATGTTATTGAAACGGAAAAGAACACTAATAGAAGAAAAACGAGTATTTAATTCAAAATTGGAGCAGGATTACTTTATGATTGAGACAGCAACACATTCTATGATGTGTCTAATATCCAACCAAGTTGTGAAGACTGTGAAAGGGGGTAACGCAAAGCAGCACTTCCTTCGTGACGAATCGCACTCTTACGCAAAACTGAAAGGGGATTCGAGAAAGATCTGCATTGAAAATTTAAAAAAGAGTGTGCGAAAGCAGACAGCTTGCATAACAACTTTCGCTAAGTCCACTAATTGCCACTGTGATGCATCATACAGAGTGCCATATCATCTTGGCGTTGCAAGAAAACCTTATTCTGATGGCAAACTCGTGAAGCGATGCTTGATAGACGTTGTTGAGTACGTTCACTCTGGGAAGGAAGTTGATTATTTTTCAATTGCTCTCTCGAGTGTTACAATGCAACGCAGGCAAGATGATATCGCTCAGCAGATAAAACTCTCTCTGCAAGCAAAGATAAACAAGAAAGTTCATTTTCACTTGCTGTTGATGAATCAACAGATATCAACGACTCCGCGCAATTGTTAATATTCGTTCGTTGTCTTTCTTCAAGCTTTGAATTGTGTGAGGATTTCCTTTCCATGGAAAGACTGGCTACTCGCACCCGTGGAGAAGACATATTTATTGCAGTGAAGAATGCCTGCATTTGCTCTGGATTAGATCTGAAATGCCTTCGGGGCATTTGCATGGACGGTACGCCTGCCACGACAGGTAACCAACAGGGATTTGTTACAAGGTTTTCGGATTACGTGTCCAACGAATATGACAATAAAAAACTCATCAACCTTTACTGCATTATCCACTAGGAAGCACTACGTGCCAAATTTGTTGCTTTAAATACCATTCTGAAGGATGTGAATCGCATTATCTTGTTTATTCGCGCAAATGCTTTGCATCATCGACAATTTCGAGAAATTTTATGCTCAAGTGAAACAGCTGCTGAGGACATACTTTATCACTCCGGAGTTCGTTGGTTGTCTATAGGAGAAACTTTCCGCCGTGTACTGCAATTGCGAAAGAAAATAGTAGAATACTATTAAACCAAAAATAAGGAGTGTCCCTTGCTCGACAACGATTTTCTCATGTCGCTTGGTTTTCTGGTGGATTTTCTTACCCAGGCTAACTTCCTGAATCAAAGTCTGCAGGGAAAGGCAACAACAGTTTGTCTCGTGTACAAAAAAGTACAAAATTTCCGTGACAAATATCGTCTTCTAAAAAGTCATCTGCGTCAGCGTAACTGTTTCCATTTTCCGCAGATGAAGGCTCTGATTGACAGCGAAGAAATTCAAGTAGATGATATTCCCATCATTTTGTTCTCAAGCGTTTTTGATTGGGTTTTGCAGGAATTTTTTAATCGTTTCCAAGACTTTGAGAGGATTTCCGATACAACAAGGCTAGTTGCTTATCCACATCTGGTCGAAACCGAAACTGCACCATTGAATCTTCAAGTGGAACTCGTCGAGTTGAAGAACGACAAACAGTTTGTCAAAAAATTTAAAGACGAAGAGGATCAACTAGATACGTGGAAAGGATCTATTAAATATCCGAGTCTAGAAGAATTGGCCAGAAAAAGTGTCGTTCTTTTTGGAAGCACTTAGGCCTACGTGTGCGAAACAGGATTTTCAAGAATGAAATATTTGAAGAACAAGTACCGAACCCGATTGTCCGACAGCAATCTGGAATGCGGACTACGACTCATGATATCCAGCAAGCCACCTAACCTCGCAAGTTTATCTAAGGAGGTGCAAGATCAAGGAAGTCATTAAGTACAATTTTGTGATTTATGATTGAATAAATTCTCCAAACTTGAAAATTTGCCTTTTTCTAATGTTTAGCATGAGTAGTGAAGACAGCAATTACGGCAGTTAAATTGTAAGGCTTAAAACGTAAATTCGTAAAAAATGACTTTAACTAGTGGCGGCCGTTAGTGCATTTATAGGATGTATTGCGCCAGCAGTAGTAAAAAGGTTGTGCACCCCTGAGTTAGAGGAGGACAAAACGGAAATGAATACTCTAATTTAACACGACTTGATTAGTTTAAATAAACACACATGAATTCTACTTGGATAAGCTATTTGCATACCATAAATTCAAATAAATGACACGCCTAGTTTTGATCATTTGAAACGATTACACATAATTTTATTATTGGCCGCGAAATCACGCAGTGTTATGTTTATATGCGAGCAGTGCGAACAAAACCATTCGAATCTGGAAACTTTTCTATGATACGGCCCATGAGCCAAGCATTTCGAGACAAGGTGGGTTCAGCAACAAACATGACAAATGGGAGATTACGGGGAGGGCTAGACCGTTTATTCTGTTTTTGAAGAATGGGCAGATATTCCGTTATCCACCATGACCAAAATACGTTAGCTAGGTATTGCACTTGTCGCCACTGCTTGCAGTAATAACAGTCCGCATGTTCAAAAACGTCTGGAGGTGAAGGTTGTGACCTTTTGAGTAGATGACAATGATTAGGTGTCAAGGCATCTTGGTCATTAGAGTCGTCAATTGTAGCAGTTAGGAGGCGGCTATTTATTATGTTTTCTACTTCCCACATCAATCTAGAAAGGGATTGGCCAGTTTAACGTTGTTCTTGGCAAATTGAAGCAAGAATTTTTCGCACTGATCTAATTTGCCTTTCCCAAGCACCATCGTGATGGCAAGCACCGGGAGGATTAAATGCCCAGTCAATACCTTTTTGCAACAGCAAGTCATGAATCCGGGCTTTGTTCCACCTTTGCAATGGTTCACGTAATAACTCACACTCACCGCCAACAAAATTTGTTCCGTTATCTCTAAACTACATATTATTTTTATTGACTCAATATATATGAAGTTACCAGGGCGATAGATCTAAAGTTTATAAATTTTTGAAGAATTGGAGAGTTGAAACTTAGACTACCAGAATTGAAAATTGCTATCCCCCAACAAAAAAGAGGAAAGTAAAAATGACCCTTCTTGATTTTTAGCTATAAAATATTTACTCTAAACTACATATTATTTTTATTGACTCAATATGTATCAAGTTACCAGGGCGATAGATGTAAAGTTTACAAATTTTTAAAGAATTTGAGAGTTGAAAATTAGGCTACCAGAATTGAAAAATTGCTATCCCTCAACAAAAAAGAGGGGAGTGAAAATGGCCCTGCTTGATCTTTAGCTACAATATATTTACTCTAAACTACATATTGACTGAAAATTTCCGGGGCGATAGAAGTAAAGTGCAAAAACTTTACATCTGTCACCCCGGAAATTTTCACTTTCACTTTCAAAAATTTGGTACTGCGGCTACGAAAAATAAAAATCAAAGAAAAGCTGAATGCTTTTAACTTTTCTAACTGGCTCTGCTCAAAGCATGGCTCTTTGGCATCCTCTAGCGACTGTTTCAGAAATATTCATCTACAAATAAAATTTCCAGGAGATTTTAAAATTAGGGTGCAACTACTTTCAAGATAATTCAAATTTAAGAAAAGAGGGAGATATTAATTGCATCAAGCTTAATATCTGAAAAAAAATTTTTTTTCAGAAATCATTGTATTTTAAATTGCAATGAAATTTTCTTTCCAAAAATATAACATGATTGATATTACAGCTAATGGTCTTAAAAAGTATTGAATCTAGAAATAAGGTGGATACTGACTTTTTTTGGGAAATCGGTAGCTGTGGTTCACATACAAGCCAATGTTCACGTAGAGCTTGCGGGAGGCGTTGTGCTAAGGCTTGGATTGAAAGAAGATATATCTAAAGTTGAGGCAATTTCGAGATATACTGCTCAAATGGTCAGGCAAGTAAAAATAACACCATAACGGTTGATATCCCTTCGGCCGTTGCGTATCATGAACGGGCCAAAGAGGTCTACTCCAACTTAGGAAAATGGAGGTTTGTTTGGGGTAAGCCTTTCTTCTGGTAGGTCAGCTATTTGTTGGGAATCGACTTTTAAAAAGTCTTTACGGGACGCTGTGCATTTTGACAATACCGACCGCACGGTTGAATTGGCCTGAGTTATTCATAAGCTTTGTCGAAGATAAGACTATACATGCTCCCGACCCAGGTGAACGAGTTTGCAATGACTATATTTCATAATCAGGTTGGTACTAGAGCATTTGTTGGGATTATTTGGTGTTTGGGAGTCGTAGGAAGTAGGCGCACACTTAATTCGTCCACCAACACAAAGGAGACTTCCTTCAAGAAAGGGATTAAGTTTAGAAATACTATTTGCCCTTTTCACTAGTTTACCTTTAGAGAGACACTTAATTTCTTTATCATAATATTGAGATTGTATGTGAGCAAAAACAACGTGTTTGGCTTGTTTTATTTCTTGTACCTCTAAGCCAAAATTGTTAAGTTTTATGTTTTAATTTTTTTGTTATGTGTGTTAGACCTTGTAGTTTGGTTTACTCGAGACTTGAGTGCAGTTACAAAACTTAAGGTCCATGTGCAAACTTTCAGAATTTTAAACCAGGAGGATTATTTTTCAGATAGGTCAACCAAAAAATGCGCATGGGCAGATGGGAAAAAGAAAGAGACGTTAGGTTTTTTAATTTCTGGGTCATCCGCAGGAAAGCAGAAAGGGAGAATAAATGTTGGCTGCTCTGGTCAACAGCTGTTAGGAAACATTAGAAATTTTGGACCAGCCTTCCATTGTGTGCATTTTATAAAAGTCTTTATTGATAAGCCACGAGATGCGTGACCAGCAGGATTGAAGTGTGAAGGAACGTATGGCCATTAATCCGGGTGAGAGATGTCTCGTATAAGCTGCACTCTGTTTGCTACAAAGATATGGAATATTTTACTGTCACTTCTGAAGTATCACAGTACCGTAGTGCAGTTGGACCAAAACAGGGAAGGCTTAAGTGGTATAACGGGATTAAGTTTCCTTCTCAGACTCTGATCAAACCGAACAGCAATTGCAGCGGCACAGAGCTCTAATCTCGGAGCAGTTAAAGTTTTCATTGAAATAGGTCTCGTTTTTCCGAGAAATAAATAATTGTTGATATTATCTTTTTTGTCAACTAACCGCAAATATGAAACATAACCCTATGATTTTTCAGATGCGTCAGCAAAGTGATCAATAGCGGCTTGTTTTAGCTTGCCAAACCCAAATGTTTTGTAACATCTTGCAATTTGAAACGCATCGAGTAATGGTAATTGATCGATCCATTGCGGGTACTGTGTTTCGTAGGGCGATGGAATTGGATTGTCCCATTTTAGTCCGATTTTGCAAAGGGATTGCAGGAGTAACTTCATCGGCTGAATTACTGGTGCACTAAAACCAAGAAAGTCATATAATGAGTTCACCGCAGATAAAATGCCTAAAAATGTAAGGGGTTTGGTCTTAACCTGAACCCCGAAGCACAAGGTATCCTTTTCCACATCCCACCATAACCATAAAGTGCGTTTTTTAGGGAGGTCTGCGGAACATAGATCCAGGTTTTGAAGCTCAGTGGATCTATTGGATTTTGACACGGTTTTGATCATTTCTTTACTGTTTCTTACCCAATTGGTTATTTTGAAGCTTCCTTTTATTAAAAGTTTGGAGACTTTTTTTAACTATCCTTTAGCCTTTTTTACAAAAGGAGAGGATGCTAAGTGTCGTCAACGTAAAAGCAGTTGTTAAGCACGTCAACAGTGTTTTGATCGAAATTGCCTTTGAAGTCTAGAACTGTTTGTTTGAGTGCAAAACTGGCACAGCCTGGAGAACATACGGTGCCAAACAAATACACAGACATTTGGTACTCGATTAACGCATTACTCAGCTCGTCATTCTTCTAACACAGAAATCGGAGTTTATCTCTGTCACGCGGGGAAATTTGGATTTGAGGAAACATGCGTTTAGTGTCTTCTTCGATTGTGTTGACTTCATTGCGAAATCGAATGAGCACACCAATCAGCTTGTTTGTGATATTAGGTCCAAATAATAGAATATCATTGAGAGATATTACCTTGTAGTTGGCGGAACAGTCAAATACCACTCTAATTTTTGTGGTTTGTTGAGATGATACACTCCATAGTGCGGAATGTACCACGTTTTACCTGGCTGGCTCTTTACGCCTTCCACCCTTTTTGCGTAGTTGTTGACGAGCATGTCATTAACGAAGGTTTAGGATTGCTCGACAAAGTTGGGGTTTTTCAGAAACTTACGCTTTAGGTAACAAGCTCGTTGTTCTGCCATAGCTCTATTCAATGGCAATAGAATCTCAGCATTGCGCATAGGCAAAGCAATTTCGTAATGTTGGTTGTCAAGATGGTGAATCGAAGTCGAAACGAAGTTCAAAAAGCGAGTTTGGTCTCTTGATAATTGATTATTGTTAATGTTGGTATCAACAATGTCGGTACACAAAGTGCACATTGGATGATCATTTAATCTGACCAAAAACGTTTTACTTAATTTTGGATAAACTACGTTTTTCTTGGGGCAATTATTTTGTCCACCCCACTGGAGTTTTGATGTGGTAATAGGTATTTGTAAGTTCAAGTGGTTGCATTACCGAGGGATTGTCGGTACCGATCAGTAGGCCAACCTCTTCATCCATCAAGGGAATATAAACATCCATAAATTCTAGAAATTGATCAACATCTTCTTGAGTTGGGATATCATTTTTTCCGACTGGAATAGAGTTAATGGAAAGCATAAGATTCAGCTAAAAAATGTTGGATTGGGTAATATTGGCATTCGTAGGCCATTTATAACTTTAGCTTTGTGTGTGGTTTGGATTTGATTAATGGTAGTTGTGGAAACGTTGATCATGGAAAAGTTCTTTGCTTGTAAGGTTTTGATTCTGAAATAAACGAGCTTGTGCTTTGTTATCGAGCAGAGCAAGGGTTGTAATTAATTTGTTTGAATTACTACAGCAAATCTTCACAAATACTACAGGTAAATGATCGATTATTAAAGAACCTAAACCAACAAATTTACTGTAAACTTTGGCTATAGCAGTGATATTTTCGCCTTTATCCTTTTCGGTAGATGTTGTTCTTCGATTACTTATATTTGGCGGGTGGGTCACTCCATGTCAAGTGATTCAGGGCAGTTCACCGATCTCCTCAGATTTTGATGAATTCAACAGAGTGATAGAACTTCTCTTTCTGATTGTGAAAAACTATTTTTATGAATTGGTCAACTAGAAAAAAAGTTATTGCTACCTTTAAACTATGCGTGCTTTAAGTGCTTACTTTTAAGTGCTTACCTTTAAAGACAGAATATGATTGTTTTAAGTAAAGCGTTGCACAGTTACCGGTGGACATATTTTGATTTATAGGTATTGCATGTATTTGTATTGAAGTAATATTTTGGCATGATTTCTGCTTCCAAAATATGACTAAACTATGTAATGCACAACGTGTGCGTAATTTGAAAGATAAACAAAGACTTTCCGAGAACCACACATGTGTTTAATTGCAACTTTTTATGGGATGATGTCGTTCTGAAGATATTTATCATAAGGTAATTTTGTGATGCTAGAAAATGTCTGCAGGCTTTCAGACACAAAATTTACTTTGTCCTGTTAAAAAAGCAACACTCAATAAGCCATTTATTTTATTTGTGATTCAAAATTTTATTAAAATTTGCTTTTTTAATGATGTGTCACACATAATTGTAACAGATGGGCATTTAGAGATATTTACGATCAAAAACTACGTTCCGCATGATTGAGCTCAATGGAATTCACCGATAAACCTAAGGTCAAAGGTCAAAGGTTACAGTCCAAAAGTTTTGTTTTTGGTGCTTTGGCTAAAGAAGTGTATGCCCAACAATATCTGAAAATATCATATTAGACGAATTTTCACTAGCTGAGAAGCATCTTTCCAAAGTTGAACATATGAATACAAATATTTTTTTCGCTTCAGTAATCACAAAAAACAGCCAATTTTAAATAACCATAACTTTTTTCTAGTTGACCAGTTCATAAAAATAGTTTTTCGCAATCAGAAAGAGAAGTTCTATCACTCTGTTGAATTCATCAAAATCTGAGAAGGTCGGTGAACTGCCCTGGATCACTTGACATGGAATTACCCAGGTGTAAAAGAGTGGTGTGGTGCCCATTACAATCTTATTTCGAGCATGGATTAGTACGGGGACAAGATTTTGATAAATGATCAGGTTCAAGACATGACCAGCAAAAATTGGCTTTGTTCACAAATGACTCACGAGCAGTGGCGTACGCAGAAAGTTTCCGAGGGGTGGCCAAGGTTTCGTCACAATCGTGTGACGTCACAAATCAACTTTATTGGGAGTGCCAAAGGCTCAATCATTCTAGGGTGGTCCGGGGACATGCTGTGGGAAAATTTTACAAAATTACACCATATAACACGCATTTTCGTGCATTCTGGAGGCAAGTTTTAGTGTAATGCTTTTACGAGACTCATTAGAAGAATAAAATTGTAAAATAAAAATCAAGCATAAAACAAAGTCAGTTTATTTTAAATTGAGGCGAAGCTTCCCTTTCGCAAATTGGTCAATCACTTGACTATAACCAAGTTTAATGTCATTGTGTATATACAAAGAAAAATGCATTGAGCCGATTTTCTTGCATGCTCGTACTTAAGTACGTTTTGATCACATTTAGGGCGCTAAAGGACTGTTCGTCCGTTGCCGTTGTAACTGGCAACTTTGCGAAAATTTGCAGCAGTGTTTCAGTGATCGAATGCGTCCCAAGTTGTCTCGCAGTTTTAAGAGGTACTCTATTTCAGCAAAAAATACAACTAAAATATACTTTCAAATCAGAGCGTTTCATTTGTTTGTTTTAAAAATGCTCATGTATAGTGCCTAGTGATACCGGTAGCTCTCTATTCTCGTACAAGTTGTACGATTCTCTTCAAAAACGTGGCTGCCACTAACCACTTTGCAGAAAGCTGTTATTTCACATAATGGGCAAAGTTAATTGATCAAATATCGCTTTTAAAATAGTGGTTTGTGCGGCTATATGTCTTCCTTCTGCAAGGTTTTATCTGCCATCTACAGCTCTTGTTTACTTTCAAGAGCATAACAAATTTTGATAACTGTTTTACTTTAACGAGATAGTCCAGCCCAAATTTCTACCAACAAGTGGTCTGAGCGACGAGTGGTTTTTCACAGGAAAATCGAAATTTAGGGCGAACCCCGAATACTCGCGAAAAACCAGCTTTGCTTTTGCTAAATCTGCTTGGTTTTGCTTTACATTTTATCATTTTTAAGGTCTGAGGTGGGGCCATGGCACAGTGGGCTCCCCCTCAATACGCTAGTGCTTACGAGCATTGTAATCAAGCTTTCTAAAGTGCCTGCATTGATTTAAGAAATGTCAACCTTTGCATATTCTTCACATTTTTTTCTTGATTTAAATTGTGTAGCAAATGAAGCCTTTTCACATTTATTTAAAGCTGGGTTGTTTAGCCGAGATTTCACCTGCGACCGATCCTTAGGCAAAGTTCGTACATTATCGAGTGCGCAACGACACATAATCAGTAAAATGTTTTGTACTGACTTCTTCTATTCTAACATGAATAACATTATCGACTTCTGCTTGCCAGCCGTTAATCCACGCGCTGGGTAGACGCTTGGATATTTTGTTTAATTTGTCGATATTATCTATTTTATGGAGATCATTCATTACGCTGAAAATGTTAACGTAGAATATCAACACGGCGGAAAATTTGATCAGAGAAGCTTGGTCTTGATGATGGAGTAGCGGGCCATTAATAATGGAATCGATACACGCTTTAGCCATTTGAAATTTCTGACGGTATGTTTGTTGAAGCAGTTTGCCTGCTTCAGCATACCCTTGGTCAGCCGGAAAGTATTGGCAGCTCTTTATCAAAGCAAGCCCAGATGTGTAATGCAGAAGATAGAAGAGTTTACGTTTGGGCTCTGGGATGTTATAAGATATTTAGACATCAAAGGAATCTACAAAACTACAATAATTGGCAGGATTGCATTCAAAAAGTGGTAATTTTAACGCAGGCATATTAGGCTACCAATCTGGGGCTCTCCCAGAGATATTTTCAGGGCCGTTAGCATTAAATCTCATATTACAAGAGGTCGAAATATCGTTAGTTACCTGTTGCTTTCAGGAGCTGATCGCCAGTTAGTGAAACTAAAGTCGTTGCTTTTGGGCCCAGTGCGAAATGATTGATTAGTATAAGTTTGAAGTTGCACAGAAAAGTGGTCATTAGGCCGGGGTGCTTTACAACACAGAGCTACCGTGAATGCATGAGATAAAGAGTCTCCCTCCTTAATAATGCTATGACTTAAACAATTGGGTGGCTTGAAAATTTGGGCACCATTGAAAGCGTATGGTAAGGGGTTGAATTCATTTCTGGTAACTGCTGCTTCGCGGGTCCGCACTGCTCGCATGCGTAACATTGTAAACAGGGCCTGGTATCGCATTAGGCCTATTAGTACACTCAATAGGTCGATTGATCATTGAGCTGCTAATGCTTGCAGGAAAAATATTGGTAGGTAGATCGGCATATTTTTTGTTTACGAAGGAAGTGCAAAACATAGTACTCACATTGTCCAAAATTAATTTTGTTGTTGATGTTGGGTTGTGGAAAGGATCTGTTTTCTCTTCTTCAGCTTGAATCTTTGCAGTAGTTTCATTAAATTGTGTGCGAAGTTTGGCTTCCTAGAGCTGGTGTTGAAACTTGAGCTTTTGTTCTTCTCGTAGACGAGTTTTGTTTTAAAAGTATAGGTCCGTAATCAAAACGTTATTTTGCTTGTTGCTCTTCCAGAGCGTTGACTTCAGCTTGAGCTTGTAAACGGGCCATGAGCACCGCCCTCTTTGATTTGGCGCTTGTGCGCGAACTCGTGCCGGAGTGACTGCCACTTGAATAAGCGCAGGACGAGATTCTCGTTCTGGTTTCATCATTTGTTTTCGTTATTTTCTCCCCAACAACATTTGAACTTCACTTCATAACAATGGAGTCCGCAGTACGCATAGATGAATTTTGAATGCTTGGAGTTGGATAAATCGAGTGAATACGACTGCTGCTTTCGTTTGTAGCACTTGGCTCAAATGCCACTATGCATTGTTTTGGTTAAAGTGATTTGCTCGTCTCTTGCCTTGACTTGTGGCTGGGTCGACGCATTTCGAAAATGTAATTATTTTTTGTGCAGACGAAAAAGATTTGAATGTGGTAGAAAGCTTTGGATTTTTGTACAGGCTTGCATGTACACTATCGTCCTCAGGCACCGTAGAATTTGTTGTGGCAAATTTTTGAGCCTTTGACTTTGTAAGCATTTTCATTTATTGTTTCAATAATCTTCTTGATTTGCGTTAATTGCCAATAACTAACATGTGACGGAGATTGGAGTTGTGGCCGTCGCATGGACGTTGGTCGAAGTCTCACAGCCTCAACACTGATCTCAAAATACTTTGATTGCGTTCAAGATATATTAAAGAGACCGTTGTCTACGAATAAACAACAATAATCAAGTAATCATTAATCAATAAAAACTACGAACTCACTGGCAATTGTGACACTTCATTTGGTTTAGAGTTGATTGCATTAGCACAAAGCTGATACACATAAATTTTAAGATTCTAAACTGCAAAAAATTTATGACTTTGTTACACAACTCCGATATCGCAATAGTCCGTACTTGAAATTGCCTTGTAAAAGAAACTTATGTTCAACTGTCGGTTAGTAAGATTTGCGAAATAAAACACACGAGATTTGAAACAAATTGCTCCTGAAACTGAACACAAATTACCAGCAAGGTAAATTGAGTGAACGATAACGGTCTGAAACAAAGAACTGAGTTCGATACTCGACTGGCTTGATTTATAATAAAAATTACAAAGTAAACTTGCCGTTGCCGTTATACGGCAGCAACAAACTGCACAGAATGTCACCAACTGAAATGAGGCATAAGCGTAACCATTGGGGCGCCGCTGGGCCACTTTCACATTTCTTGGATCTGACTCCGGCATTACGTCATTTTACAGCAAAATAGGTGAAAGTTTTGCACTTTTGATACGATTGTCAGTAGGGAGGCTGCTGTTTTGATTTCACCTCAAATTTGAATTTCTTCAACTATTTTTGAATTTAATGTTATTAAACCGAATTAAGTTATTGCACGGGTATTTAAACAATCGATAAAAAATTGTAGTCAAAACAACTTCACACAACTTAGGAACAGAATTTTACCAGAAAACAAAAAAATTAAATAAAATATTATAATTACCGGTATGGTAAAAATTTTTCTTTAAAAATATCAAAAGTTTCTAAAGAATTTGGATATCCTAAGTTGTTTTCTTGTGCTTGTGATCGGAAGAAGTGTGAAAATGATCTTTCACATGACGAATCACCTACCGCGACCATAAAAAGGTCGATTCACGGTCAGAGCGCGACCAATAGCTAGATTGAAAGCTGCTCAGGTGCAAACGTTTACGAAAACTGGATCGTTTTCGGCAACAGAATTAGTTCAAGAACTGGCTATTTGTGTAGTTTGTATTTCAATTATTAATCGAACAATATCATTACAAAATAAATTTTTAACATAGAAATCGAACACTTGCAGACCTACTACCGCGTAAACAAAACGTCAAACGCATTTCGCTGTTATGTTTTGTCAAAAAGCTTCAGCAGAGATGGAGGTATTTTTACAAAACAAGATTGTTAATATATTATTACTACATTGCGTGTTTACATGGATGAAACTTTAAATTACTATGCAAAATTTGCCTTACATTGCGAATAGAAAGACTCAATGCAGCTTACAATCTAAACGCCTTGGAGATTGCAAAACGGACTTCTAATCACTCACTCTAGAAAACATAATGGGAGTTCATTAGCCACACAAATTCACTTTAGCTCTGTGGCTAACTGCAACAGCATTACCATGGTAAGACTTAAAAATGTGGGAGGTTTTTCTTCCCCACTCTGTATTTTATTACGTCGTTATTGTGAATTGTCGCCTTGATAACGACAGAGTAGCACCTGTTTGGAAGCAGGTATAGTTTGAGTAAAAATGTTTCAATAAAGTGGATATTTCTTTTGCTTTAAACAAATTTCTGAAAAACTGCACCGGCACTCGTATATTAAGGAAATATAAAGTTGCGCTTAACTACAACTCCAATATAAAAGCTACAACGCCTGTTTCAGTTTGCACATGTAAAAGCTTTTGCTAGAATAATTATATGTCTTGTTGTCGAACATTCGTTTACAGTTTTCAACAAAACGAAAAAAAAGCTATTTCAATACTTTGTTTACAAGGGAGTAAATTTGCAAGCGTATAATTTGTATTCGGGTATTTACACTTAAAGCAAGAATGGTGCGAATAATGACTTCTACTACTTTTTGTGAATAACTACTTTTTACGGTGCGAACAACGACTTTAACTACCTTTTGCATCCCTTTCTATTGTTGCAGCCACTGCAACTTCGATACATAATAGCGCAGCTATCGCGACAATGAGATCTAGCTACTAAGAGTCGTATGAGCACGAAGATGTTACAAACCACAAACAGAAAGTTACCAACAGCAATGTTAATATATAAACCGAATGGAATCTACGAAAATAGCTATCATGATAGAAGTGACTAGTCGCCGTATGGAGTGCACTCTTTTGACGCCGGACTTCAGCCAGGTGCCTGCCGTTGCGCTACACTATGTTCGTTTGGCTTTCTTCGTGTCTGTACTTTTTTCACTTGAATTTATGCACGAAAAAATGAACACTCTTGCATTGGTGACCGTTTCAAATGCGCGGTTTCACTGTGTCATGTAACAGTCTGTAACTTATTTTACGATGTATTGAGGAGCAAAATGTCATGTTGGACAGATTAGGATGATTCGCACTTTCCTATAATGTAGATTGACTGCTGTTCTGGCTTGGCTCGATCTAACGTAGTTTGATGTAACTCTTTCCTTTCGTAATGATGAGTTAAACTAGGGTGGCACTGTGTGGCATGCTTGACGATATCTCCACCTTTTTATCGATTCTTTGTCCAAAAGTCTATTGTTGATTAACCCTTTAAGTGCCAGCGTGTTTTTGCAAAATTTTTCAAAAAATAGTGCGTTTCTAAAAATTGCAATATTTCAAAATCTACAAAAGCTAGAGGAAAAGTGTAAACATGAAAGTTATCAGAAAAAATGCATAGTTTTCATATATTTGATGCTTTTTGTTAGTTTTTGTGGTTGAGTGAGCTTTATTTCCTAAAATACATAAAAAATTAGCAAAATTTTTGTACATTTTAGAAGTGTAACAGTTTCTTCTTGAACTGGCAAGAGATAAACAATAGCATTATAGGCCAGGCATAACGATCGGATGAATTATCAGCAGTTTTGCAGATTACTTTTAGAATTATTTTTTAGGAAAATTTGTTGATAAAGATTAATAGACCTAAACTCATATCTAGAAAAACGTACAGTATCGAAGACATTGAAAATAATGAAGATCTGTTTTTGATAACTGATAAATTATCTGGAAGCGATTTTTATTGGACAGACAGTGACTAAAATGAGTTGAAAGTGAAAACGAAAAAGGAAATGTCAAGCAATCTTGCTCTTCTCAGAAAGTTGAAGCAAGACCTATGCTTACACCACATATACAGAAATCTCTATTTGCTGCTAGGCCTGCAGCTGTAAATACTACCGGTAGGCCTTGTAAATCGGAAAGTGAAAAGAAAGATAAAATCAATGAGCAATCTTGCTCCTCCCGGAGTATTCGGATATTGCATAAGGGCCCACCAAAAAGAAAGAACTGCTGATCTGCCAATGCAAGACCTACACCCCACAACAAAAGAAATAGAAGGCCTAACACCAGTGACAGTAGGCCTACCAATAATACATGCACTCCACAACAAGCTATCGGTAATGCTTCAGATCTTTCAAGCATATGGAAAGACTTTCCTGCACCTGCTGACAATGCTTCTACTCCAATGGATACTTGGTTACCTACATTTGCTAGTAAATTGGGCTTTTTTCCCCACTAAAGATATGTCTGCTGCTTCACCAATATAATTTTTGTATCTTTTTCTTGATGAGTTTTGGAATCTTGTACTAACTCAAACAAATTTATATGCGAAACAATTTCCTTGCAACACTATATCAAGGACTTCTTGATTGTTCAGTTGGAAGCTAGTCGATACCAAGACCATAAAAAAGTACATTGCCTTATGCCTTCTAATGGGTTTAGTGTCTAAACCTAAATTTATAGATTATTGGAAAACCAGTGGTCCTACTGGAACACCGAAATTTGGAAAAATCATGGCACGAAATAAATTCCAGTCAATACGAGCATTTATTCACTTTGCTGATAACACAACAATGAAGAAAAGAAATGAAGATGGATATGACACACAGTTCAAAATTAGACCAATTATTGACCTGCCGACCAACAAATTTTGCAAGTAGTACATGCCTTCAAAAGAACTGTCTGGTGATGAAATGACTATTGCTTACAAAGGAAGATCTTTTCTCAAGCAGGACAATGCAAAAGAGCTCAGTAAATGGAGATATAAAGCTTTTGTTCTGGCAGATGCCAAAAATGGATAGTGTCTAAAATGGAGACTTTACAGTGGCAAAGAGCCTGAGTTGAATAGGCAAGAAGACATCTCAAAAACTCATCAAATTGTGACTGACCTTGCATTAGATTTCAAAGAAAAGGGACACATTGTTTATATGGACAGTTACTACACATACCCTCATTTTACAGTTGAACTTTCAGAGGAAAATAGTGGCATGTGTGGAACTGCAAATTGCAATAGAAAAGGCAGGCCTTTTTCTCTCAAACCAGCCCAATACTCTTTAGTAAAACGTGATGATCCACAATATGTTCAAAATGGGAAAATGATTGCATGCGCATTGCATGACGTAAAAAGAGTGACAATGCTCACAACAGTGCATCGATTTCGGGCAATCAAAAAACCTTTTTGTGTTAATAGATACAACAACTTTATAGGAGAAGTAGACACTTTAGATCAAAAGTTCAAATCATACTTGTTTCCTCATCGGTCAAGGAAGTGGTATACTCGCATTTTTGACATGCTAATATTAGTCGTTGCAGTCAACAGCCATATTTTATATCTATCAGCTACTCAAAACAAGTTGACTGGTAAAGATTTTATAGAACAAATTGTTATTGATTTGACTGAATATTACGAAGTTCCATCAGCAAGAACCACTGACTTTCACTTTCCTGAAAGATTCGGGTGCACACAAGATTGCCGTTTTTGTTTAGATCGAAGTTCTGCTCGCAAGCGCACGAAGTATCAATGCAAAGCATGCATGGGACCACTGTACAATGTGCAATGATCCTTGCTTTGCAGAATTTCATTTGGTGCGACTGGACTAATTGGCAAGAACTTTGGCTACTGCATTTTTTACAATGTTAACTAACAAATTTTGATTGTTGATATGTTGGGAAGGTTGCCCCCTCTCTTCCTGACCCTCCATCCCCTCCGACACTCTCTCTATTTTTTACTGTTTTGTATTGGCGTCATAAAACCGCAATGGATCATGCCAATTTTATTACTTGGTAAAAACAAGACAATTGGTTTCAGTGATAAAGTAGAAGTATGTATTCTTTTTTCAAAAAATGAATTTTTTTATATTAAATTTTCGGAAAAAAATCTAATGCAATCATCCTTATTTTTTGTATTTTATGTGAAGTTTATATCGTAGGTTATCCCGAAATATCAAGTAAATGAAGATAGACCGACAGATTCACTATTTTTTCAATGATTCAAAAATATAGCCTTTTGGGCCACTATAGTGGACCGTGGCACTTAAAAGATTAATTTTCACCTAGCCTCTCCTCAGCGATATTAGGAAAATCCTCTCAACAAATGCAAACTTCTTGATTGGACTTAAAGACTTCAACGGCGGTAAAAATAAATTCCAAACAACAGAGAAATAAATTTAATGACGGAAAACTGAAATTCTGTTTAATTCCTCAAATTATAAAAACAAATGATTGAACGATAAACTTGGTTTGACACTATTAGGACTTGTTGTGAATTGCTTTTCTTTAAATTCCCGTTTCTAAAAATAAAGAAACCACGATCACTTAACTCCAAACAATTACGCAAACAACTGCCACATACCAGAACTATTCTCCAGGCAAAGAATTAAACAAGTCACTACTTGAACTTCTGAGTAAGACACCACTAAACAATTGTATGCACTTATCACAACTACTTTTCCGTTGTCTTACTCTACACAAACAATATAAAGATTATTACGTTGACTAATTACTTATGTAACACTAAACTTTTCCATTGATATGAACTCAATAGTAATTTGAAAGTTCAAAATTCAAAGCTCAAAGTTCATTCCGTGCTTCACCGGTTTAAAAATAGTGAAGCTGTTTACCCAGCATGTCTTAAGAGGCGACTATTGGGCACCTACCAATTGTAGTCTGACTCTTAATGGTGGGGTTGCCAGCTTAATTGCTTGGTTGAACCACTCATGTCAGAAAACTGAGGTTGGGGGTAAACAAGGGCATGCTCCCTGTAGAAGAATTTTGCTCCAACAAATCACCATGACCAGAAAAAATAACCATTACACCCTGGCACAGTTCCATCATCACTTTAACCCTGATTTCGCCACTTGCAACTATCATCTCCACACTTACTTCAAAGATGATAGTTGCAAGTGGCGAAATCGGGGTTATAGGGATGATGGAACTGTACCAGCGTATAATGGGTGGTAGAGGAATGTCCAAAGAGAAAAAAACAAGTGTGATTGTACCTATCTTTAACCCTTTAACGCCAAATTAATTTTTTTGGTAAAAACTCATTGATATTCTAACATTTTATTTTAAATGCCATATTTTTTTGATGCTTAGTATAATTTTTTAAATATTTGTTGTAACTTCGAAAGAAATCGCTGTCCTATAAATAGGACGCTGGGCGTTTGTGTGAAGTAAATGCCCTTATCTAAAAGTTTTAGTAACAGCCGCTATCGCGAAAAACATGCAAAATATTCTAGTATTTTTAGACGTTATTTATTGGAATTCAATAGCTATGACTGAAAAACCTTGCCACACTATATCTTGTTGCATTACCGGAAATACTTTGGAAACCAAGATACGCATAAGGTTACTTTACACTTAATGCAACAAGTGAGAAGTTTGCTCTTGCAACTTTGGTATTGGCAACGCCTCTTTTTGTTTCTCTTGCCAAGCATTTAATTTTGCTGGTCAAGGCGAATGTCATGAGCAACTTGTCTCCTGGATGTTGATGGAAGACTCAGAGGGCGTCCCCTCATCACTCTTGACCCATGACCTTGCTTCAAATAAGTTGTGGCAATTGCTCTGCGAAAATCCTTTATTGAAATTGAATTGGATCCATGAATAAGTCTGTATAGTACAAAACTATTGACTAATGTCATGTCCAGGATTCTCGTGAATATAGACCAGTACCATTTTTTCCACTAATCGAAATAAAATGTTTTTCCAGGAGCCAGTCGCGGTGGTCTAACCCACCCCTGTATTTGTCGTACGTTTGGATCACATAAGGCTGCACAATTAAGATGCGTGATTTGCTTTCACTGGACCAGCGCTGAACCGAAACTTCGGGCAGAGTCGTATCAAAGTTTGATGCAATTCCAAAAGCTTTGTTATCTTTCCATCTAACTATCAGCACTTCATCATTGACCTCAAATCTGTGATCATATGATCCGCGTGTCATCTTTTCCACTTGTTTGGGCGTTTTTAGTGGACATTTGTTGGTTCTGTTGTTACGAATGGTTCCGGTTGCCCTAAATCCCTTTTGTTGCAGCTCACAAAAAAGAGAGTAGCAGGTAAAAAAATTACCAAGAATATACGATTACTAGATGGTTCTTTAACTACAAAAAGCAATTTATGAACAACTCTGTTTCTAAATGGTGCAGTCGATGGACTTTCTTGCGGTTCTTTTCCGCAATATAGGGAGAAATGGAAATAAAATCCACTTACGCTGCACAGTGCCCATAACTTGTAACCAAATCGAATTGCTTTTGCTCTAATAAATTGCTTTAGCCCATGATGTCCATAATAACGAATTATCATTTCATCCACCTACAAATATTTTTTGAAAACTCCTCATTGCTGAAACTTTGCGTTGATTTTATCAATTAGCGGCCTGACTTTGAATGCTTTATCGTCTTTGCATTGACCAACTTTTGAATTATCCTGGAAGTGAATCATTGCTTTCAGAATTGCATAAGCATTTCTGCTGAAGGCATCTCGGACAATGCCCAATCCTAAATCATCGTCTTCATTCCAATAATCTCTTTCACTAGGAAGTTGGTGATAACTGCTTAGAATTAAGAACCCTAGAAAAATCTTCATTTCCGTTATTGATATCTCAAAGTCGTGTTTTTTCTTTTGAATTTTGGCATATTGAATTGTTTCATCAATGATTAGCTATATCAAGTCATCAGAAATAATTTTTTCAAAAATTTGTAATGGTGTTGCATTCTGCAGTAACATAGCAACGCATTCAAACTTTGTTGTTGCGTGATTGCCTTGTGCTGACCATTTAGTATAAGTGGGAATGTTTTTCTGCCACTTTAACTCCAATTTTGCCTTTCTTGGCCTTTTCGATGTCGAAAGATCTGGTTGTTCATTAAGCTCATCGTCGAAATCAACAATTTCTATTCCTCCAGGTACATAGAAAATTATAGGCGCATCCAGGTTTTCCTCATCAACTTCGTCTTCATCCGTAAGTTCATCAACATCCGGCGGAATAACAGTCATTGTCTCACTAATATCTGAACCAAGTAAACAATCCACTGCATCTTCGACATTTGCAAAGGCTTTTTGACTCATCACAACCAATGACTGTAAAAAAACATGAGAGGGTGAAGGATAGAGAAGCTACAGTTCCCTAAATGCCAGATGCACAAAAATATTTTTTATATCGCTATTTTTTTTCCTGCCCGTAAGATTGTAGATGCTTGAAACGTTATACTTGTCACAATTTCAATAAATTTGGTGCAAAGTTTTGTTCACTAACTACCACTGTCAAAAACTCAAGAAACTGCATTGAAACAGAGTATGAAAGCAAGTACAAAATATCAAAAAAGATGTTTACAAAATCCATTTCTAACCAAACGTACAAAACCATTCATAATACGTACATCTCTCTAAAAGTAGCTACTGTTTAGCAATTAAACTTATCTTGTTAATTACTTCTGATTTCTGAAGTCTATGCCAAAATCACAAGGCAGTAAACTATCTATATATGCTTGTGTGTTTATACAATGTCCTTGCATGCAAAGAACAAAGGCGTAGCTAATTGAGCAAGACGCAACAAACGTAGCTGGTAAATCACGATAAAAGTGCTTATAACCGCCCAGCATCCTATTTATGGGACAGTGATGTTTGCGTTTATATTACTCGGTAACAATAGTAATTTTTCAATTTTTTCTGATCAGTAGTCTAAAACAATTCATAAAGAAGTCATTTGTCAAGAAATACTAAAAATTTTCT
The DNA here is from genome assembly GCA_963675345.1 of Trididemnum clinides. NCBI lineage: Eukaryota > Metazoa > Chordata > Ascidiacea > Aplousobranchia > Didemnidae > Trididemnum > Trididemnum clinides. Next base: position 40,413,214 of record OY776286.1, read on the forward strand.
TTTTCAGATTTTGAATACAGTCCCAAATAGAACTGACGGTCAGCAAACAAAAAACTGCTACTTTCACATTCACAGAATCCACGTTTTAAAATCACAAAAATCGCTTAAACTTTATTGACGTGACAGCTAGAAGGGTCTTGTCATACAATATATAGGTTAAAAGTGCGAAGTTTGATTATAACCCTGTAAAATCTGGACATGTGTTACTGTCCCACAAATAGGACGCAGGGCGTTAATGGGTTAAAGGAAAGGGTGATGTGATGAGCTGTGGATCATACAGAGGGATGAAACTGATAAAACATGCCATGAAAATTGTTGAAAGGGTACTAGAGAGGCGAATACAAACACTAGTCAATTTGAATGAAATGCAGTTTGGATTTATGCCAGGAAAAGGAACAGTGGATGCAATATTCATTGTGAGGAGAATGCAGGAGGAATATCAAAAGAAGGACAAGAAGTTGTATATGTGTTTTGTTGACATGGAAAAAGCTTTTGATAGAGTGCCAAGAAAAGTGATGGAGTGGGCCATGAGAAAGAATGGTTTATCAGAAGTAATGGTTCGGGTAGTTATGAGCTTGTATGATGGTGCAAAGACAAAAGTGAGGGTAGGATCTGCATATTCAGAGGAATTCGAAGTAAAAGTTGGTGTACATCAAGGATCTGTGCTGCCACCACTATTGTTTGCAATAGTGGTGGACGTTATTACAGAAAATGCAAGAAGGGGTGTGGTTAATGAATTACTGTATGCAGATGACCTTGTTATCATGAGCGAAGACATGGTAGACTTGAAGGAAAGGTTTTGGAATTGGAAAAATGTACTGGAAAGTAAAGGTTTGAAGGTCAACACCAGAAAAACAAAAGTGATGGTAAGCGGGTCAGGAGGAAACCTGTTCAAAAGCAAGATAGATCCATGTGGAGTTTGTGGGAGGAGAGTCATGGCCAATTCAGTGTTTTGCACAAAAAGTGGAAACTGGGTTTATCGCAAATACGCAAAAAAAAAAAGAAAGCTACCGCTAGGTTGGCGATGCATTTTGTTTGCTTGAAATCTAAAGGAATAATGGAAGGGACGGTGAATTCGATCGAGAAGTTGTGCAACGAAGTGTAGACAGTGAAGGAATTTTGATATTTGGAAGACAGACTAAATGTTAGTGATGGTTGTGAAGCGGCAGTTACAGCAAAAGTAAGATTCGGTTGTGTAAGATTCAGGGAATGTGGAAAGTTATTGCTTGGAAATAGGCTTCCTCTGAAGATGAAAGGTAAAGCTTATTGTTGTTGCGTAAGATCAGCAATACTGTATTGAAGTGAGACATGGTGTCTAAATGAAAATGAAAAAACAATTTTAAGGAAAACGGAGAGAGCTATGGTGAGAGCCATGTGCGGTCAGAAAGTTGTTGACAGGAAGACGACTGAAGAACAGAAGGACATGCTGGGGTTGAAGGAAACTATAGACCGATTAGCAACGGCGAATGGAGTTAGATGGTATGGACATGTGCTGAGGAGGGATGACAAAAGTGTTTTCAGGATTGCTCTCAATCTTGAAGTGAGTGACAAGAGAAAGCGAGGACAACCGAAAAAGACATGGAAAAAGCAGTGGAAGAAGAGACAGAGAAGATTGGCTTAAGAAAGGAGGACGCCCTGAGACGAGACAGGTGAACAGATGGAGTTCGAGCCATTGCAGAAAGAGAAGGGGTGAATACGGCCATCTCTGCTAAGGGGAAAACACCGGATAAAAACTGAATAACTACTACTACTACTACTACTACTACTAATAAAGACTCATTGAAATTATAAGCTGCTAGCCTAATTCTCGCATTTTCTAAAAATACAATTTCTGTAGAGAGATGACTTTTAGTATCTAATTTGCTATTATTGCTACTAGCAATACACCGTTGAACATAATAATATAATTTATTTAGTAAATACAAACGTTTTCGGCGCTACATATCGCCCTCATCAGGATCTATACACAAATATTTACAGCATTAAAACTTTCGTTAAACGAAAACACAAAATAACTTGAAAATAGTTCTGATAAAAAACAGTAAAGCTTCATTCTGTGGTCTCCGTAATTGTCTGGTCACTGCTAACAAAAAATCTGATAATAGAAACAATTGCTTGCTAGGAGTTGATCGGATTTAAGGTTTTGTAAATAAGTGTTTCAAACGAATTGAAATTACAGTAAAGTTCGGTGCAAAATTGTTTGGTTAAATGATTAAATAAATATCTTTGATTAAAACACGTTTAGCAAAAACGACGCTCCGTTTGCATACAGTTGTTTGTTTAGCACAGAGTTACTTCTTTTGATCACCAGGGCTTCATGGATTTTGGCTTCGTAGGATGTTTGGCATTTTCTAATTATTTCAAATTGCTTCAGGTTATTCGGCTGAGTTTTGCACGAACTGCATTTTCTTATATGTTCTTTGATGGCACTTTTACTTGACCTTGAAACATTTAAGTGCTCCCCTGCTCGTATACTCAAATGTATTGCGGAAGTACCGATGTATTGCAAAAATTTTGATAATGACCAATCATGCACCAAATTTCTGGAAAAGCTTAACACCCAGCACCCCAATATTAAGTTTACTTTAGAACAGGCTAAAAATACAATACCATTTTTGGATG